>JANCMC010021608.1:3280275-3478372 GCA_024363005.1 Charaxes varanes
ACAATTCAGAACTTTTGCTTGAAAAAGTATTTAGAACCAATGACAAAGTTGACGAACAACTAATAACAATAGTTTTTTACGCGCCAAAGGATTTTATTTCACTAATCAGCTTGATATGTGCAAGCCAGTTTGAAATTTAAATTAAACCTATGATAAGTTACCTCCTTGGTCGCCATGTTGCGAAGTAGGAGATCGTTCCATTTTTAAATTACACGACAAATATGATTTTACATAGTAATTTATTTGGTCGCTAAACACGACGGATTTAGATTTTCATACAACTATTTCCGGCTGAAAATTTCCTTCGACAGCCCTATTAAGCAACAAAGGGGCTTACAACTTGCGATAGGCAACAACATCTATTAATCAGCTTCTCTTCAGCAAAGACTTTTACCTGTAGTTTGTCAGTGTTTTGTGGAAGCCTAAAAAAATGTTGACAGAAATTTCCAAATATCAATGGACGGCTCAAATGAACGGAATTATTGTTGAAGCCACTGTTTAAAGCTTATTTCACGGTTCGAAGAACTTACATCGCGCCCAGATAAACCGAGGGTCGCGATTGAAAATCCACGACCGCATCCGAAACAACTTGACGGGTACTTTGAATAACTTAGGCTACTGTTCATTTGATATTCGAAAACTATTAATCAATTCTCGAAGATTATAAAACATAATCTTAGCTATTAGTTGAGTTCGATATGCAGTAATTCAAAATCTAATTTCTATCGCTTTCAGCTCACGATCCGAGCGACTGGCGGTTGGCCAAATACGTGGGAAATTCCTGTTAAGAGTGAGGATAATATATTAATCCTTGGATTGTTGAACCCCGCAAACTTTTAAATCACACTAGCTATTGATAATTTGTACCAATTACTAATCCTATAGAACGTAAATCAAAAGCGTTAATATTTTCTAGTGAAAGTTAAGGACAGTTTGTTTAGAGAAATTCTTAACACTCGTTATGTGGGTCACCGGTAGACATTGCAATATTATTAATACACATTAAAAATGTTCTGTACAGGTGGTCCAAATTTCAACCAATGCCTATATAAAGGAGACTTTTATACCCAAGTGATAATACAGGTAGGGCCAATATAAGAGTAAAAGGTATTGAAAAATAGTGAATGTTCAATAAGACCATCGAAAGTCGACAGATGCATTTAATGGCGATATTTAGGCGTGATTGCGCAATATTACAGCAGGAATTTCAGTACAAGCAGGAGAGGAATGTCATACCGTTCAGGTGAAATATTATTCGTGTTAACGTGTTTTTATGTACAGTTTACATATAAGTTTTAATACAATTACAAATATAATTTTAATTAAAGAGAGGATTCTCATTTTGATCTGATTAAATATTAGACTTGTTAACATGTTTTTATTCAGTTTATATTTTATTACGTTCGTTAAAATTACGAGTAGTATTTTAAAAAAAAAACGAGAGGACTTTCCTATTGCGCTGATTAAATATTAGGTATTTAAACGTGCTTTTATGTACAGTTTTCACTTGATATAATTTCTAAATAACACTGGATATAAAGATGCTATCTAAATATATAAAAATGAACCGCAAAATGTGTTGGTAAGCGCATAACTCAACAACGCCTGGACCAATTTTACCAATTCTGTTTATTAAATGTTCGTTGAAGTCGTGAAGATCGAATAATTGCCGGGAAAACCCTAAAAACATCCCTTCCCTTTTTCCCATACAAACGTTTTTTAACTAAAATGTATAGTCAATTTGAACTTTATGGCTATTCTATAAAATTCATATTACATTACAAGCACTCACTGATGTCTAAGCAATGTAGGTGTGTTCCTAACGTCAAAGAGTCAATTTTCACTTTATTACCGCTGCAGAAGACAGAAACGATTCGGAGTCTTTCGTTATTTCTAATAATACGGAAACAGGGAGGATATAGGATAATAGAAGTAAATAGTTAGTAGCCCAACCGTTCGGGCAGGACATCGTCTGCCGGATCCGCTAGTTTTAAATAAATACAAAAATATACTTTTCATCATGGATCAAGCTCGAGGTTTCTATTGAAAATTGTACGATTTTACGAACCAACGGCACAAGGACAAATACTGAACAATTTTTTTTCTAAAGTTATTCAATATTTTTTCCAATTAAATGGAAAATGAAGAAAGGAACATAAATTTCACGCGCTCCTACAAAAATTAGGGCACCTATTAGCAACCTTTTATTTTTATTTCAAAGTTATTTAACAAATACCTTTATTCTGTACCTATTAGATAGATGTTCGAAGTCAAAATAATTTTATGTAAATTTATCTCGTAAGCACGGATAGATTAATGGCAAGATGTATGTTTGCTCGTTAAGGTGACAAATATAGTTATATGTATTTCGTATTAAATACAAATTTATATTTTGTATGAGCTTGTATTGAAGCCCATTTAAACTTGCCAAATTGAACATAAACTCAGGAAAACTATTTTGAGTGAAATGGACGGACAACTTTTGCAGTTTTTTTAATAAATACGATGATCGCTTATCAGATACGGAACTCTTCTATATAAGCGTGTCTTGTTTGACATGATCGTAACACTTTTATATATTTTAGTTTTGGTTTTTCCACGGTGTCTACGGTAAGTTCGGAGGTTATCACTATCAGACCTATCTATTCGTATTTTTCGGTACTTTAAAAACGATAATATTTAAACAAAAAAGAAACCCACTTCAAATAATCAGAAATTGTCCCGATGGCATACGAGTCTCAATATTTTTCGGCCCAATTTTAATGCGCAATAAAAAGATACAACAAATATTTAATCTGAAATATAATATAGTATGTTGTACCTATATACATATGAAGACGCGTGTGCCAAATTTCACGACGATTACTTAAGTCTTTGATATGTTAATTTGCATTAAATAAACTTAGGTCTAATATATTCTATCAGCCTAGTATTTTGTATAAATATACTATGAGGTTCAGGGGATAAAGCAAAACGAAGGTTCGCTTTATATATATTTATTCTTGTCAGACATTGATTTCACAATTAGTTTCGTCCTCCTCGACTCCTTAGTGACAAAAAGGCCCTTCCATTTTTTTTTCTGATCGTGTAATGTCTTTAGTCAGAGTGACCTTCACAGCGTTAACGGACGGAGGATTTGGACGCATCATAAATTTAGGAAAAGTCTAGACTAGACTCAGACTAGCTCATCTCTCAACGCATACGGTGGCGCGCAGGAATATAGCAGCAACCCGTGCGAGACGTATAATTTGCTTATTATCCGACGCCAAGAACCAATTATGTAGAAATACCATCAAACAAGTTCAAACAGGTTTTATATCGTTTGTAACAGTTGTACTGTTTACAAACACAATATATTGATATTGTGTAGGTCATTTAATCATCCGTTACTTTTCGTTTAAAAGTATTTTTTTAAGAGTATACAAGAGTAAATATTATACCTACAGCAATCGTTAGAAAATCAATTCAAATTCAAAAACACTGGTTGGCTAAAAACATGAAAAAATACAGGCTGCAAAACGTAATGTTAAAAAGGAAAACTGAAATTCTATATAAGACTAATATATAATAAATTTTAACTAAAAAACTTAACAAAAAATTACAAACATTGCCTTCCTTTGCCAGATATTTGGCAAGGTAAATAACCTATTCTCATAATTAGATAGCTTTTAAACAATTTTCATACGTTACTTTCCCCTGTGTGCCTGCTCATTTATTAGCTATCTCCTTGAAGCCCCATTTACTATCCACTATTTCAAATCGTGTGCGGTTTTCACATCGAAAATCGTGAGTGTTCAGACGACGGCGATTATTAAGCGGTCTGTATAGATAAGAACCGCGCGGTTCACATGAGATTTTGTAACCGCGTGGTTCCCGCCTTGTCTGAACAAAGGCATCCCCGTCGCCCCGTATTGTCGCACCCAATTAATAGGTTTTAAGCTTAGTAGAAGGGAAAACGGCAATATTAGACATAACTAGTGGTGTTAACATTAAAAAAAAAATCATCGCTGATCGATTTGATGATGGTCTTAGTATCCTTGACAGCGCTAAGGGAAGGAATTAGTGGTTCTCGAAAGTTCTAGAGATCCCTCAGTCAAGAATACTAATCTCTTGGTGCTTGAGCTTGTGGCTTGCTTCTAATGAGATTGATATTAGAATCCAGATGGAATCATCAGGATTTTATATATATATATATATATATATAATACACGCACACACACACAGGCACACATGAAGAGGTACTGGTACCCGGACGCGCCGGCCCAATTCGGCTACAAGCATGGCGCTACCTCTAATTTAGACATGGCGTTACCTATAACCCACCGTCTGCCCTGGTGGCGGACAGGTACACGTACCGGGTTGCCACACAACATGATCATTAAAAAGATTATTCAAATGAAGCTATGTCTGGCTGCGGCATTATGAGATTGTGTAGACATGACGACGCTAAAAATATTAATTGTCCAATATTACAATGTGTTTGTACAAATAATTGAAATTTTGAGCTTGGAATAGGTATATAGTATACACATAATATAACGATTTGTGGACGAATTTCGACCACCAGACAGTCTCCAGTCAACTTAAATTGCCTACAAAACTATTTGAGTTAACCTTCGCTTGGTAAAAGTTATAAACGAGTACGATAACAGACGTCAGACGATCGACGAATGAATACGATCGCAAAGTCATTGCATTATTTCCGAGTAAGCAGAAATGTCAATGCCAAATAAAAAATTTGAGAGCAATCATAGTGTCTAAAAAGTGTTTATCTAATCATATGTGTATATTCGAGGTGCATCCGCCATGCGGGCCCCCACCAGATATAACATAACATAACATAATCATATGTGTAAAAAATATCGTAATTGAAGCTCGCGTAATCGCATCGTCTTTAATAGTCAAATTCAATCATCATACTCGCCGTTCCGTAGCTCGTACGAACGTGCGATCAGACATATTATTGATGCCTTAGAAGAGTCCTACTCTTCTTAGACATCAATAATATTTTTACTCTACTACGATACGGCGAGTATGACGAGTGCATTTTTCACGCAACGTGGCCACTTTTATTAAATGAATAATCAAGAGAAAAACTGAGGTATCGCTTCAGGAATTTCTGTTTCGGCGTTCTAAGTTCAAAATATGAGGATACATTTAATTTTGCCATGTTATTGCCTTTGCAGAAATAAAATCATCATCGATCGAGATGTCTAAATGGATTTTATCGATCCAACATTTAGTTTGTAAAACATTTTACAAATATGGTTTTGACTCCTTACACTTACAGTGGACCACAACATTATTAAATACAGATTTTGATAAGACGCACTAGGAAGAAATTAGAAAAAGTAACACAGCAAGGTGAGAATTTACAATACATATATAAAAATAACAACTCCAAGAAAATAAAATACTAAACAATTTTTAACGATCAAGTAGTGTGGTCAGGGACTTTATGTAGCTGCGCAAGGTTTTGTAGAACTTTGTAGACTTCAAGGAAAAAAATTGTACAAACACTTTCAGCTATGTCTAGCTCCGGCATAATGGGTGTCTTGAAGTGTACATAACATGTGTGAGAGCTTAAGTGGAAGAGATTGGTTTATTTCTTTTATGCTTTCGGGAACTTGTTAAGACTTTAACTAACCTATCATTTCCAAACTATTAAACGTATAGATTTGAAATTTTCCATGTTGATAGAACATGCTAAAAACTCATTAGGAAAATTATTCTGAACGAAATCGGACAACACTGAGTCTTGCTGCCTTTTCTGTAGCATGCATAATTTTCCAGTTTATATGTCATACTAAAGATTTTTTGTTTTTGTAACGTTGCACGCTACCGAATGAAACATTTTTTATTTTTATTTTTTTTAATTTTACGCGGACGAAGTCGCGGTTAAGTACTAGTTATTATATACAATGAAATTGATTCTCGTGAGACGTATTGTAATCCCGCATACGTAATTAATCGAGTCTGCGTTCCGTTGAGCGTGATGTTGGAACAGATCGAGCGTGTTCAATTATTACGTTAAGTGTACTTTTAGTACGTATTTGACAATATATGGAGAGTATTCATTGGAATTATCTATGACTTAACATATCGCACTCTTAGTCTGTAATGGACACGTTGGTGTCTTTTCCGGGGTTATATTGATAGGGATCAATAATACACCAACTAGTCATAAACTTCTCGCAGACTGTACAAAGCACTTTTATTTACAGCGGATAATCAAAAAGTAATGGGAACGTGCCGTCAAGATTTTCGTGATAGTAGAGATTGGCTTGCCACCGCTACCGCGACCGAGAACTCTATAAGTGACACCATAGATATACCTTAACACCATAGCTTACATCGTGCTCCAATGGCGGCACAAGCAGGAGGACTTAATGACCGTCTTAGATCGGGCAATTAATGTTACATCATCTTTTTCGATTTCGAAAATGTAAGAACTACAACTACTCCAACCCACACTGTCAAAATGCACAGTTTGCCATTAAAACAACAAAAAGATATAGATATATCTAGCTGTCATATATATATAGCTGTCAGTCTACCGCTGGACCAGGGCCTCTTCAGAAACACGTCACATTCTTTTGCTGCTTACCAAGTGCACTAACATTAATTTAGTAATTTTCATATCAATTTTATAAAATTTCGCTTTAATCACGTTAAAACATACTTAAAGGTTAAAGGAATTCTGCAAAACATCCCTTATCATACGTATTTACTATTTTCTCATCTCTTTTTTTTACAATTTATGACAGCATTGCCGCCACTTCACGCCGATCTCATGTGAGAAAGAGGTACTGGTACCCGGACGCACCGGCCCAATTCGGCAACAAGCATGGCGCTACCACTAATTGAGTCGCAAGTAATAGCGAGTATAAGGAAATGTTTTAACATTAAATTGTGTATCTCAAAGATTGAGTCGATCGCTAAGTTAAGCAGTTCTAATCGCGGCCGGCTGATAGATGGGTGACCACTTCTAAGAAAGCATGAATGGAAAAGCGAAAATAAATATCATATTATAATACAGTACTCTAAAAATAGCACGGGCATTTAGCCTTAGCAGAAACTTGATTAAGAAAAAAAAAACACTGGATTTCAAATACCGGTCTCCACCGTGTTTTGGAAGGCACAGAAGATAGTCAGTTCCACCTATTATCACTAAGTGATATCAGTCGTGAGATTGTAGAGATTGTGGGTAGAGATGTGTGAGTGAGTGTGGTAGAGATGGTGGCCTTGAAATTTTCCATGTTAATAGAAGGGATCTAAGGGGTTTCGTAACTTTTATCTATCTAATCCTACCCTACTTATAACAAAAAGAAAAAACATTTTAAGACTTTTTATGTGTTTGTTTTAGTTTACGGGTATATAACGAAACGGTAAAACTGATTTTGATGGATATTTCGAAATCAAGTAGCTTATTTTATATTGGCTTTCGTAATAATTGGACAAAAAAAAATTATCTATTAAAATTTCACCTCATTTTACGCGGGCTAGCTAGTAAACCTATAAACTAACTGAGATTGATTAAACTTCTGAAAAATTAATGTTTGCCTAATTTTTCGGTCGATTTTGACTAAATTTGACATTACTTATTTTCATATTCAATTCTCATAGAGAGAACCCTTAAGAATTAATTAACAACATAAGTACTAGTAATAGGGAGCCCGTGATACTGAATTTGTAGTCACTCAAGCGTTGTTGGGATTTATTTATGATTTGATAGTTTTAGCTACATTGCCTTAAGAAAATCTTCAGATTACATTTTTTGCGAAATCCTGAAAGAATTTCCTTCACAATAAAAAAAAATTAATTGCTCTCGAATATTTGAATAGCAAACGAGCGGACGTTCTTTTTTACAATTTTGTGACAATTTCATATTTAACGCTGAATTTGTGAAATTATTGAAATGTTAACTTATCTCCGTGTAATTATTTAACTTTGGCTGACCCGTTGGCGCATTTAGCAGTGGCCCTGCCTCCCGCTTCGTGGGCTGTGGGTTCGATTCTCGCCTCGAGTCTGGGTGTATCTATATTTTTTTTTAATATTTGAGTATAACAGGCGGCTGCTACCTAAAACACAGGCATTAACTTGTCTACCTTAGGAACAGACGTCCGTGTGTCATATAGTCCCATGTATTTATGTATATATTTAATTAACTTACTTTATCTTAATCTGACGTGCCCAAATTATTTTAAGTGTCCTAAATAAACCTCCCTGTATTAACAGTTTATATTTGGTGGGGGTATATTACAGGGTGCAAGATTATGATTTTCTAACGCGCTCGAGTAAAGCTAAAAATTCCCTCTTGGGCACCCCTACCACAGAGAATCTCCCTGTAAACCAGTATATGAAATGACATATTACTTGTTCAAACACAACTCAGCTGGTAATGAAGTATAATCATAGTTCACAATGATATATTTGCACTAAAATTAGTAAGCGCAAAGTACGTCAGATTTACGTCCGTTAGGCGTTGGTGGGGGGTTTATTCTGTACTAGTATATATTTGTCATATAAAATCCTCATGGAGCATTTCTGAACCATCGGCGGTGTAATAGTTCAACCATGAATACCCAATTTATTTTAATTTTCGCAGTACTATTTTGCGCTGTGGTTCGCAGCAAACCTTTAGATCATAAGGATATTGGTAAGATATTTAATTAATTTTTATAATTAGCATTAATATAATTAGTTTCATTAGAGGTGGCACGACGCTTGCAGTCTTTTTAGTCAACCGGACTCGTCTCCGACCGACTCGTCGACGCCGACTTGTCCGTATACCAGTACCTCTTTCTTACTAAGATGGGTGTGAAGTGGCGGCAATGCTGTCACGGAAAGTGATAGTATTGTTGTCGCGTTTCAATCGGTTTAACGGCCGGCAACGCATCTGCGAAACTTCTGGCGGTGTAGATATTCATGGGCGTCGGCAGTTAATTAGGTGATGAACTGCCTGCTCGTTTGCCCGTAATGATATTAAAAAAAAACTAATTCCCATGATTTTCTCTGTGGACCATAAACTTATAATCTATCTAGTCTTGACATAAATAAGCCAAATAAATGCATACATATAAAATTGAAATGACTGTTTTAAACGTCAAACTTATTT
Organism: Charaxes varanes; assembly: GCA_024363005.1. Lineage (NCBI taxonomy): Eukaryota > Metazoa > Arthropoda > Insecta > Lepidoptera > Nymphalidae > Charaxes > Charaxes varanes. Next base: position 3,289,394 of record JANCMC010021608.1, read on the forward strand.
TTTTTATCAATTGCATAATATATATGCAATTATAGATATCTATAAAAAAAACGCAATTTAAAAAAGTGTCCGATTTTTTCCTGGTAATCTCTAAAACGGTTGGACCGATTACGATGGTACTTTCACTGGCTGATAGCTAATGTTGCTAGGAATAACATAGGCTAATAAAAAATAAATTAGGGTTCCGGACAATGAAATAAGAACGCTCAAAAATACATTTACTGAAATTACGCGGATGAAGTCGCGAGCTACATCTAGTTAATACAAAAGAGTTTTTCAATTTCCTTAGGGAATCCCGTAATGATATTCTAGGATAAAAATTTATTACTTAACCAGGTAATATCTCGATAAACCTTTTACTTTTTTTAAAGGCCCCGTGAAAATCTGGTTAGCTATTTGGGAACGCGCGGGCCGGACTCGAGTACAAAGACAAATACAAAGAGTATTAGTAATAGTCGAATATTTTTTTATTTTGGCTGAGAATTCCTTCCAAAAAAAAGGACTTGAGCTAAGAGTGAGAACTTCAAAAGCTTAATTACTCCCTACACTACCCGCCCAACTTGTAATGATCGAACTAAGGGGTTCTTAATTATTCAAGAATCTACTGAAGTTTTTTAAAATAAACACTGCTGAATAAAATCAATTAAAAAAAAACCTTATTCATTACAGAAACATCTTTCCAGTCAGCTCCTGAACACCGGCTTACAAAGAGGTTTATCAATCCGTCAATGACGTCTGGCGACTTCTCGGATCATGATTTTTCAAAAATTAGAGCTAAAAGAGAGTAAGATTTTTTTATTTTATTTTTAACTTTGTATGCCTGAGATCTATTAAAAAAATACCTACGTTTTCAATATTTTTTGTTTAAATATGATTGAAACACATACACATCTACTGACCAATTATGTGTTATAATTATCAGGTATGCATTATTAAATCGTCATAGTTGAAGAGTGAAATCTCAATTAATTAGAACATAGCGCTATGAAATGGCACGGGCATTGGCCTGTGGTGCAAATTGAAGTTTAAAAAAAAAATCATCATAGAATTATAATAACTCAATATAAAAAACCCGGAGACCCGACCACACGGCATTATTCTCTTTTGATTTAATTTCGTATATTTTCAGTTTAGAGGAAGAATGCGAGAAATTAAGATTGTGTAAACTTCACGCGCAGTCTAATAGGAGTTTCTTTGCAGCTTTCGAGCTATATTTTGTTAAGTAAGTACTGAAATTTCCTTTTTTTAAAGGTACTTAATACACTTAGAATGAAATAAAATAGCATAAAAATTTTCGCCACCCCAAAACTCGACGATGCTCTGAAACGCGGTAAAAAACTAACACATACTCTACCTACGAAGAAAGAAAGAGATATTTAAACATATTATAATAAACTATTTTTTTTTTCTAAAATATGATCTAGCGCATATTAATATGTATATTTTAAAGGTTCTTTATTTGCAGCAAGGAAAATGCTCGTCTATGGGACCATCACGCACGATCGTCCGCAGACTGTGACCAACGGTACAGCTGTTATAAATAAAAATAATGGAAGGCGATACATATCATGACGATTTAATGTTTATCTATATAATGGAATTAGCATTAATACCAATACAATTACTTATAAATGACAAGCTGCGTTAGTGTTTCGTCTATGAGCAAGAGTGTCGCCAGCCGAAGACCCAGGGGATGGAAGGAGGGACAGGGGACTGGGGGGGGGAGAGTCCAAAATAGAGAATGGAAAATTATGAATATTAAATACATCTTAATTAACAGCGCGTACAGAATTTTGGGAATAGAACATTCATTAGAGTTTCTACCAGCGAGATTTGCTTAATCAGTCAAACGAGCCATGTTACTGGTCTCAGGGCTCTGCGACGCCCTTGTCTTTGAGTAGATCTCACTTTCTAGTCAAATAAGTATGGACTATTATTTAACTTCATGACGTCATACGAGGTCTGAAATTAAAAATACTCCGTATTACATCCGAAACAGGCAACACTGAAAAGCAATAAAACACTTATGTTCAGTCAAAGATTTCGTCATATATCTGTGGGTTTCTAGAACGTACTAAAAGTAAGGACAAAATTATTGTACCGAGAACGAAATACTGAGTTGTGTGAATGTTGCGTCATATTCATAGAACAATAACGGTTTTGATTGAAGATTATGTGCTTTTAGTAAAATGAGTTTCTAAAAAACTAAATTATTATTCTTAGATTTTTATCATTTGTGAAAATTAATATTTCTATGTTTACTGTAGTACGGTGACTTTCAAAATTATAGATTTAAAATTAAAATAATACTCATAATTATTTCAAATGCTGCCCTGTAAGTTTAACGTTTGTCAGATGCGTCAGTTTTCTACGACTATGACAAAATTTCTCATGCTTTGACTCAGTCTTTTAGGTTTTTCTAAAGCCATCTCTTATGCTGGAGCCAGACATAGCTCAAAGTGTATATATTATATGTTTGTCCTTGAAGACTACAAAGTACTACAAAACTCGCTCTCGCACTCGCAGCTGTATAAAGTTCCCGGCCACACTACATGATCATTGAAATGACCATTCAAATGAAGCTATGTCTGGGTCGCGACGGTTGGGATATATATTTCGTGACAGTAACCTAGATTTTTACATAAAATTATTGTTTTCTTCGTGTAATATATTATGATAATTAGTATTTTGAAATAAATAATAACTGTGTGAATAAGCATAATCAATTAGCTTAAAGACCTTCTTTTAAAAATATTATGTTGTAGTCAAGAATCAAATTCTAGGCATTCTTAAATTTTTGAAATAAATTAATATAAATGTGGGCTGTATGGCCCAGCTCCACCAGGGATTGAAATGTGCAAATGCTTGTGACAACAGCCCACTGAACCATGGATTAAACCAGTTACCTTATGAAGTTTTGTCCTCCCCTTTTTACAGTTGCTTATTATTCTTTTTTAATATAAGGTGCAAACGGCCAGGTGGAATACCTAAGTGACTACCGACGATCGTGGACATCTGCATCTCCAGGAGACTTGAAAATGCGTTACCGGCCTTTAACGAGGGTTGGGCAACCGGACAGCATTGCCGCCACTTCACGCTCTCGAGATTTTTGATAGGTAGTTTCATGAACCGTGGAAATATGAAGTAGGTTTTAACGGAAACTGAGATAATAATATATGATAATAGAATGTAGTAAATAGTATGTAACCAAACCTTCGGGCAGGACAACGTCTGCTCGGTAAAGATGGGACTGATAGATATGTCACTCTACTATCTTCCGGTAAGGAAATGTTATTCAAAAACCTTCATTTCTCATCTCTAAATAGATATGTGAACTAACCATTGTCATTTCGTACCTCGCTGCTATCTTGTTTACCCAACTCTGAGCACAATATATTATGTACCTATAATTTTATAATTCTTTAACCATACCATAACGCATCGTCCCATTGATTTTTACACTTGCATCACATTTAGATCATGCAAATCATCTTTTTACCGCCGATTAATTAAGGTAAGTTCCTAGGAATCAGTCCTGTTTGTGAACATTGCTATTTGTGTATCGCTTTGAAGTGATTCATTCTATTGCCCTATTCGATTACAATGCATTATTGGCATCAAATTTTTAGTAAAATTACATACGGTTTTTAACTGTGCATAATACAGTTACTCTCATGCCACATATAAAAACTTTATTCAATATTTTGTCTAAACCGCATTTATCCTGTCATTTGTGCGTTCAAGATTCAATTCATTTCCGTTTCCTTCAAATTAACAAAAACGCCGTTATGTTTCCGCAAAAAAAGCTACATCACTAACTCACTTCACCTCAATTATTCTTTTCACTTTACTCCAATTTTTTTTCCAAATGTCCTTTTACAATAAAAAAAAATTATATTGAGGGGAATGTCGAAAGAGGAAAAATTTATCATGTTGATTTTCTTACCAATCCCTGAAATTTGACTAAATAAATGGACAGGACATAATCCTTATTTGCTATGCTAAAAAAAATGTCTTGTTCCATTTTCAGTTTCCATTAAATTCTTTTTTATTAATTATTGTAACACTAAACTAAATACGACCAAATCTGTATTTCCGCTACGTTACGTTAGCCTTCCTCGATAAGTGGGCTATATAACACTGAAAGATTTCTTCAAATCGGGCCAGTAGTTCCTGAGATTAGCGCGTTCAAGCAAACAAACACTCTTCAGCTTTATATATAAGTATAAATATAGATAAAGCTTAACGAATCTTGGTCCGCTTGTTGTGTTTTTACTCCGATGTTAACTATTTTTTTTAATAAAATATGAACCGCCTTCATAAAAACTCAGGAACTAAGAAGCAATAAATAATTGGTAATGTCATACGATTTAGTATACATGTACCGATGTGTTGAAGTCGGTACCAACTCAAATAGGTTCCGTCTACTAACTCCTACCTAGAGAACCTCCTCCTTTTTAAAGTCGGTTGAATATAAGAGTTTTTAGCGTTCCGGACCTCTAAAAGAAAAAAGGATTTCCTTTAGAATCATTTCGTTGCCCGTCCGTCTGTCTGTCAAACGCGTAGAGTTATAAAGATGAAATTAGTACCAAATACTGAAGTCTGCAGTCCCTTGCTGGTACGATCCTACTAGTGCGGCTTTAGATGTCCTTTCTAGTAATGAACTTATGATAGTTCTTGACAAGCCGAGGTTTTTTAGTAGGTTATATAGGGATTTTGCTGGTATACCCCTTGCTCGTACTTCTACCGCGTATAAGCTGGTTTTATAACCGTTTTAATGAGATACCAATCTCATTGGTTAGGTCAAAGTACTTGTTTGTTTTTATGAAATGGTCTTTAGGGATGTTGATCTCCCATGGAACTGTAAGCTCCACAAGTACAACTCGCTTTAGTGTCTTTGAGAAAAGGAATATGTTCGGCCTGGATGACGAGACAACAATATCTTTTGGGATTTTGTAATGTTTTTTATACGTATCCATCTAAAGAGCCCAATCGGGTACAGCATCTAAGATAGACACCGGCTTGATTCTCGATTTCGTATTCAAACCTTCTTTAACGAAATCGATGTGTTTTTTATTTACAGTCAGTCCCTTTTGAGCTCTTGCGACAGAGAGGCTTACTCACACTTCCACGGCCCATTGTGATAGAAAGCCTGATGAAAATATTATATGCAATACCTTACATAGGAAAAACAATGTTTGAAAAACCATATATTTTATCAACATAGATATCCTTTGTAGGAATAAAACAAATCGATCATAAGCAAGTAATAAATAAAATACGGCGACCGGCATATGGCCGAAAATCAGCCAGAAATTATGTGGCTATAATAATAATTTATTTATTTAGCCAGATTGTTAACAATTTTTAAAATAGGTATACGATTGAAGTCCCCTTTTGAGTAAACAATTAACTATGTTAAGGGACTCCGTTCTTCCATAAAATATGTTACATAACATTAAGCTATCTAAAACGAATTAAAATTTTATACATTTTAAATGTTAGTATAGGAAGCTAGGGTATATGTGTTTATGTCAATAGGTATGTATGTGGGTGGGTATAGACTCCCACTCTATGATATGCCAACCACCCTTTGTGAAGGTTAAATCCGCGCCTGTATTGAGCAAGGTCTCGGTTGCGCCTAGATGACAGATGATAAGCTCGTATCAAATAAATAATTGATCACAGTTGGCAACACTGGAGTTGTGGTCAGCGCGAATGAGATGTATAAATTCAAATAAAGTTGTGTTAATCAATCATCTGCTCTCAAAGAATACTATAAATATGTTAGTTGGTAACACTGAAGTTTAAATAATTGTCAAAAGTGGGCGTAACAATAGTCTAGCGGGTTTGGGCTTCGCAGGCCGGAGCTAGTTTAAAACAAGAATATCGTTACAATTATATATTACATTAAAAATATATTGTTACTATGCCAATTGAATTTATTGACGTGATAACGTCTTATAAATTGATGAACCCATTTACACGCATAAAAAAGTGTCACGTTCCACCTGAGCCGAGCGTGCAAGCGAGAGCGCAGAACTAACGATAAAGAGATACGATCGGCCTCAGCGTCCGACGTTATCACGGAAAATTACGTAAACCGACTTTATAGACACATTGATCATTCGTAACGGTAAATAAAATTGTGATACGAGAATTTTATATATAAGATAAGATATTGAGGACCTTTGGTGTGACATCACATATATTTGTGCATATGGATTAAAAATAAGTAAAAGAAAATAGCAATTTTATTTTTTTAATTTTCAATGTTCTTAATTTGGACATGTGACGTCACAAAGCTTTTGACCCCCCCCCTGGCCCATGGTCACACATTGTCCCATCTTGGTTTGGCTTTAATGTATGACGTAATTTATGTATATAGAGCAAAGTCAACTTCTTTGTACCATTTATATTCCTGCAGAACTGCACTCCTACTAGAAATATCGCAGATGAGTTGCTAGCATTTGAAAAGGTTGTCAAGCACAAATTTTCTATAGTCTTTATTCGCGGATTTATGCAATATTATTTACTTTTTCTGTTCTTGCTTTTTTTTTTCTGTCGTTGCCTTTTATTTAAAAATAATGTTTTCTGTAATGTGATATATGAATTAAAATTAGTCACAAACTGCAGGTTTTTATGCGGCCCATTTGGCAGGTGAGATAAAAATTGTTAGGCCAATTTATATTGTCTATGGACAGTTGAGAAAAGAATTATGTTGTCTTTGCTTTGTATTATGGGCAGTGCTCTAATACCGATACCAGATATAGGTTCATTTGAATGATCATGTAGCGTGGCCGGGAACTTTGTGTAGCTGCGCAAAGTTTTGTAGAACTTTGTAGTCTTCAAGGACAAAAATGTACAAACAGTTTGATTTACATCTGGCGCCGACGTAATGGGAGGTTTTGGAGCAAACAAAAATACTATCGATGTATATGATCATAAATTGTTAGAGTTTTGGTGAATAGAATGATTGAACCGCTCCACCAATTTTTGTGGGACTACCGCTGAAGTATTTTCTATAAAACGAAAAAAGAATAATAAATGTTTGGTGGGAAATCGCGTAACGTACATACAAAAAAGACCTCAATAATTCAAAGGTATAAGGTATGAACTGAAATCACTAAGGTACCCGGTTCAAACGTAATCGACAGTAATTTTATATTATTATAACTTGAGTTTAATTTTCATAAGTTTATATTAACTATATTTAATAAATTTTTATACTGAATTATATTTACTTAATAATAAAAGTACTTAATTAACGATTGACTATTTATTAATATTATGTGAAATGTTATATGGTTTATGATAATGTATCTATCAATGATTTGGCAGCGGATCAGACTATGATTGCATATTGGGTATTGACCCAAAGCTGAATTCCCGTGTATATTTTTAATAGGATATAATGCAAATAGATGATTACTATTATTTATGTTTCATGTCTCTGCTAAAGTGGGAAGACGTCCATTGATAGACATAATCCTCCTTCATCGATATATATAAAAATGAATCCAAATTTCTCTTCGTCACAGTATCACACGTGAACGGCTGGACCGATTTCGCCAATTCTTTTTTGTTGCATTTGTTATTATCGGAAGAAGATTCTTCTGAATGAAAACAAATACGACAATTGCGCGAAAACATACCATTTTATGAAAATTGCACGGGTGCAGGAGTTTGAAATTTGTCACAATTGCAGTCCGTATAGAAGGTGTGCGAATGTTAATATATTTTTATAATATGCAATATTAATATATTAAATGACTAAAATAAAACCACACGCACACTAATGCCAAACGATTTACACCATTTACACACATATATATTGAATGATGTAAAAGCGTGATCGTGACAACCGTATGTTATATTAATTGACAAATTTAAATTTTAATAATATATGTCGTGGTACACAAAAAGATTTGTGGCCAAATTTCGACCAGTCGGCTATCTTTAGTATAAATAAAACTTAAGCGTCTGTTTGTATTCTTCTTCTTAGCGTTATCCCGTTTAAATACCAGGGTCCGCTTAAATTGTAGAGGATGTGGCTGTGGGGCGAGTTAAGATAACCGATTGGCATCTGACGTCATCCTCGGAACCCCCACGATCTCTACAACCTTACGACTAATGTCACAAAGTGGCATTAATCGGATTAATAACAATTATCAGGCAAACATCTTTGTTTTGCGATGATTGGGCATATTTTTTAACCATAGACTCGAGGTTTCATGGTAAGAATGCATTGCTTCTAACCATAGAGCGTAAGTTTTTAGTTGTGGTGATAGTTACCATAGACTAAGTTTGTAAGAACTTCATAAATAAATTATAATATTACAGCCATTAGGTACTTCGTTCAGTTTTAAGTATTTGTGCACGATATATATTACATGAAGAATAATTTGAAAAATATTATAATTCACGACTCATGTTTCAACAGTACTTTTGGTAATTAGCAGTTTGGTTACTGTTTCCAAAAATGCATAATTTTTAAATTTTTAATCTGGAAGTTGTTGTTTGCACTCTACTGAGTGATAGATAGATAGATAGAATAAACTTCATTGCACACAAAAATAAATAGAACACAATAATTGATATTTGGGTGTGGGGGGGGGGGCTGACATTTTTTTGTTTACTTTTCGACTTATGAATGCTAAAACAAGTCAACGAACATGAAATTTTATATTCCAAATTCAAAATTTTCAAATTCATATAGGATTCATATGAAACTTTTTTAGTATGAATATATTTTTAATAATTATATGTAATTTATTTATTTACATAATCCAATTAGAATGGCAGTGCAACATACACTAGTATGATTGAAAAATGATAATTAAAATTAAATTAAAAAATTATGGGTACAACTAAACTAAAATAGAAGAAAATTTAAAAAGTAAACATAAAACATTATTATAAATTATATAATTAAAATTGAATACATTATTATTTATTTACTCTGGTGGTAATATTATATTCGATTATATGCCGAGTTTAGGAGCGTTTCTCGCTACCTGCTCTGGAAAGATTCGAGAAAAAACTCAGTAGGGTATTTATGTCCATAAAAGATATTACACAGACAAATGAACAAAAATTCAAAAATTTTAGAAACATTAGTATTCCCTCTCAAACAACTGTTGGGGTACATTAACAATCTGTTACATAACATCTGATATCATCCCCGAAACCCCCACAATGTCACGACTCATATCCCTCAGTGACCATAATCGGGATCCACTGTTTTACGTGCCTTCCGAAACATGGTGGAGGTCAGGTGTTAAAAAACCAGAAATAGCATGGAATCTATCTATTGCATTTTTTTATATATAGCAAGGGGCAAACGAGCAGGCTGTACCGTTAAGTGTCTACCGACGCCCATGGACAACTGCAACACCAGGGAGATCGCAGATGCGTTGCCGGCCTTTGAGAAATGGGTATGCTCTTTTCTTGAAGGTCCCTAAGTCGTATTCGCTCGGAAATACAGACGCTGGTAATTGATTCCATAATTAATATTAAAAAAAATATCAAAGAAAATAATGGAGTATTAAGATTGACACAGAAAACATTAGTCTAAAGAAAATAACGAATTCAAAACCTGTGTATTAAGCGTACCATTCGGTCGGGCACGTCTAGATGGTGAAGCTTGTAAATCAAGCCTGCGTGCCAGACCTTATACCCCTACAACCCACCCGATTATAGTATTATAGTCCTGGGGCTGACGGCAGGTTACACATGCAATTAAAAAAAAAAATTAAAAAAACAATGCACAATCACTTACATGCTTATTCACATGCAAATATATATCTTATATAAAAGTTATTTATGAAAAAGTAGAATACAGAAGGTCGTTACTTAATCAGTGATCGGCGGATCAGTGATAGAAATAAAAAATATATATATGTTGTTTACGGTATGACTTGTTGATGCTCCTTTTCTGTATGTAGATATTATTGGATATAGATAAATATATTATTGTATATATTAATAATGATGAACCGGATATACTTGTAAATGACGGTGAATGAATGGGAATGATTGTTACCTTTTGATACGTCAGTCACCCTACCTTCAATTCCCTTCATTCGCGTCATTTTGAACTAATCGAGTCAGTCTTGTGATAAGCCTCAAAGTGGCAACAAGTGAAATAAAGATTTGTGATCAAATGGTTTTTGCTTGTTAGGTAAGCACTTAATAAGGGTTTTTTGGCATTGGTTAAATTCGAACCCGGAATCTATGCCAAAGTTCTTTGGTTCTTCCCTTAATGAACCCTTCACCTATACGTATAAATAAAATTGAAGTTTCTGTTTGTTACGTCAATTTTTTTTTTTACTTACTGTATGTCTTAATGCGATACCTATAACAAAAACATAAATTAAAACATTTTTGTTCGTCGGTTTTTTTTATTGTTTCGGATAATCTCTGAAATGGCTGGGGCAGTTTCTACGTGACTTTTACAGGCAGATAGCTGATATTACAAGAAATAACGTAGGCCACTTTAGTTTAAAAAAATAGTTAGGTTTCCGCACAAAAAATAAAAAAATACGAGGAAAAATTTAAGGAAATCAGCTAGTTTGAAATAAATATACATATGTATACAAATAAGATTGTAAAGAAAATTTTTATTTCAGTCCCCGTCACAATGAAACCGAAAAGCATGGACTTTGTGAGGACCACGAATTCCAGTCAAGTGCCAGGTGCTTCACGCTTCTTAAAAATTACGCGAGACGCGACGAATTACTTAAATTGACAGATTTGCATGTGTTGCAACTCTTAGGATCGGTTCGTATCTCCTCATGGTGGAGGATAAATTTCATTAAGATAAATATACTCATTTTATTGTATAGAGCTACTCTTTATATCACCTTCGAATAGAAATCTTAGCGTTATCGCTGTACATAAAAAATATATACACAAATAATATTGAGAACCTCCTCGTTTGTTTTTGAAGTCGGTAAATAAATTATAAACAGTTTTCAATTCGTTTCTAACCTTTTCATAAATAAAAACAAACAGAACACGTCAATGTCAAAAACGCAATTCTGATAATCCGAAAAAATTAACAAAAAATACAAAAGTAACAGCTAAAGAATTATAAAAAAACGATAATAAAATATTTGAAGAAACCAAAAAAACGAATGTAAAAGACAATTGTCAAACTTATATGTACAATTGAAAATAAGAAACACTAAAGCGCCCTTTTTTGCATATCATTAAAAGTTATTTATTATCTACCATATTAGTATACTTTGTAACATATATTATAAAAATTCCATGGTGAATTTTGAAATATTCTCTATTAACTTTTCTTATCACTTTTGGGTTATTCATATCGTAGCTGCTTTCCAATTATTTTTTCAGAGTATGTAATGAAACGCTTTCAGGATTCAAATATAAAAAAAGTGTTTCTTTTTAATTAATCGATACTAATATATTATAAAGCTGAAGAGTTTGTTTTCTTTTTGGATTACTTGAACGCGTTAATCTCGGCAACTTCTGGTCCGATTTGAAACATTCTTTCAGTGTTAGCCCATTTATCGAGGAAGGCTATATAACAACACGCTAAAATTTTTCACCTAATTTTACGCGGATGAAGTCGCGGGTAACAACTAGTAAGAATACAAAAACTCATACGTGAATACCATGTGACGATACTTGCAACCAAAAAAAAAAATGTCAGCGGAAAAATACATAGACAAGACACTTGTTTCTCGAGAAACAACTTTTGCACTACAATTACTATCAACACTCATTGGGCCACTCCATGGCCTAACGCGAATTCATCAAGTCATCGCGCAATTAAAGTATAAGTAAAAAAAAACTAATTTTGCATAAATCCGTCAATGAAAACAAGGGAAAACTCTGTGTAATTGGAAGTCTAAAATTCTATAGGACCGATACCGCCAGAATTAACATTTTCATACAGAATTGAACTTAAGAATTGTTACCTCTTTAATAAAATAATTGCTGATTTTTTTGTTTGACTTGAAATGTTAATTTGACGAATAACATCCTGCATAAACTGTACGGCTGTCAGGTCGATCGCGTTGTAAAAAAAAGTAACGAACACTATACTGATTGAGGACCTAGACGACAGTCGGGCATCATTACTCGCCCCACAGCCATGTGTGCATCCTCTGCTATCTAACCGAATCCTGGTACTGAACCAGGATAACGCTACTAATAAGAAGAAGCACATTTACCTAATTGAAATGTTGTAAAATGACTGACAAAATCCATTTACAGCCATCGATTAAGTTCGCTATTTATTTAATAGAAAATGTCTGTCTAATTAATCTACAAAGACAAAAGCGAAATGTGGCCTTAAAACGAAATCTCGAAAACTGCGTGACGTAAAGTAACGAAGTTTGGTGGTTTGAGGTACTCTAGTATGTATTAAATAAATTTAACTGGTAAACAAGAAAAAATGGATCACATACTATGATTTGCCCGTTGGCGCATTGGACAGCACACACTCAATATTTCAGAATTAATATTTCAATTTATGTAATACTAATGTGTACTAATATTCATATTACAGCTGATCTTACAAGTACTTAAGATTTCTAATATGAATATGAAAAATTATGTATAACGCAATATACCAAATATTGTATTATACATATTTTTTCATATAACATTTTATTTTTCATTTTCATGTGGTTACATAATTTGAACAGGGGCGGATTCCGTGATTTCCGCGATCGTCGCGGCGGCGGACGGTACTCGCGCTCCCGCAGTCCGGACCGCACCAGACGCTCGAGATCCTACAGCCCCGAACGTAGAGACAAGGACAGGGACAGGTTGGTGACACACTAAGTTGGCACAACTGCCTTAATAAAAGTATATCTATATATATATATAAAAAATATGGATAAAACTCCGAAACGGCTGAGCCATTTTAAATTCTGTTTACTTTCTTTTTATTCCCCTTATTTTCGGGAAAGTGTAAAAGAAACAAGAAAGAAAGGAAAATTTAGCAGATCATTTAAGAATACTAAAATTAGTTTATTTTAGTAGTAATATGTTCAACAGCTGTTTATATAAGGGATTGTTTGCCTCTTTTAGAGACACCACCAAAGATAGTAAATTCTTACCTGAATAATTTATTTGAATTAAAAAATAATATATTTTTTAATTTCCGACTTGCGTTTTATTATCTGCAAATATATATATAAATACTACAGAACATAAACTATTTTATTTTTAAGAATTTTCCAAGTGTAATCTCAGAAAGGTCTTATTTGTACATAAACAAATTGCTTCACTGTTCGCCACACTTTTTATGTATCCACGTTTCATGGCTGGCAAAGGCAGGGCATAAAAGTTGATTTCCTTTTGCACTGTACGTTAGCAATTATTACAGCTACTCTCGTTGTTCTGAACGCGACAGCCACCGTAGCGAAGGCGAGTACGAGGAAGAGAGATACGTCGACAGGAAGGAGTACGACGGAAAGTGGGCGGACGGCAACGAACCGGAGCGCAACCACGTCGAGGAAAAACCAGAGGAGCCGCCGAAGGAGTGATCCTAACCCACCACAACTAAAGCCACATCTTGTTTCCGTACTTTAAGATTAGTGTAACTTACTATGTTAAGAGGTGCTCTGTAACCACGTTATTAATTAGTATTGTAAATATTAGATACAACTGTATGTAACATATTTTCATTTAATTCTCCATACAATAAAAAATACAATTTTTGTTTCACGTTTTAATGATAGTTTAATTAGTCACCTTGTGTGTAACAAAATTAGTGTAGGTGTGACAGTCAATCGTTTACCAAAAACCATTCCAAGTTTAGAATTTACTAAATTCGTGTTGACACTATTGTGGTTTTTTGTGTGAATATGCAATTAAATCTTTTAAATAATAATTGTTTTTAATTTTTTCTCCTTATGTTAACCTTCAAAACCTTACCTCCTCACAGACTGTTTGTTATGATGAGCAGGCGTTTCATCACTTAAGTAACTACCTATACATTTCAGCATCTACACCGTCAGTAGGTTCGCAGAAGCGTTGCTGGCCTTTAAACGGGTTTAGGCCAACGGGAAATCTCGCAAATCAAACTTAACGTGACAGTACTATCATTTGACGTGACAGTATTACACCAATCTTGGGAGAGAGAAAGATACTGGTATTCGGAAGGACTGAATCCGTGGCGTTACCTCAAATTACATAAATAGATTCACGCTGGGCTGTAATATGTAAGTAATGATCTTCATAATTAAATTTATTACTTGAAAGTCGTATATAAAAATGGTCTGATGGAAAAAAATTAGAAAAAAGTTATATTGACAAACATAAATTGTTTTCCTAAATTTTCATAATTTTTCGCTTATAATTTTTTTATTTCTACGAAAAAAGTTGTAGAATTGTAACAAAATTTGTTAACTTATTCTTTTCGGGAGCCTTATAGTTCGTCATATAGACCGTTTTTCCAAGATGGCGGCCGTGTAACAAGGGTTGCAAACGCACAAACTTGGACTGAACTTTAAACTGATCTCCTTTAATTTATAAAAAATACAATTTCGTCTTCTAACAAATGCATGCTTAGCCCAGAAAATGTAACATTTCAACAGACTACAGCCTGTTTGATGCTAAGCAGCATCTGAAGCAAATTGCCCTTTGCAACTATATTTGGTTAATCTATACCATTATAAATCAGTTTTAATACTTTTATTTGGAAAACTTCTTAGTGTTTAGTTTGTAATTGAACTAAATAGGTCTATTTGCAACAGCTGGCTTTATTTGCGACTTTAAATAAAAAAACTACATTTTGTTCAATCTCTCATATATTATTCCCATATTTCTGATCATCTATAACATAGCAATTCCTAAGATATTTAATAAATAACAATGCTTCTTCAAATAGCACAATTTTTAAAAAATATAAAAAATTATGACAATACCATATAAAAGAATCTTTATTGTATATATTCTTAATATTTATAAGTAACTATGTAAGTTTCTTCTTTTTCTTATTCTTATTTTTGGTGGGTTCATTCACATTCCAATACCAGAAGAGTTGCAGAACTATGGCTGCATTGGCGAATGTGGACACACAATAGGTAACAATTAAAATCAAGTCTCCAGTTTCTTGAATTGAAGTGAATATTCTTGCAATGCTGCCTCCGAATAACAAAAGGCAAGTAACAGCTGACAGCTGGCCTGTACTACCGTTTTTATAATTTGTAATCACTTGTATTGTCTGAAACAAAGGAGTTAAATATATAAAGATTGGAGACTTTTAGTAGGTTGTACAGGGATTTTGCTGGTATACCCCTCGCTCCCACCTCTAGCATGTATAAGCTGGTTTTGTAAACATATTTGGTGAGCAAATAGGTTAGGTCAATTTACTTGTTCATTTTTATTAGATGGTCTTAATTGATGTTGGTCTCCCATGGCTCTGTAAGCTTACAAGTATTACTCACTTTAGTGTTTTTGAATAAAGGAATATGTCCAGCTTGGATGACAAGACAACATTCTGAGATTTTGTAATGTTTTTCATATGCTTTGTTTGTTCTAGATCTCCAAAACAGCATTTGGATTTTACAAGGAATCGCATAAACTACTTCGCTTTGCTAAATAATTAGGGTTCCGCCCAAAAATAGCCTTAAAATTTAACAAAATCATTGTGTTCATGTGGGCAAAGTCGCAGGTTGCAGCTACTTTTAAATAAAGTTCTACAATTAAAATCTAAAATCTTCCAGGTATAGAACGATAAAATATTTTACCTTTGCTATAAATATAATAGGAACATTAACAGCTTGCATTGTCCACAATACATCATGGGGTGTGTAACCACTGAGTAAGGCAGACACGAGTCCCACATATGTTGCTAGAAAGATGGCAGCTTTGCCTGGTGCTCCACCATAATGTAACACCA
Source organism: Charaxes varanes (assembly GCA_024363005.1). Lineage (NCBI taxonomy): Eukaryota > Metazoa > Arthropoda > Insecta > Lepidoptera > Nymphalidae > Charaxes > Charaxes varanes. Next base: position 3,305,280 of record JANCMC010021608.1, read on the forward strand.
ATGCTGCAATTGCTGCTGTCTGTATAGCCAAAAAAGTTCCCTCACCCCATGCACTGAAACAATACAACATTTAAATGAAAAACACAGTTTGTGATGCCTTCTGAACAGAGATACCTAGGCAGGTCTGAAAGTCTTTATACAGACTTCAGACTCAAGTTGGCCGAAGTAAAAAATATGGTATTATTTGAGGAATAAAAGAATATTGATAAATCAATAATTTAAATTTGACATATTTATGTTATACATATTAACTCGGGTTGCAGCATTACACCGATTTTCCCCCTTATAATAATTTAATATCATAATTTCAAAATGCAGTTTGTAATGAAACTGACTAGATTGGGTTAGAACTGTAAATAAAGTTTCAGTAAATCAAGAATTGAAGTGTATGGACGCTGTAAGGCTAATGCTATACCCCACAAAATCTAATATAAGTACTACGTTTAGCTGACTACGTAAAACAATATTTTATATAACTAAAAGTTTTATGGTGGTCTTTAAAAGTACAAGTAGCGTATGAACTCCTGCCGTGACATTGATAATCGTTCTCAACTCTAATAGGTCTTTTACTGAACAAAACCTAAATAACGATACCAAAAAAGACAGATACATATATTTGAAGAACATTTTTTTTTAAAGAAATAAGTAAGCAACGACAGGTCTTCCTCAGATTCCGCCATTAATCTCTGTTCTGGTAGCGCCATACAATTTTGTCTAACCTTTCCAAGGTTGTTGCGCCATCTCGTCAGCAGGCCGACCTGGATTTTGTTAATTACATTTGGACATTTCGGCAGGTTGTTGACCTCGAAGATCAGCCAATCTATCAGAATGTGGAACCCTTTCTCTAACTCCTGTCTTTCTAATTAGAGGTAGCGCCATGCTTGTAGCCGGATTGGGCCGGCGCGCTCGTCTACCAGTACCTCTTTCTTACATGGTATGGGCGTGAAGTGGCGGCAATGCTGTCACGTCAAGCGATGCTATTTTTCTTTCCGTTTGTGACACTTCCCGGTGGCCTAAACTCGTCATTGAAGGCCGGCAACGAATCTGCTTTCCTCCTGGTCGTGCAGATGTCCATTGGCGTCAGTAGGCACTTAGCTGCCTGCTTCTTTGCCCCTTGTAGCATAAACAAAAAAACTAGCTAGTCCCATCGATACAGACACAATCAATGGACAAAAATATGACATAATACTACCTATTTCTGCTCTAAAAAACTAGCTAAGTAATTAAGATAAGTAATGAAATTCCTTATTAGCAATGTTGCTTTAAATGGGTCAACATCTATTTTTCATCCTCCTAATTGTTAAGGGTGGCCCACGCCGACGGAGTCGCGGGGCGCAGCTAGCATTTCTATAAAAAAAACAATATTTGTGTATAACAGGCGTCTGTTACCTATAATATAGGCATTAAGTTGTTTTCTATAGGAATAGACGTCCGCATTTCATATAGCCCTGTACATATTTATTGTTTTCTTATAAATAATGGCTATTCGTAAAATATTCAGAGATGATAGTTTCACTCGCTAAAAGAAGTCGTAGCCTAATCAGGGGCCGGCATTAGAGTCAACCGCTAGCTTAAGTAGCTCATGTTGCGACCATTTGATAGTCGGATGACCCAATCTAACACTGGTTTACATCTATAACCCAATCTCTTCCGTGTTTCGGAAGGCACGTAAAATAACCCGATTAATGTCCCTGATTGATATTAGTCGTAAGGTTTTAGAGTTCGTGGAGGTTTCGAGGATGACGTCAGACGGCAATCGGTCATCTTAGCTAGTAGCAGGAGGTGCCTGGACGAGATTGGGAAGGGATAGGAGAGAGTTTCAGAAGCAAACGGAGGTCTATGCCCAGCTGTGACCATGAATGCCCCATGATTTAGTCTAAAATGGCTTAATATATTTTTAAACTAGCTATAACACGCAACTTGCTTATGTGAACTCAGTGATTTTGTTGAAACTTTGAGTCTTCATGTTTTATTTAAACACTTATTTTCACGACAAAAAGTTGCCTATGTCCTTCAAAATCTAATCTGTTTCTAAACTGAAATTCATCAAAATTACTTCAGAGCCTGATTATGTAACACACAGAGATACAATTTTTTTTTTAAATTTCTTTAAGGCTTACCAACTAGAGTACATATTTGTTATAAGTATATATACTTTAAAAAAAAATTTAAATCATGTCATTATAATATGACCCTAACTTACTGGAATGCACAACATTGTTCTAAAAACTTTCAAACTAATAAAGTATGGATATGGAATACTTACTTTTTAACCACATTATTTATTTATTTATCAACATAGAATACACTATTAACAATAAATAAGAGCATTATAAAAACTACAAAAGTTTGTCTTTAATGGTAGTACAATTACGTTAAGCTTAAATTATAGATAAAATATGAAGTTATATATTTCTCCTTCATAGATTATATATGTATGTCTTACATACAGTACAAGTATAATCTGGAAAGTAATCTATATCTATACTTAATATATAACGCTGAAGCCTTTGTTTGTTGGCTTGAACGCGCTAATCTCAGGAACTACTGTCCGATTTGAAAAATTCTTTCAGTGTTAGATAGCCCATTTAACGAAGAATGCTATAGGCTATATATCATCACGGTAAAATTGAATCTATCTTTCACCTAATTTTACACGGAAAACGACTAGTGTAACTGTATCTTGGTATACATAATTCTACTGTACGTGTGTGTCACTGACTCCCCCTAAACGACTGATTAAAATGACTTTTTTTGTAGGCGTTTGTGTGGCGCCTTGGATCTTAGTGATCACTATAAAGAGTGGCGCTTCTAAACCTACACCTGGGTCACAAGTCTCGGGAACTGCTACAGTTCCTTCCTCTGCAACGCGATGGACGCGGCATCCGCACGATGAATCCATGGAATGCTAAAAAATTCGTCTCTCTTCATATTCGCAATTAAATAAATTATGATTATAACTTTGTCTTAGTAATGTGTTAAAAAAATTGACATGACTTAAATTTCGGGGCAGCTCAAAAGACTTTTTAAAAAGCAGAAAATATTTATATATCTTACGACTAAAGCATTTCGGCAGAAGGGAAGGGTTCCTTACGATAATATAATTCATGTCAAAACAAGTTAAGTAGCACTTATATTCTGTCGACTTTCTCATCTGGTATCTTTCCACGAGTCACAGAGACAATTCGACAAAGATGAAGGGATAAGTAAAAGAAGAAGGTATTTTAGAGCCTCAATAGCTCAACGGTATAAGGTACGGACTGAAATCCGCAAGGTACCCGATTCAAACAACGCGCTACCAGCCTCCCTGGTGCTGCAGATGTCCATGGGCGACGCTGATCAGCTATTTTAGTTGTTCCGGTAGCTCCTTTAACCCATTGAAAAAAAATCTCTCAACCGTTACTCATCTGCCGCCATTAACTTATCAGTTATACGGCCCCGACGTTACTTCAAAAAATGTTAATTTTCAACTGACATAAATTCTATCAATTTAAATCACAGTCCGCAATATTCAATATAACAGTTATTTTTTATACTTTTTAAAATATATCACAAAGGCGGGTTAGTAACTCCATTATTAATCTTTGATTTTAATGATCTTTAGTGTGATGGGTGGCCTTCCTGATTAGCAGAATGACATCGAGAAAATTAGCTAAAAATGTGAACAAAAAACAGTTAATTATTATCGATCTCGGATCGGAAATAAAGAAAACGTTAAAAAATTCAACTCGTATACAACGCATTCACCGATACATAACAGTAAACACAATCGAAGTTTCTCGGGTCAGCTAGTTTCGTGACGACGCGCCATTGTTTTTCACGTACAATAACGATGCCTGTTTCGAGGACGCGTCGCCACGCCATCAGACATACTTATTTAGAACGTGGTAATCAAGTTGTAAAATTGTCATTTTGCCAACTTAGCAATGATAGAGTCACGTGAAATAGCGTCACCTGAATTATAATATCAGATATTTTTTTTCATCAAGATGGACCGGCGTTTCGAGCCAAGCCTCAGAACGTGGAGGGTGATGTGGGATTCACAGCAACCCTCACGTGCCAGGTGGACGGACACCCTGCACCTCGAGTGTTGTGGATGAGATACGAGAAAGACAGAGTTGTTGTATGTTATATATTAATTAATTTGATCATATATTAGCGGTATCAACAGATAGGCAGAAAAATTTGTGGAATCAACTGTCATTCACGGCTTCCAATACGTATTTATTAAAGCATCTTTATAATTTATCTTTATACTTAATTAATATAAAAATATTACGTACCTTCGAGCCCCCTCCAAAAACATGGAGAAGTGCCCGGGAACGGAACATAATAAAATAACAATGGCACGGACCTGCAGTCCGTGGAGTGATGGCCGTGGAGGCAATCATAATTTAAAAAAAAAACTTTTGTAACTATGTGCTGATATTTTTGTCTATATTTAGATGTAGACGTATGTATGCCGTCTTCATAGAAAAAGGCTGTAGCGCTATAAATACGGTACTAATGTATAGGATTTGACATAAACCATCTAAATTGAATATTTATGTAACAGGACATACTTACTACATTGAATATCTATATAACGGACGATGTTAAAAAATACTTTGTGGTTTGGAAAATCCAATTAATCACAAGATTGAATGGAATTGATAATAAAATTGGAAAAATTGATGAAAGGAAGTAATCGGTCTATTTTAATCATTAAAGGCAAGGCAAAAATATTTAATCAACCATATTTGTCTTATAAGACATTTGTCTACAAGGCTGTATATTGTAATTCCTTTACCTATTCTGAGCAATAATGGGCAATATTAACATATCAAATCATAAAAATGAAGCCACACGCACACCAATGTAAGACGATTTATACACACATGCATTGGTTGATGTTAAAGCGTAATCGTGACAACCGTATGTCATACTCATTGTCAAGTTTTTCTTTTTCTGTAAATAGAACAATATATGTCGTTGTACGCAAAAAGGTTTGTGGGTGAATTTCGATCGGCCGGCGATCTTTAGTTATCATATTTTTTTCTGTTTAAGCTCTAATGTTATTATTTTTTTAATAGTGCAATTGTCTAAGCATTTTATTTCTATTTATTTAAAAGTAAAACATTCAACTGAAATGGTAATGAGAATACCGATAATGCCGGAGCCAGAAATAGCTTCATTTGAATGATCATGTAGTGTAACCACAAGTTTAAGGACACAAATGTACAAATACTTTGATCTTTGACTGACTCCGGCGTTAGGCTCACCTCACAGAGAGAAAGACGAATTTCTTAGCATTCCATGGATTCACCGTGCGGGAATATATTTTTGTACAAATATATAAATATGTACGTACATATAGATAATACAACCAGACTAGAAGCGAAAATCTAACTAGCGACACCCGGAGCAGAAGATAGGGTCACAAGGAACTGCGCCAACGGGCCAGTTAAAAGTTACATACATCATTTTTCAATGAATAGTTAAATATTACATTTAAAGTTTTAAGAAACAAATGCTTCTCGGAAACATCTTTCGATGGCCTAAATGTCAACAATTAATCCAATAAAACCTTCCGGTGGAAAGCATTTAATACTAAAGCAAAGATGCGCTTACTCAGAAAAAAATATATCATTTTTTTTTAATTAGCCTATAATGTCCCACTGCTGGGCAAATGCCTCCCCACTCTTAGACCACTCTCCTGTATCCAGAGCTAAACCAATCCACTCCTTTCCCGCAAAGGCGCCCAAGTCGTGGCGCCACCTCTTCCTCGTATAACATTTCTTTAATCTTGCAAAATCTATCATGACACCGGTTTCACAGATAGTTGCTCTGGGGGCCTGTTTCGAAACGGCCCGTGTCATAAAAGCTCTTCGCCGTCCCCGTTTCCGGGAGGGTTTTTATGGGATAACTATTCGGGATAGCTTTCGGTGTCCCGTTTATTGTGATTTTACAACGTAAGGCACTCTACTTCCGGGCTTGGATTTCCAGAAAAGTTTTCCCAAAAGTTTGTATTTGTGTTTACCTTATAGGAGTATCTATACCTATGTATTATCGAAACGTATTTTGTTCTATAATAATCCAATCTATAATCTCAAGTCTTTTTCTGTATTTTTTTTTACATTACCAGAGCTCAAGAACACTTTTATTTTTATTTTCTCTGTCGTACCTTTCTCTATATTGAATTTGGCAATACATTAGCGGTATACAAATAACACTTTTTGACTATTCGTCTGTCAGTTGAAGGATTATACTTCGTGTTGATGAAATATGGTCGATGTTGTTGATGGTCTTATAGATTACTTTTAAAAATACACAGACAAACGCGTAGACAATTTTTTTTTGTATTGTAGGCTTCCTTATAAGTCAGCTACGTAAATACAGTTTATTTAATAGACTGTAAAACAGAGTAAGATTTGCAAAAAAATTCAATGACACTAAATAAAAAAAAAACATTGATGTCTATAAAATCGATTTACCGGGGATAAATTTACGTAGTGATGCCGCACGTTTAAGCCCATCGTGCCTCTCTATCGCTTGCTGGCTTAGACGGAACGTGACAATGATTAGTGCTTTTTCATGCGCACAGCCAATGTTCATCGATTTATAAGACATATTATTCATTTATTTATTTATATATTCACGTCAAAAATGTGACCTAATCCAAATTGGACAATTAATTAAAGGGATAACATAGGATAAGGAAGTATAACGATGACATTTAAATGTCCTTAAAGTAATTAAATCTTCTGTATCCAACAGCCTGCGATTGTCACCCAGTGGGGGCGAGTGGAAAGACTTGTAACCAGACGAGCGGGCAATGCCCTTGTAAGGACGGCGTCACCGGTACTACTTGCAACCGCTGCGCCAAAGGGTACCAGCAATCGAGGAGCCATATTGCGCCATGTATACGTAAGTTACCATCAGGAATAGCATACTCATTTCTCAAAGAGCATCGATCGTCTGCGCGCCGTCTCCATTCTGTAACCTTTTATAAATATTTCTTTGTATAATTTTGCTATCACCGTTTCACGGCGAGCATACGGTTGCAGCAATTTATTTTCAAACATTTTCTACGTTCTAATAATCCTTTATATTATAATATGAGAGATACGGATAATATACAATGGGGAATTTATTATACTGCTTTTTTTTTAAATAATTTTCAAATTTTTAACCGCCTTCAAAAAAGGTGGAGATTCATTTAGGAATCTCTTTTTCTTTAACAATCTGCACCTTTTTCCGGTTACGTTGCAGGCATTCCACGTGTGGTGACTGCGGTCCAAGCTATGGAGGCTGTGGACGCGGAGCCGGGACGCGGTAAGTAGTAAGTGGACCTTCATGCACTTCGTCCATCACACCGCATGCCGCACTCACTCACGGTATACCTCAGCGGTAGTATACCGGTATCCCTTGGAAGTAATATTCCTGTCTACTTAGGAAGTAATATTCTGGTCTCCTTTGGAAGTAGTATACCGGTACACCTTGGCAATAGTATACCGTTACATCTTGGCAGTAGTATACTGGTATACCTTTGCAATAGTATACTGCCACACCTTGGCGGTAATATACCGGTATACCTTGGCAGTAGAATACCGGCATCCCTTGGCAGTAGTATTCCAGTATACCTTGACAGTAGCATTTCGATATAACTTGGCAATTATTTACCGGTATACCTTGTCAGTAGCATTCCGGTATACCTTGTCAGTAGTATACCGGTATCCCTTGCCACGATATACCCGAGTAACGTGACCCCTAGAGATCCTTCCTCAGTAACATTTGTTCAGTAATTTAGAAATATTAAAACATAAAATAATTACTTTCTGTTACAGAACTAACCACTTAACTTAAAATATTGACTATCTCAACGTTAATATATATACATAAAATTATTTTTTTGACGAGGAGTCTTCAAATAGTAGAATATAACCATAATTACTTATAAATAATTTGGAAATATAGGAAGATAGTAACTAACAATATATAGGACTTACTTTCGATTGTAGGAATATATAGTAATTTATTAATAATAATTATTTTCTTTAGTTTTATTAGTATGCTCTATTGCATTTAGTAAAATATATAATTTTAACAAGGAAATTTCATAATTTTCCTTTCACAATCACTGTTTATAGGTTCAAGCTTAAGAAGTTAAAAAGGGGATGAGTTTAATAAAAATCACAAACAACTTGACAACGTTTTTTTTTATTAACCTATAATTTCCCACTGCTGGGCAAAGGCATACATGCCAACTTACTGAAGGAGATTCGAATTAAAAGATTTATCTCCATTTCTTTTTACTTTCTCTTCAACAATCGAACATATCAAATGCTACAAACAAATTAATGATGAATTCCACTCAAAACCACCATCAATCACCATGGCCAAACGAGTTATCAAACTCGTTTTATTGGGATAATAACTGATATCAATCAATGCCTAATGTATACATCGTTACACAATATTGATTGATACATCCGGTCCCCGTTCGTTTCACAAACACAGCTTCAAATCGATGTATCTGATACACCTAAAATAGATTTACACAATTTACATGTGTAATTACAAAAATAATTGCAGGCTGTTTGACTTTAATCAATTCGTATTTGTCATTTTGAAAGCGTAACTTATCACAGGACTTGCACAAATGGATGTATGTATCATAGAATTTTCTATTTCCAAATATATTGCGTATAACTTAAGTACTAAAGTTCTAACTGTTAGTATAACAGAAGATGATGGCGTCAAATTAGCTAATTATTAGTAAATTAGAGTGGACGATGGCTTAATGATAAATCAACTTAGCAAGCCAAAATAAAGATAAATGAACAAAATAGATAAAATGTGGTTGATGGATGGTGAAAAACTGTCAATCAACGGAAAAAATTAATGAAATAGCCCCGATATACCAAGCTTCATAATTCATCATTAGGTTACTTACAATATTGTTTAAGCAAAATAAATAAATGTATTACCAAAGTGCAAATTAGAATATCAATTAGCGATGGCTATTTTGATCCTGTAATTTGATCCCATTCAAAAACTCCCAAGTACTCTAATTTAAGTTATTCACCTAAATACAAAATTATTTCTTGTTTAAAGATTAGCTAATGTTCTATACATCTCTGAGTAAAACAGAACAAACAGTTATTGTTTATATCATTTCACAAAACTCTTTCCTTATACCGTGACTGAGTGCTTTCCAAGAGTGAATTTACTTTCGATAGCTGTAATGCCAAAAATCAGTACGTTTGAATTTATTTAACAAATACGTTTATAGCGTATCAGATACGGAATCTTTCTATATACTCCTAAGCATCTCTTGACACGCTTTTGGCCATTTTTTGTTATATTTTATGTACGTATTATTTGAATATGTTTCCAAAGACAAGCCAACTCAAATGAATGTAAGCATATGACTACAGAACTACGGGTATTTTAGTTATTTAAGTAAATAATATTACACCGTTATACAGTAATAAGAACCAGCGAAAAAAAACAACAGCTGCGTAGCTCATAAGTCATAACTAATTTGTTACTTTATAATTATGTTTTATAAGTAGTGACCCAATGGCTTTGACTTTTTTCATGAATAAATAAGAGAATAAGGAGTAGACTAGATTGTTGTTCTTATATCTATAACAACAGTGCGAATTCGCATTTATTTCAATTAGATAAGATACAAAATCAAGCTATAAAAGTTATAGGTGGGTACATCAAATCCACTCCCACTCACGTGATGAAAAGTGATCTCTGTGTACATGATCATTGGAATGATCGTTCAATTGAAACTATGTCTGGCTCCGGCATTGGAGGTCTTGCTAAGAAAATAATAAGTTTTCTTTTAAACTTCGGGTTTTTAAGATGTAAAAGTTATTCCTTTAAAGATGTGCCAATAAAGCTATACATTTATTTGGTACACTCTGAAGGCATTACTAATGCTCTGAAAGGTATTATCAAATTAAGCGTAATAAATATTTCTCTTCATCTTTATTTTTTGGTAAATAAACATCCTATAATGAAGTTTCTATGGTTTTGACATCTTTGTCTATGGTTGTCTATTGCCACGCGCCAATTTAAACGGGAGCTTTGAACTTCGCTCACCCTGCTGCTAAAATGAATGCTGGCGCTAGCTAGATAAAAAAATCATATGCTAAATGTATTTCGCGCTAAAAATGAGTAGTATGGCCGAAAAAAAGTAAAGTCATATTTTATATAATAAAAATGAACGCTATAACGTTAGCAATAAATTTTGCTTACGTACGTGCAATGTTCATTCAAATGAAGCTATGTCTAGCTCCGGCATAAAACAAATTTAAATTCTCAGTACAAAAAAGACTTTATTTCTATACTTACTTATGGGTTATAAAATTATTCATGTGACATATAAGCTCTTATAAATTAACATCCTTATACCATATGTATTACAGTTTTGACATATAATTTATATATTAAAATTATCAAATATGGGCAACTGTCCCTAAACTAGGCTAAGCCTGTAATTGCAAAATAAAGACAATCAAAAACAATAAGGGTAATACAACTTACTTGTAGTAACAATAGTGAGCACGTGCTCTTCTTGACCGAGCTGTCCAAACTTCATAACAGACACTATATCTGTAATAAGTACACCATATAATTAAGAACACAAAAAAATTGTCTAGTAGTCTTCGAAATTTTTTATCTTTGCGCAAAAATCGTATGTCAGTAATGACTAACGAATGTACTGTTAACTTAATAGCAAAGACGTGCATAGAGATCTTTGTGGATAAATCGTCATTATGTAACTCATTTGTGTATACAATTATATATTAAATAATGCCGATTACATTATTGTATACAATAATACATTCAAAAGTGACTTTTATATTACAATTTAGTTTTTTGTAACGCTCTACTGTAAAGCTGGGAATTTGGAGTTACAACAATTGACGTTAGAGGTGTCGATTTTTTGAGAGATAAACTCTTGGGTTATTTTTCTACCGACTTCAAAAAAGGAGGAGGTTCTCAATTCGACTGCATTTTTTATGTTTGTTACCTTAGGACTTTCGACTGGCTGAACCGATTTTGATGATTCTTTTTTAATTGAATGCAGAACCAGCATTCAATGCCCGTGTGGTCCCATTTCAGTTTAGTACAGTTCTGATAATTTGAAGTTGGATTTCTTTTTTGTTAAAATTTTATTTCAAAACTCGATTTATCACCAGAAAGAATCCTTTTGAAAATGGATGAGTTGCGTAGACAATTGTGCAGCTCTTGGGTTTTCCAGACAAGAGTTTCTGGCGAGGTGTTTTGTGGTGGAATACAGCTGCCGGTATTAGTCCGAACAACTCCTCAGAACGCTCCCCATGATACATGCGGTAAAAGATGCACAGTGAAGCGACATCTCTCCGCATAGCCTCTCTCTCTGTATGTACATTTGTGTAGTAAAGCCTTTTTTCTAGCATATGAGCGTGCTGTTTGTATGTAAGGAACGTCTATATTCCACACTAGTTGTTACCCACGACTTCATCCGCGTAAAATTAGGTGAAGAATTTTAGCGTTATGATATATAACCTATAGCCTTCCTCGATAAATGAGGTATCTAACACTGAAATAATTTTTCAAATCTGACCAGTAGTTCCTGAGATTAACGCGTTCAAGCAAACAAACTCTTCAGCTTTATATTCGGCTTCAGATTCAAGTGTTTCCATTTTGTGTACTTAAAACTACCTACAAAAAACATACAAAGTTCCAATAATACACACAATTGGCACTCTGTATAAGATTTGTAGGCAGCTTTTTTATGGCCGTTTATGTCACATTTCCTATACATTTGCAAGGGGAATCAAAACCTACAGGGTACTTCGCGTTGAACAAATATAATGAAATTTATGGTTGGTTTGGTAGTATGAATTTTGCGCAAAATGGCCTTTAAGTTTCCGTTTTATCATCATTTACTTATATAAAAATTGTTGTATTACGAGAGTCAGGTTTTCGAACAAAAAAATTATGGAAATAGGAATAGCCGTTTTCCGAAAAAAAACAACCTTCTATGCCGACGTACGGCTTGGCTCGATTCAGTTCTGAGTCCACTCAATGTCACGCGAGTAGAATTTCGAATACGTTTAAAAATGTATATATTAAATTAGTCAACCAAAATTTTCGAACTAAATTTTAAACGGAGAGGAGTTTATCACCATTGTTGACCATTCACAAGACTTTTTCGGTATTTTTATAATGATTTTTTAACTTTAAGTATATTCTAGTGCCAACCCTAGTATAGATCACAGACAATATAAAGATGCACCCTGGTGGTGCAGATGTCCATGGCCGTCGGTAGTCACATACGTGAACCGCCTGCTCGTTTGCCCCTTGTAACATAAAAAAAAACCCTTAAACCAACACCTAGGTTCTCATGTCCCTGGCGCTGCAGTGATTCCTTCCTCTGCACTAAGATGGACCAAGCATTTACATTGTGAATGCATGGAATGCTAAGAAATTTGTTTCACCTGTTTGTTTAGGTTTTACGCTTTAACTTAAAATGTTTTGAAGCAACCTTTGAATCAGATTTTCGTTGCTTTAAAGAAAATTAAATCTGATTGAGGTGAAGGTACAAAATTTTTCTTAATGCTCTCTAGAATCAATTTGTAATCTATTTCCGTTTTTTTTAGGTTTGCTTTCCACGATGGCATTATATCGGAGATTTGCCCTGAAGAGGGTGAGGAAGACTGGGTCTTCAACTTCAAGAGGGCCATTCTATCACTATTTCAGAATAGTATGAAGCGCTTTGACATCAACTTTAAAGGAGTTGAGAATTGAATCGTTCTTGAAGTTAAGATGTCATGTCATAGTAAAGATATAAGTTTTCTAAAAGTCTTTACTTACGTATCCTGCATTTTTTAAATATTAACGAGATTAACAATGATTGATTTATCTACATATATAGATGAGGAAGACCTTTAGCCTTATTTGAATAAAGGCTATGAGGTATATTTCTTTTTCTGACCTATCTATCAGTAACTTGCCAATCTTTGTCGGATGAGCCCCAAAATAAAAGAATCCAACTGCGGGAGCTAATTCAAGCATCAGTTTTTTTGCAAGTATACTAATGTATATTATGTAGCTGAATTTAATAATAGAGTCGCGTAATTAAAGAAAATGAATGGCGTATCTCCTTGGGAAAATTTTGAAATTTTAATATCTTTTAAAGTGGCCGAAAACAAAATTGCTCCGTTTTGAATCGCAATTGGAAGAAAGCACTTAAACAGATTTAATTATGTAAATCTACGTGATATTATCAAGTCTGCCTCACCACCGTTTATTACGAGCTATCAGCTATGCAGGCCGCCATTGGCGTTAAGCGCCATCCGTTAGAAGAAGCTACTTAATAGTAAGAACAATTTATATGTACCATATCTTTTATACCAGTTTCTTTATCATTTTTAACGTTAAATGACCACAACAGCTTGTGTGAACGCGGAACAACCGTACATAGTTATGGTCATATAAAATTTTGTGATACCGTGTTCATTCCGATGTCGACCGATTTCAAAAAACTAGAAGGTTCAGAATGTTTTTTTACCTCGGATTTTTCGACAAGTGTACCAATTTTGAAGATTATTTTTGTACTTGAAAGCTGGTATTTCCCAACTCATTGTGGCATACTTAATACAATTTGGTCCAGTTCTGACAATTTAAGTCTGTGTTTTTTTTGTTAACTTTTTTTATTTTATTTTTATATTATTTTGTTTTATTTTTATATTACATGTTTCTGTAATACTACTATAACTCATTAGGAAATAACTCACTCTTCATTTTAGAGAGAATACCAACTCAAATTAATATTTAGCAGATTAACGTGGTATCATTCATCATATAGCTCCAAATGAGGCTGGCTTTATACACCCAATATCAGTAAATTTAGTATATATAAGGAAATCATCTAAACAGAATCTATAATCGAGCGGCCATTTACCAACGTGACGCCTACCTCATTAACTAAATGGCTGTCCCGAAGACGAACCCGGATTTTGTATAATGTAACTATATTAATAAAAAAGGAAAATTGAAAGAACGATATAATAATTTAAAAAAAGCGCGGGTACATTTAGTCTGTGGTGAAAATTCATTTAAGGAAAAGAAACCGAATCTATAAATAGACAGAAAACTTTTTCATCTTTGTTTTTCAATACGTATCTATTTTATTTTTATTATTCTTCTTCCTAGTGTTATCCCGGTTTAGTACTAGGGTCCGCTTAGATTACAGATTATGTGGCTATGGGGTGAGTTAAGATGACCGAATTCTGTCTGACGTCATCCCGGGAACCCCCCCTGTGCCCCACGTTCGGTTCGCCGATTTTATAAACAGAACGCTGACACGAAGGTCGGAGTTATTCGGTTCCCGTCTAATTATATACAATTTGAATAATTATTTCTTATTCATTAATTATGTGTCTTCCTAATTATTAAAAAGAAGTTCTCACTAAAACCTTAATTGTAATTATACACGGTGTTCTTTACATGAAGTTTACTAGGAACTAAATCGCAAAAAGTAATATTGGTAGTATTAGTTTTTTTATTTTATTTTATTTGCTAAACACCTATTTATGTATTGAAGTCGATTTCAATAATATTTCATTGTGACCATTTAGTATGATCTACCAAACATTGGGGGATTGGGGTTTAATCGCGTAACATACTTAAAAAAACAGTCGAACTGAGAAACTCTTCCATTTTTGATGGGTTAATAATATAAGTAGCAATTACGATAAGAAAAGATAAAAAATAATAAGGATTAATTAATAAAGCAGCAGGAGATCCTTCCAATAACTGTCGTATCGTATAAAAGCAGTATATACTAAGAAAATACTTTCTATGAAATTCTATGTGATTACTACATATAAGATCTCCGCGAAATCCGGCGAGCGACCCCTGTCAAGTGGGATTTGTAAAGGAGAAAGCCCCTAATTTGGGGGTCTGTTTTATGTCATCTCAAGATTTAGATAAGAGGTCTCCATATAAAAGCATCATGATTGGATCCATCCAATTATATGTAACTGAAGGTTGCTTCAAAAATTATTATAGACAAGTCCGCATATCTTGTTTCTATTAAATAACCTCTCGTTGAATCAACCGCTACGTCACGATAAAACTGTGCTAAGAAAAAATTTAAAACTTTTTAAAAACTTGAATTTATGTTATGTAATTTAATTTTTCTAATTATATATACATGATTCCTGTTTTTCATATAAAAATTCATCAATGCCGATATTTTTTTATCTATACTTATATATAGAGCTGAAGAGTTTTTTTTGTTCGTTTGTTTGTTTGAACGCGCTAATCTCATGAACTACTGGTCCGATTTGAAAATTATTTCAGCGTTTGATAGCCCATTTATCAAGAAAGGCTATAGGCTATATCACGCTAAAATTGTATCTATTTTTTACCTAATTTTGCGCAGATGAAGTCGCGGGCACATTTAGTAGTCTTTATTATAAGTAAATATGGTGATATAATATTGACGGATAAATTTATTCTTCTTCTTAATTTTTCAATTAAAAACTGTAAGTATATTGGCCCAAAATGAGGCACTATTAATGCCCGATCTGAGGTGGTCATTAAGTCCTCCAAATATATTATGGTCACTTCATAAATTTATTAAGCGACCATGATATATCTGCGCAGTTTTTACTTAACTGACCTTTGATTTCCGATACTAAAGATTTTCAGTATCGGAAATCAAAGGTCTAAAGATATTTTATTTATATAAGTAAAAGTCCTGGTTAAAGCCATGAAGGGAAAAATGTACGCCTTCGGAAAATTTTTGACTACGCGGATACGGCCAAATCTATAAAGAGGTTTAATAAGATAAGATTTTTCTGCTATGTCCCATTTTATCCCCTGGCTTCAGACCTTATTAATACTGTATTTGCCCCAAAAGCAAGTACTGTACACTAAGGTAATGCCCGCGACTCTGTAGGCATAGTTTAATGAATTAATTTATTTAGATTCATATCATAATTTAACTTCATATTAAGGGAATGTAGGGTGGCTACTTAACTATACACAGCGATTTAATTCACGCTAGTGAAGTTTCTACATATGACTATATATGATTATATATTTGACGAGACGCAACCGCTTCGGACAATACCAACTAGCTCGTAATGAAGATCTCTGTGGTGGTTGAGCATAATGAGCAACGCTTCCGCCTTGGTACCTTTCCACATGCATGTACATACTTCTGAATTTTGTCCAATACGGTGGTACTTTTGAATTTCGTCCAATTTCGTCCAAGCTGATTCTACTTTCATGGACTTATCATTAATGAAGGTTTGATATTTCGATTACCTTCTATTTGTGTTTTTGCTTAAAAAATTAAATACTGCTAAGATTATCAATATATATAATATTTATATTATATGTTTAACAATAATAATTACTAGGGAAGGCCTGGTGGTTGAAATTTGGCCCAAACCTCTAAATTTGCATACCATATGCTTATTTAAAGCAATTATTTAGTATAACGACATTGTAATATTTGAAAATTAACCGTCGTCGTGACTTTGACACAATTTTATAGTAAAATGTTATATGTGTGTGTAAATCGTTTGACATTGGTGTGCGTGCGGGTTTTGTTAAAATAATTTAATGTATTAATAGTGCACGTTACATAAAATATTAGCATCCATCATTTACATCCTCTATGTATATACACAAACTCACACTCTTTCGTCCGTGCAAATTTCGTCAATTGGTACCGAAAGATTTGCCTCATGTATTGACATATAGATTAACACGGCACACTTGGAGCTTAAACTTAAAGGAATTTCCTAGAAGATGGTACCATATATTCCGAATATGTTAGCTCGTTACCAGGTAAGTGTACAAATAGAAACGCGTGTGCACTGACACGGAACTAGCAATCGTGAATACGTCCTTCGAGGTAATTCACGCGGGGCTATCCGTCTGTGAGGTGCCTACTGATTCATTGTCGAGGCCGCAATCCAACTTTTATTCGACTTCACGATGAAATTTCCCATTACATCTATAAAAAGATATGACTGTATCGTTTACTTATAATATTCATATCTGTAAATGGTAATTAATTTTTAATCTTCTTCCTGGCGTTATCCCGGTTAAATCCCAGGGTCAGCTTATATTGTAGAGGATGTGGCTGTGGGGGCGAGTTAGGATAACCGATTGCCATCTGACGTCATCCTCGGAACCACCACGATTTCTAAAACCTTACGACTAATATCACAAAGTGACATTAATCGGGTCCCATTAATTTAGGTGTCTTCCGAAACATGGATATCAAATATAAATCAGCGCTAGAATGGTTCATCCATCTATCACCCGGTCGCAACAAGAGCAACTTAACTTAGCGATCCACTTAAATGGCAACCACTGATTAGGCCACGACCTCCTCGAAAATCCCTTAAAATCGAAT
Source organism: Charaxes varanes (assembly GCA_024363005.1). Classification (NCBI taxonomy): domain Eukaryota; kingdom Metazoa; phylum Arthropoda; class Insecta; order Lepidoptera; family Nymphalidae; genus Charaxes; species Charaxes varanes. Next base: position 3,322,708 of record JANCMC010021608.1, read on the forward strand.
CGGAAAATAGGGACTCGAAAAATATTTTACACACTAATGAATTTAAAAATCTTTATTGTATAACTACCTACTAAGGTACATAATCTTATTATGTACCTTATAATTATAGACTGTATCATTAAAAAGGATGTTTTCTCGATAATGGAGGATTTAATAATAATAAATACAACTATATCAGAAAATTTCAAGCTTTCTATTGTTATAGATAATGAGGTTTTCTTTTAAATTAGCTTTGATTTTTGGAAATACACTAAATGTTTAATAGATTATGAACCCCTGAATCACCAGTCTGCAGGTTCTGTTACGAGGAATTGGAAACGACTAACCACATCCTGTGTGACTGTCCAACTCTATTTCTTAAGCGCGACAACGCACTGGTGGAACACACCCTAACCCCAAGAGGAATGAGGGCGCTAACACCTCAAGCGCTGCAGGGTTTATGTGCTCTGGTGGTCCTGAGGATGAGCTATAAGCTGAAGAATTTATAATAGATCTCACTGATCGCAGTAACGGTAAGGTCTTTGGTCCCCTCAAATATAAAAGAACCCCTGAACAACCAGACTTACGGTATTTAGTAAAAGTTGAAAGTATGTCAGAGCATGCTCTTAATACAGGTAAGAACAATAGCCCATTACGAAGTTCCAGTGATCGTGGCTTTGGCAGGTATACGGCACTAAAGATGTAAAAAATGTAAATTTATCTGCAAAAAGCTGAAGAGTTTGTTTGTTTGCTTCAGCGCGCTAATCTCAGGAACTACGGATCCGATTTGAAAAATTCTTTCAGTGTTAGATAGCGCATTTATCGTGGAAGGCTAAGGCTACCTTATCATGATACTTTGGCTGGGTATAGTCGAGCAAGAAATTGGTTCGCTACGCTAAGGTCGAATGTGGTTTTCACGTCACTTAGTTAAAAGGCTCATTTATGCTGGTTTTGCCTAATGTTAATTTTTAATAATAACCCTTAGCAAAATTTTCTTTAAGTAGGAACTGTCATCTAAAATAGTAAAGCACTTTCTTGGGCGATTATACATAGTCGTATTGAAAGATGTGATAAAAAATTTAAGACGAACAAATACTTATGTAAGATATAATTGATTTATTGATTTATAATTAATTTATACAGGTTGTCACGTTTCTTCAAAATCCCTCCCCCTTGTTGTGACATCACAATTTATCAGTTATATGCACGTATTATAAATTAATTAAAAGAAAATAGCACTTTGAATTGTTTTTAATATTTTATATTTTAAGTCGTGACGGCGGCAAAGTTTTTGACCCACTTCCCCTGCCCGTTGTCAGACAATCTTACAGTTTGAGCGATATTGATTCATGTTTTTTTTTTAATGTATACAATTATTTTTACATAAAACCTGTCGTATACGTAATTATATCCTGTATCCTATACACAAATACAATCATACTGTAGTGTACATCTATCTATATACATAACAATCAATCGTCAATGTCGTTGCACTTGCTTAACTTATAACACTACTGGACCGTTTAAAACAAAAAAATAAAGGAAGAGTCGAAAGAATACTTAAAAATACTAAAAAATGCAGTATTGATCGCTACTTCAGAATGCTTCAAATAAATTATTGTCTTTGTAAATGTATTATTCATAAAATTATCGGCCAGTTTCACATTTTACGGAAAAGACACAAAGAAGAATGGTTAATAGGCTAATAGCGGATGAGCCAAAATTCGGGCAAGACAACGTCTGCCAGATTCGCTACCAATTACACAAATATGTACCTGTAGTCTCCAAAGTCCAGTGTGAAGGTGTTGGGGCTGGCGCACCATCTTCGCACAGTGGTCAGCGGCCAGTTTTTGTGGCTTCCCTCACCTGGTCTGTCCAACGTCTTGGGCTTCGTCCACTCGGCTTTTTACCCTATATCTTATCTGTGACGACAAGTCTTTCGAGATTATTGTCTCTAAGTAAATCCATACTAAAGTATAAAGCTGAAGAGTTTGTGTGTTTACTTGAACGCGCTAAACTCAGGAACTACTGATTCGATTTATAAAATTATTTCAGTATTCCATAGCCCATTTATCGAGGAAGGCTTTAGGCTAAATATCAACACGCTAAAATTGAATCTAAAACATAAAAACCTTCCTCTTAAACCACTGTTTATTGATGAAAACCGCATCAAAATCCATTGCGTAATTTAGATGATCTGAGCCTACAAGAACGGAAAACGACTTTGTTTTCAATTAAGTGTGTAAAGAAGTATGAATAAACATTTCATTAATTATTGTTTGTTATACGCTGTGTATTTTTAGTTTCAAAAAATGTAATATGACTTTAGTTTGGTATAGGAAAATCACGATTTATGCCTTCCTTCTTTTACGCCACTCTTCCCTGTCTATTGCCAGTCGCATCCAGCTACCTTCTGTTACCCTCTTTATATCGTCCTTCCATCTTGCCATAGGACGACCCGCATTTCTTTTAGAATTCTATGTGATTGGGTACAATTGAAAAAAGAAGGAACACTTTTTTGCTTAATATCCAAAAAAGAAAGTTCTTTTTTTGTGTAATTCTAAAGGTATATTTTTTCTTATTATACGGATTGTCGAAACCCTTTTAAACTTAGCTCTAAGTCGATTTTTTTAAATCCCCAAAATGTGAAAAAATATACATATTTATTTCGCATAATTATTATACATAATTACGCGAAAAAATGACTATTTGTTGACAAAAAATGACCGTGTGTGTTTGCAAAAAACCCAAGTGGATAAACGAAGTTTGAATTTCGAATTTGGTAACTGTTATGGGACTCCAATCATATTGTTTCCTATAATGATTCTCGATTTGACGGCAGAAGCTCATATAAATGTATTACAGAGGATGTGGCTGTGGGGCCGGGTTATCATGACCGATCGCCATATGACGTCATCCTCGGAACCCCCAAGATAACCAGTACCTTGCTGTCTTAGTCTTTGGCCCTCTGTCGTATAGGAATCTTGCAATTCGCTGGCTCCCACGTAAATTGCCGTAACCCAAAATTCCCAGCTTTACAATAGAGCGTTACATACAACTAAATTGTAATGGCACGTCACTGTGTAATAATTTTTATAAAGAGGATTACACTATTGTCAATAATGTAATCGTCATTTTTGTGCACAAAAATATATTAAATAATTAAGATTTTATTTCAATTTACATGTTTGTAACGCTCTATTGGGAATTTTGAGTTACGACAATTTACGTGGGAGCCAGCGAATTAATATCTATATATATAAAAGAAAGTCGTGTTAGTTACACCGCTTATAACTCAAGAACGGCAGAACAGATTTGGCTGAAAATTGGTAGGGAGGTAGCTTAGAGCCAGGAGACGGACATAGCAGTACGACCTTAAAGCCAGTTCTGACTCCCTTATATTGTTCCTGTAGACCTTTTAAATCAAGTTAGCTGCTTGTACTGTAATAACATTTACTTTAGCTAAGCCATTTCTCAACCTTCCTTGCAGTGTGACGGCAAAGCCAGTTCTGACTCCCTTATGTTGTTCCTGTAGACCTTTTAAATCAAGTTAGCTGCTTGTACTGTTATACCATTTACTTTAGCTAAGCCATACCTCAACCTTCCTTGCAGTGTCACCGCAAGGCCAGTTCTGACTCCCTTATGTTGTTCCTGTAGACCTTTTGAATCAAGTCAGCTGCTTGTACTGTTATAACATTTACTTTAGCTAAGCCATACCTCGACTATCTTTGCAGTACGACCTTAAAGCCAGTTCTGACTCCCTTATGTTGTTCTTGTCGACCTTTTAAATCACGTTAGCTGCTTGTATTGTTATAATATTTACTTAAGCTACATCATACCTGAGCCTTCCTGGCAGCGGCCTGGGTGGCTATACAACATAGGGGACTCAAAGAAAGTCCATGAACAAATAAAAATACTAATTTGTCTCTTTTGGAAATACTTAATTTCGAGAAGCTATCCTTTGCTCAATGTGTAAAATGTAACTTTTTTTTTTATTCTTTTTTTTTAACGTTACAAGGGGGCAGACGGGCAGGCATCAGGCACCGAAGTGCCTACCGGCGCCCATGGACATCTGCACGCTAGAAGGCCAGCAGATGCGTTGCCGGCCCTGAATGACGAGTTTAGGCCACCGGGAAAATGTGTACGTATTCTAATTGATAATTTACAATCGCCGAATGTTTGAAATTCGGCCACAAAGCTTCAGATTTGCATTCTATATATACCTTATTTAAAGCTATCTATAGCTATTTTATTTATAGCTATCCCAAAATGTTAATTTTTATCATTTTGTGTGCACATGTACGTGAAACATCAAACGTTTTCGCTTTACGTATTAATATCTTATCAAGCAAGAGAAAGTTTTGTTAAAAGATATTTGTTCCCGCAATCCATCTCCACTGGACCGAGGGTTGAGCGAGTTGATCTATCCTCAACCCCATACGATTGAGGAAAACGTCATATAAAATCTGAAAGCGTGAAATCGGTATTAGATAACATACACAACATAACTCAAATATTTCGTGTAGGATTTTTATGCAGGACTAGTCGAAACCCACGACTTCGCTCGGTTGAATTCAATTCAAAATCAATCAAAAATATTTTGCTAAATTTTGAGGGTTTTTATTATGTTGTACGGAACCTTAACTATGTACCTAAAAGCAAAGTAGCCTATATTTTATTCCTTGTAAAATCTGCTATCTGCCAGTGAAAGTCTCATCCTAATCGGTCCAGCCGCTTCGGAGATTTTCCGAAAAAAACAGACACAAGGACCGACAAAACTGTTTCAAATTGCATTTTTGCTATGCGTATATGCAATCAGTAAAGAAAATAATTTATTCTTGTCTACTGTTATAGAATATCAGAGCTGGCATTTTATCAGATACTGATCCGAAACCGTTACTCTTGTACCATCAAAAAAACTCTAACGGTTCTCCATTTTTTCTAAGTAGGATCAGCCACCCCCACTCGTTGTGACACAATGTCACGTTTGCGTGATGCCTTAGCCACCTCATTAAGTAATTGAAGGACCTCTAAGCGAAACAAAGTTTTTATTTCTTTTTTTTACAATATTAGTAATGCTTTTTAAGTCTAATATTCCCTTTCCCCCTCCTACTAAGCTTAAACTAAAAGTTTGTATTAGGAGTGGGTGCAAGAATACCCCAACGGCGGTGGGTTTGCACCGAGTACCTTGCGGATTTCAGTCCATACCTCATACTGTTGAGCTATTGAGGCTCTATTTTAAGGCTAGTTTAGTCATTCAAGTGGTTTTTTTTCCTATTTTTTTTGTTTTAATTTGTTTTTGTGAGAAATGTCCCGCTCACAAATGATTCCATAATCTAGGAACATTTGCAAACGGGAGTATGGGCATTCAAGTGACTTATACATGAAAAGGGTACATCGGTATTGGATATCGCTTACTGGGCTTCCATATTTGTCGCGATGCAGATCTGATGTACTAAGCTCTCTCGTAAGGATATTTACTAGGATAGCAAACAAGCATACAAGCCAAAGAATACAATAAAATCTTAAAATAAAAATGGCCATGAGCGTGTCAAGACACGCTTATATAAAAGGGTTCCGTATCTGATACGCTATAAACGTATTTGTAAAATAACTTCAAAAGTTGTCGTCTGATCTCGTTCAAAATAATTTTCCTAATATGTTTTTAGCATTATGCATTTTCTATCAACATGGAGAATTTCAAGTCTCTACGTCTAATAGTTTGGAAATTCTAGGGGAGGGGGGTACCTTACTGGCAGACAGTTGGACAGACTGACAGAGCGAAATTATAAGGGTTCTTTGTAGTACTACGGAACCCTAAAAAGATAATTTTCATATCTTGAAGGGCGGCAACTTTTCTGCAAATTTTTTGTCATATTTAGTCTTTCATGGGCATTTATGTAATTACTAACACAATTTGTATGAGCCATTTGTTGCTTGAAAATAAAATAATTATTATTATTATTATTATTATTATTATTATTATTATTATTAATATTCTACTCGCTACATGTCTGTCCGGTGCCTCGTCATTTCTATACACGTATTTTATTCAATATTACAAGAAGCATATAGAGCGGAATAACGTGCAAACGGAAAAAAACTCGCCTATCATTTGCATATTAGATCACAAAAAAAGAACGAGTTATAATTAATGAAAGTTATTTTTATATAAAAATCAGTAAATTGTCATAAGAACCGTCTTTAGAGTCAGTTCAGTAATGAATTGTTGCACCGAGCGCAAAGTGAGTCATTAATGCACGAGTGTTTTGCTGCTACTTACGTAATTAATGCACTCTTGTAAATTTACAAGAGTGCATTAATTACTCACTACAGCGAGGTGCGTAATCTACTATTATTTCAACTACATCGTTTGTCTATTGCAATTTTTTAAACTTTATCATTATACCATACCAGGGTTCGCTTAGATTGCAGTGGATGGGGCTATGAGGCGAGTTTACATGACCGACAGCTGTCTGACGTCATCCCCGGAACCCCCACAATCTCCAACGACTAATATCACTCAGTAACATTAATCGGGACCCATTATTTTACGTGTCTTCCGAAACACTGAATGGGTCACCCATCCATCATCCAGCCGCGGTAAGAGATACTCAAACTAGCGATCGTCTCAAACGCCACTGTTTAACCCACAACCTGATTCAACGACTCAAAAAGAATAAGAAGCTAAAGATATAAAGGCTGATATCCTTAAGCAGACAATGTCCATAAAATTTTCTAGAAAATAACAGCAAGTTTAAATTTTACATAACGTAAAAAAACGGTACGACACAAGAGACTCTAGAAGTTATATTAAATTCTTTAATCTCTGTTGGGATACATTTTAAGTTGGACGCAGACAACAAGAAGTCCAGTTTAGTGGAGTGTGGAGACCATTATTTTTAGTTCAAGCAGCCTTCTTAAAACTGTTTAGAACTAAAAACTTCACACTTTCTTACTTAATTATCTTCACTGACAGTAACACGAAACAAGCTGGAAAACTAGAACATATATTAAAAAAATTCTTTACCTTAAAATTTACAAAAATCCTTCCCAGCTTTTGTTTTATAATATGTTACAAGGGGCAAACGGTCAAGCGTTTCACCCAAGTTAGTTCCATGAACAACTGCATCAGCAGGAGGCTCGCATACGCGTCGCCGGCCTTTAAGGGGGGATTTGGGCCACCATCTCTCACAAAGCGAATGAAACGCGACAACAATGCCATTACTTGACGTGAAAGCATTGCCGCCCCTTCTTCACATCTTATGCGAGATAGAGGTACTGGTACCCGAGCATTATCATCACATTTCGTTCGGTTTGTGAGTTTCCGATGATCTTAACCCCTATATAAAGGCCGGCAAAGCGTCTGCGAGCGTTCTTGTGGTGCACATGTCCACGGGCGTCGGTAGTCACGAACCGCCTGCTCAATTGCTCCTTGTAACATAAAAATAAAATCATCATGATCTGACCTTAATCGTCAACTGCAGGCCTAGGCCTCCCTTCTTTTATGACACTCTACCGTGTATTTTGGCAGTCGATGATGGATTGATGACGATTGAGTAAATAAATTGTCTCCATGGACAATAGACGACTGGATTTTTAGTGATCGACTTCAAATGGTGATGTTGTCTTGGATTGCTTCAATACTTTTGAACTGATGATAAAGTAGGCATATCCCAAACCAACAAGACCTCCACATAAAAGGAGGCCGTCTGCCAGGTCGAGGCCCGCAAAACTCCTCAAGCCCTTTCCCTCGCTACCGGTGACCCTGTCAAGGCCAATAAGGCCAAAGGCAGACCACACAAAAAAATAGTTATAAGCATGGAACTGGCCTGAGAACCTTCTATATCTCTTACATTGATATAAATATTGTGCATTTTCAACAAACTTCAATAAAGGAGTTGGTTGTCAATTTGACTGTATTTTTAAAAATTTTTTTTAGTTTGTAGACTCTGAACTTTCGACTAGGTAAAACGATTTTGATGATTCTTCTTTTATTTGAAAGCTGGTGCTTCCCGTGTGGTCCCATTTCAATTTGGTCCATATCTGACAATTGGAAGTCATGTTTTTTTTAATAATTCATGTTTATACATACGCGTATAAAATGTATAATGAATTATCGTTAATCACTCCCAAAACCTGCATACAAAATTTCACGAAAATCATTAGAATCGTTTCCGAGATTATATGTACATATATATACTCAAGAACTGCTCGCTTAAAGATATTAGATACATGGATAGATATAATCTCAAAACATCAATTGAGATAAAAATATCTGGATGTGCACGAAGTGTATGCTATTACATACATATATCTTGCGTTTTAGAAAATCATATTACTTGTATACTGTTAGCATATATGGCAAGGATTAGAGTGGGCGTATTATAATATGATACCTCCGGATAAGACCGCTTAAATCGCTTTATTCCACGTCGACAAAAATAATATTTGAATTTATTTATATCTCAAAACGTCATTTTCCTCATGTTTCCTGATCGATCCTTTTACGCAGAAATTCTAATAATATTTTGTTCCGATGAATAAATGTTGATATAAATCTATATATATGTATATAAAAATGAATCCCTATTCTCCTTTTATATACATATACTCCCGTCCAGCAATTCACGGCGTGACGCCTGAATGGATTTGCTTATTATTTTTTCTGCCCTTTGTTATTGCCAGAGGAAGGTTCTTACAAAAGTAAAAAAATAATAAGAAAATTGCACTGAAAACTAGAAAATTTAAGAAAACTTAACTACCATATAAAATTATTTCCAATGAAACATTTTTGACAATTAAAACAGTTTAAAATGTAACCTTTATGGCGTTTGAGATACCATCGACAGAATGCGTGATGCAAATATCGCCAAAGAGGATGTGTCAATGGTTTCCAAAATATTGGGAAAGGCAAAGCGAACGGGAACGGGAAAAATATTATAGGACGATAGAATGCAGTAAGTAACCCAAGGTTCGGGCAGGACGACGTCTGCCGAGTCTGCTAGTTAAAGACAAAACTGCTCGGAGTTGAGCCGCTCTGGCTTTGCACTTTATAGTTAACATGAAATTATATTTATTCATAACATTTTTTTTCAAACAGTGGCTTAACATGTTCCTTGCTGATTCTTTTCGGAATCAGAGGTAGATTTAAAAGCGCTAGAGATCGCCGGCTGGTCGTAATTCGCCCACAAACCTTTTTGCGTACAACGGCATATATTGTTCTGTTCATAGAAAAATAAAATTTGACAATTGATATAGAGTTGTCGGGATTACGCTTTGACATCATCCGATACATGTGTGTGTAAATGAAGAAAATCGTTTAGCATATTGGTGTGCGTGTGGTTTTATTTTAATATATTAATATTGCATATTGAACTAATTAATTGTGCGAAATTTCAAACTCCTCCGTCCTCGCAATTTTCGTAAAACGCTTCACGTATTAATTTAAAAGTATTTGCCGATTCAAAAGAGCTTGTAAAAGTCTACTGGAATGGCCCATAAGCCCGTTTGCCCCTTGTTACATAAAAAAAACAATTACTCTCATAATGAGCGAGTTTAAACTGATTTTCCAAATGCCAGCAACGCATCTGCGACTTTCTTTAATGCAGTCCATAAGAGCCGGTAGTCACACATATTAACTGTAAGCCCGTTTACCCCTTGTTACATAAAAAAAAACAATTACTCTTAAAATGAGCGGGTTTACACTGATTTTTTAAAGACCGGCAACGCATCTGCGACCTATCTTTAGTGCAGTCCATAAGCGTTGGTAGTCACACAGATTAACCTCAAGCCCGTTTGCCCCTTGTTATGTAAAAAATACTCAAATTGCGGAAATCCATGACAAGCATGAAAAACTAAACTACTTTGCTTTAATCCGCGAATGAATACGAGGGAAAATCGGTTCAATGCCGCAACCCGAAGCAGTTTAGCTTCTCATGCATGTCATGGATTTCCGCAAAGTAACGCCTGATTCTATCAATTACTCATGCATTAATAACTCACTTAAGCAAGGTACGTAATCTACTTTTCTTTCAAGTTCATCGCTGTCTATTTCCATTTTTTCTACTTCTTTTACCAAATATGTAGTGTTAAAGTTTAACAATGGTATAGAAGGCGCGACATCTGTTTTTTTTTTCATTTATTCAGTCGAGTTTTATTTTCAGCCAGTATCTTTATGATACAAATCATACTTTTTGTGTGAAATTTAATGGAAGTCATTAAACCTCTAACATTTACATGAAAATAAAAAGCAGTGCAGTAATGAAATTTCATGCAATGTTACTGCACTGTTTTGGTTCTAAGCAGAAAAGGCGTCCTTTTTGTTCGTTATGCGCCCTCTACTGGCTCGCGTCGACACCAAGGCGGGCCACGGCGGCGGAAAACCCACCGCCAAAATTGTGAGTGGCCCCACGCTGAACTACGACTGCAATACTAGACTATTATATTATACACAATTTGAAAAAACTGCGTTTTTGTTAATTTAAAAAATACACCCTAAATAATAATAGTTTAAATTTATAATAGCTTATTCAATGTTATCTACCCTTAAATAGTAGTCTCTTCCTGATGAAGGAAATGATATAGAAGTTATAAACACGCGAGTATCGTTTATTTATATATTCCTCAATTATTTTTTTTTTGTTGTTTCAGATTGATGAAAACACTGATATACTGTGTTTCATGACACAGACTCTCGGACTTAAGTTTCAAAAGTGATTTACTGCCATACAAGAAATTAAACGAAAGTATTTAAATTAAAATGAGATGATTGAAATAGTATTATGTAAATATAAACAAACCACGCCCACAGTCAGATTACCTCGGGTCTTTGCCACAATAGTTTTCTAAATAATGTAGTGATAGTTGATTGGTTTCTTGTGCTGTGATGGCAAAAAAGGAAGGTTGCTTTGCCAACTTTACTTTTCTGACATCCACTGACAAAAAATTAATTAATTAATCACTTTTTCCTAAAACTATTAATTGCTTGGGTTGAGGTATGAGAAAAAAGTTTGGGAACCTCTGATATGAACTATCTAGAAAGTTACTCAAATTCTCATAAAACTTTCACCATAATTGGACCAGAAGCTCAAGAGCCCTACTGCACCGAGACGCCACGGCGACGACGCCGGCTACGTATCCAAACGAGTCATATTAAAATTAAAGACAGGTAACTCGCTTGGCGACGATTTGGCGACTATTACTGACTACTCCATTGGCAACCGCAGTCGGCGTTCAGCGGCAGTTCTACGTAGACGGCGACATCACCATGGCGTCTCAGTCAGGTAGGGCACTAAAGGAGTTCAGAAAACATATAAATATACATACAATAATATAAAAATACACCATGAGATCGGTGTGAAGTGGCGGCAATGCTGTCACGTCCTGCAGATGTTCATGGGTGCCGGTAGGCACTCCGGTGCGTTTTTTAAGTTTGGAAATAATGGAAAACCGATCAATTGGGAATGATGAGAAACCAATGATAAATGGAACATGATGAATCCTTAACAAAGATCTGTTGACAATAATGGATATAATTTACGACAGCAAATACATATAGAATAAGGACGATATAACAAATATCGTGAAAATGTATAAAGCTAGTATCCTGAAGACGTCATGAAAAGAAATAAAGATGACATTGGTTGTAAATAAGTGGCGCATCTTGGAAGAGGCTTTTATCAAGCTGTGGATACGCAACGATTGCTTAACAAAAGATCCAGTGACTGTCGATAATGGTTATATACCCACTACTAGAACTAGACACGGAATTATTATCAAGTATTTACCTAATAGCTAGAACTAGAAGCAGTAAACTTTCTAACATTTTTCATGTTCCTCTTTGCCGTATTGTGCGTGAAAGGGGGCTGGTGGATGTTCACTCCATCCAGCCCAGCTCCTGCCAGAAGTTGAGAATCCGCTGGGGGTTCTTCAAGACTTCTTGCAGGGACCTCGGTGTCCCGAGGATTTTTGCCCTGTCTGCCACTTCAGAGTATTTCAAATAGATGACGTTTGTACTAAACCTACCTAAATAATTATACACGGCACGTGAATCAAACCACGTGCCGTGTATAATTATTATTTCATAAAATATTCGTCCAGTGTCACTTTTTATGGAAAATACATAAAGGTTAATTGGCTAAAGAAAACGAGCCAACATTCGGACAAGACAATGTTTGTCGGATCCGCTAGTAACATGAGAGAATGGCAATAACCACTAAGTATCTCGCAGTATTAGAAAAAAATAATTGTGTGTCTCTGGCATATATATAATGTACAGGTTATATCTATATATATAAAAATCAATGCCACTTTTCGTTGTAATTCCATAACTCAAGAACGGGCTCACCTATCCAAAGTCTGGGTCCTATTATCCATATTTATGTATGTATATATATGTGGACAACGGACAGCTCTTACTTACAACAGAGGCCCAGGATAAACTAGTTTCGTCTAGACCGAACCGATTTGTCCTTTTACGTGCTACACTTGAAATTTTATTCTTATCTTACTTTGTATCGCTCTGTTTTTACACACACGCTTTGCCAGTCAGGTTACTTATGTGTAGAAATGAATGAAGAATGTTACGCGCGAATGGTATCCAACATTCATAATAAACTCTGAACAAGTTAGATACAGAGATAATTCCAAATACAATGCTTGACATGACATGCGTGGTTTGGCCTAGGTGATACTACTTTATCCTAAAATCAGGTTTAGCCGGTAACATATATATTATGTATAATATATTTTATTGTAACTTCTTCATCCAAAACTATTAGTAAACAATATAATTGGATTTAGATAACATATCTTTAATAAGATTAAATTTTACAGGTATTTGCCGTCATATATTTGCAATAACCCCCTGGGAGTAAAACAACCTACAAGGGACTCTATGTATATATAATTTAATTTGAAATTTGTCTATATTTGTAACAAGGAATGGACATGCGGTTGTGGAAACAGGCGCAAGCAGATAATCCGGATCCACAGAACTACATTCCAGTACCCATCATTGGATTCTCTGAGGTTGGTATAAGATTTATGGATGCATGCTTCTCTATTGTCGATTATTATATAGTCGTTACAAGTTTAGTCTATATATTTAAAATGATTCAACTTTTTAGTATTTATTGTTTTTTTACCTTCAAATTAATTTTTACTTTTTACTTCAGATTGACGTAAAATTTTAAATCTTTTTTAAGTAAACTTATTTACGAAACTTCACACCTATTGTCATTTATTTGTGCAATGAAAAAGCCAGGGAATAAGGGTCTAGGTTATAATTTTTTATACGAGAATAATCCTACAACGCGTTTTCCTATAATGCGGAATAAACCTACTGTGTTTAGGGGGGACCGAGGATTTTCTATATCGGAAGCCTTCTTTTTTTTTTTATTATAATGGGTCACCCATAATTTTGTTTTTCCCCCCCCCCCCCCCCCTCCTTCCTGCTGGTTGTCATATTTTCGAAACTAGTGTGATATCACACCAATAGAAAACAACAATTTCTTTATGAAGTATGTTAATAAAGGACAAATAAAATTGTCATGTGGTTACCCTCCCCGTTTAACGTATTTCAACTTATGGATGATCCCAAATAGAACCAAGAATCTAAACGATTGATCCATCTCTATAGATCGCTTGAATCTATAATTCGGTAAAACCGGCAGCTATGAAATTTTCTTCCATTTACTTTCACTTTAGATGCACTTCAGCACATCAGAAGTAAATTATATTAATCTTACATATTTCGGAATATAAATCCATCCATCCTCATTGTTATAGTGGCTGTCCTGCTAAATTGTCTAGAAAATAAAACTATGAAAATATTGTAAAAAAAAATCTTAACAGTTTAAATGGCCTATTGATAAAACTATCTATTTCAAACCGCAATTCGATTAAAAGTTTAGCAAATAAAGTGGCCCCAATGTAAAGAATAAGCCACCTATGACGTCACAACGGCAGCGGCAACGGTATCCAAAGTTTTACTCAAATCGTGTGTTTAGTATAGTCACGAAGTAATTTTGTGAGCGTTACAAAAGCTGTTGTAATGCTTATTTATGTTTCATTTCGAGTTTCGAATAATTACAATTGTAATAAAAATCGATGATGCATAGACTAGGTGAATACAATTTTCCGATGCTATTTTCTAGAATAATATATATAGATAACGATATTCTTCAATTTTTATAACTTTTTTTTTTTACTAATCCACATATCTTAATCAATATTTAAAAGGACTATAATCCATCTGACTTCGATGTCACGCAAATGATGTGTAAAAACAACCGCACCTTGGAAAAAAGTTTGGAAAGCGATGCCTTAGCGGCTCTTCACTAGGGGTCAAAGTACGTTTTTGTGAAACGATCCCTACTATTTTATTCGAAACTTGGAGGGTGCAAGCACTTGATTAAATTTGACAAAGAGCCCATTTGTTTATTTGTCAAATTATTGATAACTACAAAATAATCAATTCATCATTTATTTCTTGTTAATACATAATATATGCATTCAGCCATTTCTGGCGAACATCAAAGTTTTACAATCTATAATAATTATTATAATTAAAAGTTGCAATAAAAAGACATATAATAAGAATAATAAAGGACTAAAAGAGAATAATGGAAATGGCGGATTTATCGCTAAACAGGGATTTCATTCAGGATAAGAAAATTCAATATAGTAATGGCCTTAATTAATATACAGATAATGCATCACCTTATTTATGTAACAAAATATCAGATATCAAGCAATACACTAGCAACATTCATATGTTATTGAAACATTTGAAAATAAATTAAGCAAAAAAAAATCACTAAAAGAATAATAGAGCTATGCGCAGACCTTTTATCTTCAAGCTTTTTTAACCATTTAAATAAAAACGGGACAAAATACTGACTCTGATCGGGGAACTAGCGTGAACGCGCGCGAACACCATCGACATTATCGTTCACGCCTGGCCCGGTTCAAACCCCACCGCCGTTGGGGTATTGTTGCACCCACTCCTAATGCAAGCTTTTGATTTAAGCTCAGTAGGAGGGGAAGAGGGAAAATTAGACATACCTAAAAAGTATTCCTAATATTCTTTAAAAAAAAAACAAAAAAAAAAGGCACTTGAAAATCGTTAAATAAATCTCACATTTCAGCCACCATCACGCGAAAATTGGGGTCTCCTGATGGGTAGGATATTGCTTGCGTATCGCAAACAAGACAATGACATTTTCAAAATATCCTGCGACGACGCCATGACCCGCCTGCTGTCGCAGATGGACGGGGAAAACCGCGGGGAAAGTGCGTTACAAAGCGGCTACCAGAGTATACTGGGATTGCACATTATAACTGAAGCCAAACACGCTGAGGAAGCTTTGCGAAGGTATGTATCTTTTACGACTGGCCCATTGGCGCAGTTTCCAGTGACCCTGCCTTTCGCTCGGGGGATAGTGGGTTCGATTCCCGCCACGAATGTGGGTGTTTTGTCTTTATGTATATATTTCTACAAAAAAATATATTTGTGTATAAAAGGAATCTGTTACCTATAACATAGGAATTAAATTGTCTACCTTAAGAACAAACGTCCGTGTGCCATATAGTCCAGTATTTATTTATTTATATTTTTTTTTATATTGCAAGGGGCAAACGGCTAAGGGTCGCAGACTCGTTTTCGGCCTTTCGTGAGGGATTTGGGCTACTAGGAACTGTCAAGGACCGAAAGACACTCGACAGATACTTGACGTGATAGCATTTAGATGCACTCAAACAATTCAGGGCCACGAAACACCTATAAAAGAAAATTATTTTTTTCTTATTCTATTTGAAAGCCTCAATAACCCAACGGTACAAGGGCCTAATTAAACCCGCTTGATTAAAATTGTGCATGAAAGCTACATATGTGCTCGGTATAAACCCGTCCCACTGGTTGGCCCACTTAAACTAACACAAAATCAAAAAAAGAAAGCGTAACTGGAATGGTAACAAAAAGGTTTAGTTTAATTTTAAATGCACACAACACAAAATACCCTAAATTAAGTGTACTGAAATTTAAATTCTACAGTGTTACATGGAAACCTTATATTTTTTTCTATGGTTTTTTTATAAATAAATTTATTATTACTATTTTTAAAAAAAAATTAGAGTTAGCGCCATGCTTGTAGCCGAATTACGCCGGCGTATCCGGGTACCTATTTCTCACATGAGATCGGCGCGAAGTGGCGGCGATGCTGTCACGTCGAGTGATGGTATTGTTGTAACATTTCGTTCGGTTTGCGAGGCTTCCCGATGGCCTAAACTCGTCATTAAAGGCCGGTAACGCATCTGTTGGCCTCCTTGGTCGTGCAGATGTCCATGGGCGTCGGTAGGCACTTAGCAGCCTGCTGCCTGCTCTTTTGCCCCTTGTAAAATAATAATAAAAAAATTAGGTATAACTTACAGTATTGCCAGTATTCTTTATAAAACGATACAGAGCATGCTTGAGCCAACTTTTGACAAGGAAATTCAAATCAATAGATTATTTTATTAAAATAGACTTTTACAAGCTCTCTTGAGTCGTAGTCGTAAGCGAAGAAAAGTTTATTTAAATGTTTTTTATTTGGTAGAATAAAGGACCTGGAGGACGACAACAGACGCAGCGCTGACATTCTGGACCAACTGTTGAGGGAGTGGCGGCAACGGCTGTCCGTCGTACAGTCGGACGTGCGCACTGTTGAGCCGCTGTTGAGGCTGAGGAGGATACTGTTGCAGCAGACACAGGTGATATGTAGATAAATATTTAAATTATTTTAAAAATAGGCGAATTTTCTATTATTAAATTGTTTAAACACTATGTATAAAAACTTATATTAATTTAATAAAAGTAAATTATTAAACGCCTAATAAATAATTTACTTGTTAAATTAAAATTAATATATAAAATGAAAATTCGAAATACGTGGGACGTATAAAGCTGAAATTTAGCGAGGAGGTAGAGTAGAGTCAGTAGACATCCGCTAAGAACTGATTTTTCAACAGATCCAAAATAAGGAAGACCAAGGGCAAGATTTATTTCACGCGGATGAAGTCGTGGGAACTAGCTAGTATTTTATTAATGACATTACTACTAATTAATTAATCATATGTATATTAATGTAATATTTATATTCAGGAACTCCTTGAACCAAGTCACCCGTTGACGGCAAATAAATTGAGGACCTACATTGGCGACCTGTGGTTGCAAAGTGCCAAACACGCAAGGAAAGCTGGAATCTATCAACAGGTACACTAAATTTTATTATATACTAGCGGATCCGGCAGACGATGTCCTGCCAGAACGTTGGGCTACTTATTATTTTCTTCTATTATTCTATATTATCCCTGTTCTGTTTCCCGTTCCCGTTTCCTTTCCTCACTCCGTCCCCGTCTCCATCCCCGTTCCCGATACAAAAAATTGACGAAGCCTTAGGTAGTCCCTCAGGCACTAGAGTGGTTCAAAAATTTGAGCCAAACTTTATTAATTTTTTTCAGTCCTACATGTATATACTGAATGCTGAAGAATATAAGCCGGAAGAGCTGTTCATCGAGAAGGCCAAAATATACTGGGCCCGTGGGCAGCAAGAGCACGCTTTTACCACGCTAAGACGAGGATTGGACGAAGCTTACCCTCAGATAGAAGCACTGACTCAGGAACAGAGGTAACGTATAGCAAATTCCTGACTAAAAATGACATGGTCAGCTATAACTTTAACCCTAATTCATCTCGTAATTATTTTTCCTTCTTGTAGAAAAATATGTGCCAAAGCGAGACTCCTCATAGCAAAATACAACGATGAAACAACCAACGTTGATGTAGACGTCAACATTGGTTACTACAAAGAGTCGGTGGAAGTGTTTAAGCAGTGGGAGAAAAGTTTGGTGAGTTTACATTTATTTGTTCTTAACAGAATAGTGTGACCATGATATAGAATAAAAAGCAGATGAATGTTACCAAAATATGTTACATTAACCTTAGTAGAAGGTCGCCGGCGTCGAGTGGGTTAAGACAGAAGGTCCCATAAGTAGGGACTGAATAAATTAACCGATTTGGCATTACATGGATTTCACAACCTTTTACAGCCGAGGACATGCGAAACTTGGGTTTTTTTTTCAAAGTTTTGTCCTCGATGGCATATAATATATATGTGTATATATATAATATGTATATACACACACACAGGTAAATATTTTGTTTCACAGGTATGCCTGGGCTCGTACTACGAGAAAGTGAGCACGACCGAGACCGCCAGTAACACGCTGTGGTCGCGGCGTCTGTACGCACTGAACAGCTACGGCAAGGCGCTGCAGTACGGGCACAAGTACCTGTACCAGAGCATGCCACGGATGCTTTCCATATGGTGAGTACACACTCTGTGGACGGCATTTGAGCCGGTCGCTAGGTTGAGCGGTTTTCACCGCGGCCGGGTGATAGATGGATGACCATTTCAATCACTGGTTTTCAAATGAAGCATCGGTTTTAAACAATATTCATTTCTTTATTATCTCTTTGACGATATTAAAAAAGTTTAAATTGTCAAAAGAGTTACGCTTACATGAAAAATAAATTAATATGGTGGTTAAGTATTCTTTAATTCTCTAATATTCCGCACAGTTTTCTTAATTTTTTTTTTTCTTCCCTATTAACCAATTATGGTGGACACAGCCATAGGACCCAAACAAAAAAAACGAATTTACTTATAAAATAAATTTATTAATTAAAAAATTACAAAGCAGCTCTAGAATAAGGTGCGTTCAGCCTAGCTCGATGTTAGGTCTCGAATGCTCGTAGGTTCGGTTCCCACGGCGGGCTTCTTCAAATATCCGACCTCATCCGTGTTTCGGAAGGTACGTAAAACAGTAAGTCCCGATTAATGTCACTGTGATATTAGTCGTGAGATTGTAGAGGTTGTGGGGGTTCTGGGGATGACGTCAGACGGCAGTCGGTCATCTCAACTCACCCCACGGACACAGCTAACCCTGGTACTAGACAGGGATAACGCTAGGTGGAATGTTAACACCTAAATAATAATGATATATATATTTATATAAAACTGTGCAAAATTGCAAATCGGCAATTATTGAGAATCATTAAATGGCGAACGCACCACGATGACAAAAGAAGTACATAAAAATGATAATAGAAATAGAATTAAGGTGACGCGTGTGATAAGACGTCCAGCTGATCTTGTGTGGTACAAAGCAAAAGCGACGCAGGGTGCTATTTTATTTCTAGAACCCGATAGGAAACTTTTTTTTTAATTTATTAGGTTTCGATTACAGGGTATGACATAGTTTGTATATTTCATTGTCAAATTTACTTAGGAATGTGGCTCGAATGGACCCGCAAAGGTGGGCCATTATCGCAACTTCCTGAATGCCAATCTATATATGCCGACGACCTGGCGAGACATTTAAACTAGACTAGAGTTAGACTTTAGGCTAAACAGACTCTACGTCGAGGATAGCCGTCACCGAATGGCTTAATCAATCCCTTTTCATTAAGACATAAATAAACAGCCAAAATAAACAATTTTACTATGCATTTTATACATATTTTAAAACAACAGCAACGACTTACTTCGATCAATAACTACGGTTAACTAGTAGCAGACGGAAAAAATAAGTAAAACTTTAGCTTACTATGCCTTAAAATTACTCAAGGGTTAACGTTTCTTTTATGAAAACGCGATATAGAGGTCCGTCAGTTTTTTTAATAGTCTATCGTGTCCGACTGCAGGGCAAAGGCCTCCATTTTTAATCCATCTTCCCCTCTCCTGGGCACATCTCATCCACAACTTTACCGCAAAGGTATCCAAATCGTCGCATTATGGAATAATATTAATGATTTATACGACCACAGTGTAATATGGAGGATTACAGTATCCATTTTCAGCCAAAAAAAAAACAAGTTTATTTGTTTCTTTGCATCTTACATCAAACGGGAAACCCTAGGCTTTTGATAAATTATTTACAACATTGCATATTTATTTCTGTAAATCTTTAAAAGTACTTTTTAACGTAGGTATAAATGAGAATGGGTCATAAACTATTTTTTAAGTTCCTAAATGCTAGCCCACGCGGGCGAAATCGCGGCGAACTGATAGTAGTATATAAATCAATCGATGTTCATAAGTTTCCCTCAAAGTTTAAAACAGTAAATTCTGTTTGTTTCGCCATTCCACTTATTTTTGGGAAGGTTTAAAAGAAAAAAAAGTAGGGAAAGATGTTTAACAATTCAAAAAAATGTAGATTTGTTCGAGACTGCTTCAGATAGATAACGTTCGTACTAGACTTTTGACTGACGTGCCATTTATAATTATTATTTCTTATGACACCGGAAGTATTTCTGCAACAACAGTTTTGAACAAAGAATTGAGAGATTGATTGATTGAGAAATTGTAAGATTAATTGATTGTGAGATTGATTGAGAAATTGTAAGATTAATTGATTATGAGATTGATTGAGTTATTGTAAGATTAATTACTGTCATATATATAATCAATTGATTAAGAGATTGTACGATTAATTGCTTATATAATTAAAGCTGGCAGGGCTCGGGACTTGTGACACAGATGTAGGTTTAAGAGCGCTCTTTATAGTGGCCACTAATATTCACTTTCATTGCCAGTGTTCTCTTTCCTGCCTACCCAAATCCGGCATCATTCTACTAATGCGGCTTTAGATGTCCTTTCTAATAATGATTTTATGATAGTTCTTGATAAGACAATGTCTTTTAGTAGGTTTTACGATGATTTTGCTGGCAAACCCTTCGCTCCTGCGTCTACCGTCTATAAGCTGGTTTTGTAACCGTTTTTGGTGAGCTCATTGTATAATAGCACAGTTGGCAATAACTCCCTTAGAGCCTCAATATCTCAACGGTTTAAGGTATTGACTGAAATCCGCAAGGTAGCCGGTTCAAGCCCCGCCGCCGTTGGGGTATTGTCGCACCCACTCCTAATACAAGCTTTTAATTTAAGCTTAGTAAGAAAGAAAAAAGGGAATATTAGACATACCTGAAAAGTATTCCTAATATTCGTTAAAAAAAACGTCTGTCATATAGTCCTTATATATATATTTATATTTATGTATTCACCTTACTATGAGATGGTGTGAGGGGAAAAGGGAATATTAAACGTACCTAAAAAGTATTCCTAACATTCGTTAAAAAAAAAACCTACCTTCCGCTCCAGGCTTGTGAGTTCGATTCCCGTCTCGTGCCTGGGAGAAATTACTCATGTATTTACCAAACAAAAAATTGTGTATAACAGGCGGCTGTTACCTATAACTTAGGCATAAAGTTGTCTACCTTAGGAAAAAACATCCTTGTGTCACCGTCAATAATGCACAAAGAGAGTCGTTAATGCACGAGCGTTATGATGGTACCCAAGTGAATACGAGAACACTACATTATCATGAGTGCATTAATTACTCACTTGAGCAAAATGTGAAATTTATTTTTCTCTCAACTACATTCGATTGCATTTTTTTTTTTGATAAATATAAATTATCAAAATTTTACAATGGTATAGAATGCGCGCCATTCTTTTTTCGTTTTATTTAGTCAATTTTTATTTCAAGCTAGTATCCAATAGATACATTTTATGTGAAACTTAATGGAAGACATTAAACCTCTGTGGTAAATGTATAAGTAAAAATAGTGCACTAATGAAATGTATGAAACATTTCATTGTTTTGGGTTCAAAGTCGAAAAAAGGTCCTTTGTGATCGGTTTTGTAGTGACTAATAATAAGATTACAGCGTAGTTGAAGGCCAAAATAATTAATGGTCGGACGTCTTCTCCCATTTAATGTCATCTTAATTGAATAAAACATAGTAAACCGCCCCCGTACTGAAATCCGCAAGGTACCCGGTTCAAACCCCACCGCCGTTGGGGTATTGTCGCACCCACTCCTAATACAAGCTTACTAGGGGAGGAAAAGGTAATATTAGACATACCTAAAAAGTATTCCTAATATTCTTTAAAAAAAAAATAGGGCTTGCTCATTCCTCAAGGCCGGCGACGTATCTGTGATCTTGGTATTGTAGTAATCCATGGGCGTCGGTAGTCGGCCTTACCGTTGTCGTTGCCCTTTAAAATTGAACCCTATGATTACTGTAACGGACACGTTGGTGTCTTTTTCGATTGCTATTGATGGGGATCAATAATAACACCGACTGTTCAATATTCATCTCGCAGACTGTATATTTACAAGCACATTATTTACACCACAACGTCATGGAAACGTGCCGTCCGATAATTTGGCACGACCTTAAGTCCTAAATAAAGGCTGACACTAGTACACACCCTACACAAGTAACATTTCGTGTCTACGCGAGCGAGATAGCACTATCGCGAGTTTGTTTGTTTGTTTGCTTGAACGCGCTATTCTCAGGAACTGCTGGCCCGATTTTAAAAATTCTTTTAGTGTTAGACAGCCCATATATCGAGGAAGGCTGTAGGCTCCGATTTGTTAAATCGAGGTTGCCCTGTATTTATCGGTTTGCATTAAAAGCACACCGCAATGAAGCTTAATATAGCTGAGATATCTTTGTTTGACGTAAAGAAAACTACCGGATAGAACCGTTCCCTGTTCCGTTCCCGTTCCCGTCCCCGTTCCCGTTCCCATTTCCATTCCCGTCCCCGTTCTCGATAGAAATTTACATTTGTTTTTTTTTTCTTTTTTTTTGTTGTTATAAAGAATATTAGGACTACTTTTTAGGTATGTCTGATATTTCGCCCCTCCTACTAAGCTTAAATTAAAAGCTTGTATGAGGAATTGACATTTCAATTGACATCTTACCACAGACAATTCGTGTTTGGGCATTTTCTTCCATTAATAATTTAGGATGAATAGTTTCACAAACACTTTGAGCTATATCGGACTCCGGCATTAGGACACTTAAGATGTATTTTAATCGAGACGTTTTGTGCAGGTCAGGTCTTTGGACAAAAAATCGACTTCTTGACGAAGACTGCGTCCCTTATCAAGGCGATTTAAGAAGAGTGCAACAGATCAATATATTAGTCTTTATTAACAACATTTAAAACAAAACAGTTATTTCAAATATACATTTCATAATATACGAGTTGCAATTATTTTTAATTCAATTGCATAAAACAACGAACCTATATAGTCATCATCGTCAACTATTGTTGCAAGAACAATGCTATACATCTCTGAGAACAATGTAACAGATCAATACATTCACTGATTTTACAAGAATGGTTTGTATACTACGTATGAGTGGATAGATATCAAACACCAATACGTCCTTCATAGGTGAAATGAAATTAAACAAAGCCGTTTATAATCCTAATAATAATACTTTTAAACAAAGAACAAAGTTTTTACTGTTTTCCCAGAACATCACATAGACACAGAATTGGAATATTGAAGAAGAAAGGAAGCTGCCGGACACCGTGGAGCAAACGTCCTCTTCCAGCCATGTTGTGTTACCCAATACGGTCTTATTGGTATAATTCTCATTGGTATCGTTACTGGTATAAGTATACAATGTAGTTGATTCATAAGCTTCCAAATTTTCATCGGAATCAAACATTATGCGTTACATTTTATATTACATCTTCCTTTCTAGAGATTCCGCCTATGCTATTCTCTTGTAGAATCATTGTGAACTGAAACAAGAGAAAAGAATGTGTCAATGATACTCGTATAATTAGTTTGAGAAGTTTTTAGCTGAATCATATGTCATTTGAGTTGATCGTTAGGTTAAGTAGTTGTTACCACGGCCAGGTGATAGACGGGTAACCCATTGTAACACTGGTTCTCAAATGTGATATAAGCGACAAAAATCTCTACAGTCTTCAGCATCGCCGTAGGGTGGCGTGTTTATCGGTCTTCTACAGATTAATTATTTTTCATACTTCCAAAGGTCAGGTTCCTCCAGAGGGAAAAAGGCTCCCAGAAGTCTTATGAGATCGCTTTGTTGTCCGTCTGTCTGTCTGTCAAGACCCTTTTTCTCAGGAACGCGTAGACTTATGTATTTGAAATTCAAACCAAATACTTAGGACGGAAGTTCATTGAAGCTGTAACAAAATCAACCCTCTAAGTATACGCAATCAAAAGATATGGCGGTTTATATCACATTTGCCATTTATTATAGGGTACTTCACTTTGACCTAGAATTATGAAGGCAAGAAGCAATGTCTTATAGGATAAGTAAATAGAAAATCCGAAATCCGTAATTTTTTAGTTACATTACAATAAAAATTGCGATTACTTTGTCTAATTTAAAGAAATTTTAATTTTTAAAATAACCCTGCAAGTGTAAAGTATTGTGTTGATGGTACAGAACCTTCAGTGCACGAGTCTTACTCGCATTTGCCCGTTTTTTTTATATATTTTATATCTACGCGATACTTTATTTTCAGTAAATCTGCACGTTCTTAGACAACTGCACAACCAAGGCTCGTCGATGGATTAACAGATGGTAGAGGTACCATAAATATTATGGCATAAATGAAATGCGTACTGGATTGGAATACGGAGCTGATCGAACGATCTACCTTATAATAAGTGGTCACTCTCTCTAGAGAGATCTGAAAATCTTGTTATATTTTTTTAAAAGGTTTGGGGATTAAGTACCAAATTGTCGAAGGAATTTTATAATTGTCATTAACACTCAATTCTTCGGGCAAGTTCCTTTCATGTTTGAAAACGTAATACAATCCCCGAAGACCTCTGACATTTCTATTGAAATCTCGAGATCATTATTAAGATTTATAATTAATTACAGGCGTCGAATTTCCGCGTTATTACGTGTAATTCGCCAAACTGCTAATTGCTGTTGCTAAAATAGGAATGATAATTCCATCTCATTCCTGTAATCTGCATCTATCTGCGTGGTATTAGAAAATATCGAACTCTGTTGCTCTGAAGTTGTGACAGTAAAACTCTTTTACTTTTTAGGGTTCCTACAAGGAACCCCTAAAGTTTCGCTCGGCTCGTCCGTCCCTCTATCAGGCCGCAAGTTGATCCCCTAGGATTTCCTATTAGACGCAGAGACTTAAATTTCTTCATGTTGATAGAACATGCTAAAAACTCATTAGGAAAATTATTTTGGGCGAAATTGGACGACGACTTTTAAGGTTTTTAACAAATACGTTTTTGACGTAACAGATACGGCACCCTTCTGCATAAGCGTGTCTTGACACGCTTTTGTCCATTTTTTTACCTAATTATTGTAACAGTACAAGTTTTTCACTCAGTTTCAATATGAAGCCTTAATAATGTAATTCCATTATGGCCTATTATATGATTAAATTGTATACTTGTTTTTGTGACATACTGTGGAATTTATGTTAATAAATAAAATAAAAAATATAACGTATTTTTATTTAAATAAAAATATATTAGCCTCGTAAATCCAAGTTCCTTGCGCCAAAGTCAAGAAATTGTCGGAAAAAAGGAAATATTCAAATTAAACGACAGTTAAAAGACAAGAGGTGCGAGTTTCCCGTGAAAGGTCGACAGCTTATCCTTAAAAAGGGTTACCAAATTGAAATATAATGACTTGCGATTCCATTATATTTTTCACGTAATTATACTTTCAGTTGGAAGTACAGTTGGGTGGAAAATAAAGTTTTCAACGATGTAAATTGTATTAGTACACTTTTGGGCAGTTTGATAATACATATTTTATTACTGTTCAGAGTATTAAAAAAAATTGTGCCAGAAATTCATAAGCTCACGGAATTTGTTTCATTCCCATATACTAAAAAATGTGGCTTTTTATATTAAAAGGGGGTATGCCTTAGTGACTGCAGACGGCCATGGACAGCTGCAGCACCAGAAAGCTCTTGGCCATTTTTTATTACTTTTTTTACTTAATCTTACTGCACTGACTTTAAATTTAGGGTTCCTTAAGAGAGGATGCACATTTGACCGTCCAAAGTGGAGAAGAATAAGTAAACGCTTAGGAGAAGACTCAACTTAATTTAAATTCAAATAAATGAAGAACTTTCCAACCGACTTCATAAAAGGAGGAGGTTCTCAACTCAACTGTATTTTTTTTATTTTGGTACCTCATGTCTTTCGACTGGGTGACCGGATTTTGATGATTCTTTTTTATATTTCAAAATTGGTACTTCTCGTGTGGTCCAATTTCAATTTAATCCTTATTCTTACAAGGAAACCTTACAGTTTCTCTTTGTCCGTCCCTCAGTCCGCCCGCAAGATGCCCCCTCTCCCCTAGGATTTACAAAGTATTAGATTTAGAGACTTAAAATTTTCTATGTCGATATGACATTCTAAAAACTCATTAGAAAAATGATTTTGGGCGAGTTTAGACAACTTTGAAGATGTTTAAAAATACCTTTATCACATATCAGATAAAGAAATGGTCCGCCTTTTGTATATGCGTGTGTTGACACGCTCTTGGCCACTTTTATTTCTTGCAATTCTCGAAGCCGTACTATAGTTACCGAAACCGGAGTTAGTAATAGTATGCAATAAAATAGGCTAATAAATCAGTCAGTCAGTTTTAATTTGAGAGAAACGTCCTAATGGTAAGTGACAACCCTAAACGTAAGGCCAGTAGGTTATGTTATAAATAACGATATTGGCAAGCGCTTGCAAACTAAATTGACAAATCACGTTCGACATTACTGTTATCTATTGTTATTCTGCACTCTGATCTCTCTGTCTCTTGTTACACTTTTGTATCGAACTTTCCGTTTAAGTGTTGAGCAAGTTACTAATATTCGTAAGAGATATATATTTTTATTACATACTAGTGTTGACTAAGTTACTAATATTCATAACAAATAGATATTTTTGTTACATACTAGTGTTGAGCAAGTTACTAATATTCGTAATAGATAGATATTTTTATTACGTACTAGTGTTGAGCAATTTACTAATATTCGTAAGAAATAGATACTTTTATTACATACTAGTATGGAGCGGGTTACTAATATTCGTAAGAGATAGATTTTTTTATTACATACTAGTGTTGACCAAGTTACTAATATTCGTAACAGATAGATATTTTTATTACATACTAGTGTTGACCAAGTTACTAATATTCGTAACAGATAGACATTTTTATTACATACTAGTGTTGACTAAGTTACTAATATTCATAACAGATATACATTTTTATTACATACTAATATTGAGCAAGTTACTAATATTCCTAACGGATACATATTTTTATTACATACTAGCAGTTTCCAGAGACTATGTCCGCGTAAAACTTGGACTTCCTTGGCCATCGTTAAAACCAGGCTCATTGGAATGGGGTATTTTGCCAGTTTCTGAAAAATGAGTTTGCTTGTTTTCTGAAGATCATATAAGTTTAGTAAGCACCAGAGGTAGCCGCCGATATAGTTTTAAATATTCTTGAAAGTCAAATATTGTTTATTTATATAGAATTTTTTATATGCAGCACTCATGAACAATTCCTATTTATAAACATCGTGTTATTTATAATTACTATTTTATTAACTGATTACTTACTAATTTGCTGATTAAATTTACGATTTAAAACGGTTACGGTTTATGAGGGTTTTTCGCACCCTGCACTGAGAAAAGCCCGCAACAAACTCAGTTGATTAACTTTTTTGTTATCACCAATTCACAATAATTCGGATTCTATTTGAGCAATTTATTCTGAAGCATTACCATCAGTTAAGTAACCCTATACATAAAAAAAGGTTTTCAGGATGAGTTTAATTTTATAAAAGGTTAAATTATTTTTTTTAAAGAATATTAGGAATACTTTTTAGGTATGTCTAATATTCCCTTTTTTCCCCTCCTACTAAGCTTAAATTAAAAGCTTGTATTTCCTTGCTATACCGCTTTACAAACTTTTAAATATTGCTCTGTATGATACATAACGTTGAATTCAAAAATAAGGATAGGTTAAAAATTAAAAGCTATTGTTAAAATTGTATATACATATGTCGTAAAATTCTTGGAAGTCCATTTACAATTTGTCAAGCATTAGCGTAAAATATTTTTGTTTACAATACCTAAAGAAATACTTTATTTCTTACTTATCATAAAACGGCTTTTAAAAACATGCGTATGTTGTATCGGGATTGCCCGACTAGCTTCGGACCCGTCCAGGGTCCTCCATGAGCTCGCTAGGAAGCGGTGCCGCTGCGGGAACTGTCCCCGCCGCCATTTTATAAAAAGGATGAATCCCCGTTCACGAAAGTCGAAGTAAACTTTATTTCGCATTAGTTAAAATTAATGCTACAATTTAACCTAAAACAATTGAATATACATAGTTTCAAATACGTATGTATATGTAAGGTAAAATTAAGAGACTCTATTTTTCTAAATTTGTAAAATAATACTTAGAAAAAGGTATCTAGTTATCTATGTATGTAGGTAAATATGGAAGCAATATTAAAAATGCTAAATATCAGTATAATACTACAAAACTTTACACTCGTGTAATGTAAGTAACTAACTATTATTTGCTTTTAAGAATAGGATTGGCATAATAAAACAGCCGCGGGCCACGAAGAGAGGGGTCGCGGGACAGCTTTGCCGACCGCTCTTCTAGACTATTATGTCAATTTAGGGAGTAATTTATCTATACATGATTGCAAAGGTAAATTACCACACTCTCACTACTTGATCTTAACCGAACATGGAGAATGGAGTGAATGTTAAATTCATACTAAGACGTAAAAGGTAAATAGAGCTTAAGAAAATTATTGAATAAATAAATAAATATATATAGGACTATATGACACACGGACGTCGGTTCCTAAGGTAGACAACTTAATGCCTGTGTTATAGGTAACAGACGCCTGTTATACACAAATATTTTTTTTAGAAATATCTGTTCAAACTAAAAGAATTTGATAGAGTAGGGGAATAATGAGCATTTGCTCGTCTGATGTAAATCGTCCTAGGGAGTTTCAAAAAAGAGTTTACGCATTTCTCGAAGGCCGACAACACATGTGTATGCCTTTCTGATAGTGCGGTTGACTCAACTAGAGTATCCCGTCCTAAAATCTAGCCAAGAGCTTTAAACGGCCTGCATAAACTTCTTTTTCTTATTACATTTCTAGACAACCGGTCGAGAGGACGAACTAGACTGTACCTTGCCCGAACTTTGGCTCGTCTGCTTTTAGCTAATTATCCAATCTCCTTTATGTCTTTTCCATAAAACATGACACTGGCCGAATGTTTTGTAAAATAATACTTTTAAACAACACGTCAGTCAAAAGAGTTATCTTTTTTTTTGCTTTTAATTTAAACCTTACCTGAAATAAAGTGATCGAAACAATAAAAATAGAATTAGAATTCGAATTCGGTCCCGCTGTTCTTGAGTTTTAGCAAGCCGACTGCCATATAACGTCATTCCCGGAACCCCCATAATCTCTACAAACCCACGACTAATATCACTCAGTGACATTAATCGGGTCCTTCTATTTTACTTGCCTTCCGAAACAAGAATGATGTCGGATATTTGAAAATCAAAGTTATGATTGGTCACCCATCTATAGCCTGGCCGCGGTAAAAGTTACTTAACCTAGCGATCGACTCAAAAGCCGGCCACTGATTATTCTACAACCTCCTCTATCAAATAGTCTCTGTGGATTTTTAAGTGCATAAAAACGTACTTAACAGTCCCTACTACTACATAGTTAAGCTACCACTTCTGAAAAAAGCTTCGCTCGACCCACATCAATTTCAACATAAAACGGCTCATTTTATTTCTACGCTTGAGAAATAATTTAGTGGCGATAAAAATCCGCTTTCTCTGTGTCCGTGAACATTACATCATCTCTTTTCTCTGATGAAGATCCTACTAATATTATAAACGCGAATGTTTATACACATGGAGCCCATCTGGCTGGTCGTCTGCTTCAAGGGCTTCTGCTTCCCATGATTGCCATTCTGTTGAGGCCCTACTCCACCTGCCATCACCATATCTAGCCAATTGTCCTACCCATCGCCACTTGAGTCTCGTTACACGGTCTCATATGTCTGTGCCTATCTTCAATCATCGGATCTCCGTACTCAGTGTCATGAATCCATTGATTTTGTTTAATTATAAATTCTGTACGGAAACCTAATTATTTTCTAAAACTAAAGTAGCCGTTTTATTCCTTGTACCATCAACTATTTGCCGGTGAAAGTCCCGTTGAAATTGTTCCAGCCAATTCTGAGATAAAAGACTAAAAACAACAGAATGACAGGCAGACCAAAGTGTTAAAGATAGATAGATAAAATCTTTATTGCACACACCTTTAGGTAAAAACAATTATAAAGGAATACATCTAAAACAGTAATATAATAGTGCAAAGGCGGCCAGCCTTATTGCTAAAAGCAATCTCTGACAGGCAACCTAATTATATGATATAAACGTACCTGTATTGGTACCCTCTCAGACGTAGTTCTTTGTAAATATCTTTAGTCAGCAAATGTTTGACATTAGTTCCGGTAGCTTCTGCTGGTGATGGTAGAACACGGAAATCTTGTGCAACGTTTTTTCTTGAATAAACTCGTCCCGTAACAACAGAAACTCCGCCCTCCAAAATCTAGAAGTATGTGACGTGGTTTTATAAGTAGTTTATTTCAAATTCTAGTAACACTAGCACATTAAACTCATCCAGACGATCTTTCAAATTGCTTCCAATATACCCGTTTAAATTTTCTCTTTTTTGTCCGAAGCCGAGAGTGCTGAGGGAATTGTGGTAATCAAAAGCAAACGAGTATGGTAATCAAGAAAAGGTATCTCTCTACGATGGTTTCAAATATGAGAATTTGAATGCACTCCTTCTCTAGCTGAGGGTGGAATCAAGTCTCCACCTGTCCCTCCAGATATGTGAGAAGTTGAGTAGTAGGACATGAGTAACTTTTGACAGGATATAGTCCGAGAGATATTTTCAATTAATTTGACAACAATCTGGAATTAAAAAACGGGTTCCACCATCTCCGACACTATTTCTCTACGTAATCTGGAAGTACGAAAAGGTTGGATGGTTTTGGATAGTCATGGAGTAAATGATAATTAATAATAAAAAAAATTATACACACGGACGTCTGTTCCTAACGTAGATGACTTAATGCCTGTGGTGACAGACGCTTGTTATAAACAAATTTTTTTTTTTTAAATTTTTAAATGCATACATATTTAAATACACACAATATCTCTGTGGAATCAGTTGCCAGCTTCGGTATTTTCGAACGGATACGACTTAGGACCTTCAAGAAAGAGCATACTGATTCTTCAAAGGCGGGCAACGTATCAGCGAGCCCTCTGGTGTTGCACTTGTCCATGGGCGTCGGTAGTCACTTCGGTGAACCGCCTGCCCGTTTGCCCTTTGTTTTATAAAAAAAAATAGAATATACGACCAGCAGAATCAAGTTATATCAGACAGATGATCATAATAATAATATGAAACTGGATTTGATAGCCCGGGAACATTTCCCCATAGTACTAAAAGGAACCCTTATAATTTCACTCTGTACGTCCATCCGTCTGCCCGTAAGTTGGTCACGCCCCCAGCTTTTCCAAACTATTATATGTAGTGACTTGAAATTTTTCATGTTGATAAAACATGCTAAATACTCATTACGAAAATTATTTTGAACGAAATTGGACAACAACTTTTCAAGTTTACTTATACGTTTATAGCGTATTAGATACGTTAACTTATACGTTTATAGCGTATTAGATACGGAACCCTACTATATGAGTGTGTCTTGTGACGCTCTTTGTCATTTTTTATTTATATTATATACTTTTTATAGACATTGACTTTTATATTACGTACAAAATGACCGTCTGTCTAATATATGATCTAATATATGAAATTCTCTTGTCCGAGTGTTTGTTGCTAAAGTCTTCCGAACGGGTTGACATATCCCAAAAATCAGCTTTTTTGAGTTAGGTCACTTAAGCGTGCGAAGAAAAAGGTTCTCAAATCGATTTTTTTTTGTTTGTTACCTCAGACCTTTCGACTGGGTGAATCGATTTTCATGATTCTTCTTTTATTTGAAAGCTGGTGTTTCCCATGCGGTCCCGTCTCAATTTGGTCTGGTCCTAATAATTTGAGGTCGTTTTTTTTTTTTAATTTTTAGTCTCCGTAAAATATGATAAGTAGAAATAGTTATATTACTTTCCTAGATGTGTCCGCGGAAAATTAGTTTTAAAAAAATTGATTCAACTTTAGCGTGATGATATATAGTCTACCTCGATAAAGGGGCTATCTAGCACTGAAAGAATTTTTCAAATCAGACCAGTAGTTCTTAAGATTAGCGCATTCAAGCAAACAAACAAACTATTCAGCTTTATATACCTTTTAATACAGATAAGAACAATGGCCCATTATAAAGTATGAGTGATCGTGGCTTTGGTAGATATAGGCATATTTACACCCCCTTCCTATACACATCTTCTAATTTTTTGATTACTTTTTTCTTACCATTTGCAGGTACTATTACTTACTCGCTGTGATGGCCCGCTTTTTTAAATTGCAAGAGCGATAAATCGACCATTTTGTGATCTCTTTAAGTAGTGGCTAGTCTCTTAATAGCTTTTTGGACAGAATCTGATAACCTGTAAGATGTTCATATAGCATAATTATGGTCAAACACAGAGGTTTTTTTTTTCGTTTTCAATGAATCGCAGCTTGGGCTATTTGACCATCACTTAGGGCTTTTAATTATTACATTCAGAAAGCAGAATTAACTATGGATTAATTATAAAATCATAAAAAATCTATTGGTCAAGTCGGGTTACTGTTTAACGGGGAAGAAATTTCCTACAAAAATTTTATAACTGAAATGTTTATAGGGGGGGGCATTAATGGCTAAAATTCAAAATCGATATCGATAAAAATTGATACGATACAAACGAACGAATTCAGTGGACAATAACCTGAAAAGAAAATTATAAGCATACTAATATTACACAATTATATGTTCCTTGTTACCTGCACCAAAAGTACTCGTAGTTCATACTTCTTTCCCAATTCTTTTAATCTGTTATTAATATAATCTGGATTCAAATTATGATACCGCACTGATAGGAAAAGTATTCCTATTGTTTTACCTACTTCATAATCAGGTATAATATCATCATATTCCCAGGGTACACTTGTAATGCACTTAAGTAATGGATTCCCACGCTGAAAAGGCACAAAACTACTATAGAATGAAATATATAAATTTTTAAATTTATACTATAGAGCGTTTAGTAAAAAAATGCCCGCCTTTCCGCTAAATCCATTATTTTAAATTTTGAAAGTAAATATTAATTTCGACGCTTGCTTGTGTGTGTGCAACAATTTTATTGTAAACTTAAACTCAACTATGTACAGCAAGGTCAACGTGCGGTTGTTTTAACGAAGTTTTTGCGGTTTAGAGGAAGCATTTTTAGACTGAACGCTTCTACTTGCCTGTATTTATTGCAATCGATACCTGTTTTTGATTTACTAAGACACAATGTGTTTTTGATACACCTGGTTTTGATCCAATCAGTTTAGATGGCCCTATAAAATTTATAAGACTTCATAAAACAAAACGCTTAAAAATATTTCAACAAAACAAGAACTTCGAGAACTAACCTGGTTGTTCCGAAGACTCTTGTTCGCATTTCAATTTCTTAGGTAATGTAGGCTCGCTTATTTCAGCTAATAGATCGTCTAGACCATCTTCAAGTTCCATTTCATTTAATTACAATTCAATAATTTACAGTTTTCGAAATTTTTAGAATCAAGTGTACTTTACTAGTTTCAGAATTCAAAAGTCAAAACAATTTTCATCTTTATTTATAATCTGTTACGTTCTGTCATTTCTACCTTCGGAATCGGTTCCAAGTTCCAACTTTCCATCAAATCAACTATCAAGCATAAAGTAATGCTACGTTCAAAACGTAAACTTAAATACACTTGATTTTAAAGGGTGAAGAGATACTTTTTAAGGTATACTTTATTTCTTGTGAGGCGCCAGCCGCCATTTGTATTATTTCTGTCAAATAAAAAAATTCAAGATTGAAAACGTCGGGCATCACCCGTTTTGTGTACAATCGCAAAGTTCGCAAGCAAGCGGACAGCGTGATCGTTGTGTTTGGTGGATTTAGACCAAATGAATATAGAACTTTGGCTATAACAAGACTCAAGAACAGTCATTCGCGTCTCTCGAATCTCGATCTTTTAGTATTATGTCAGCACCAGACATAGCTTCATTTGAATGATCAATGATTATTGCAATAATCATGTAGTGTGGTCGGGGACTTTGTATAGTTGCACAAAGTTTTGTAGAACTTTGTAGTCTTCAACGACAAAAATATACTCACTTTGAACTATGTCTGTCGCCAGCATAAACGAAAACTCGTTAACGCGATAAGTGTTTATCCCAATATCAATGGGCAAAAAAACTAGAATAAGAATTAGAGTATTTCTGAACGCAGATAGAACAACGAAAGAATGCTTTAAATATTTTTATATAAAAAGAATTGGACAGGGTTGGATAGAACGAGTATTCGTTCTTCTGATGTGAATCGGCCTTAATGAAAAGCACTCAGCAACGCAAAGGTGCTAACTATCAATAATGAGAGTTTGCAATATAGCCTGTAGTGTAGGCCCAAAGAGGAATAAGTCGTCAAATGTCAACACTCCCATACAAAGTAAACAAATGTCATTAAAAATAAATCTAAGCACAAACTGAATAAACAATAAAAATGTAAACAATTTCTATTAATACGAAAGTTCTTTTTTTTATGATTGTATATCAAGTTAACAGTTAATAAATATAATTTATTAATATAAATGTGAGATGCTTTTAGTTCTTACTAAGTTTTTGTTTTTAAATGAAGTTTTATCATGCCTTATATTGCAAATATATCGAAAGCTGGTTTTTCTGATGATGATTTCTTTGATGAATCGTCTTTATTTGAAAATTTGGAAAAAGCCGAGTTCAAAGACAATAAACTTACACCTAAGAATGCAGATAATACAATCGATAACAGTTTACTAAATATAAGGTAAGTTTTTATTAATTTATTCTGATTAAAACGAATAAAAAGTTCCTGTACATTATTGCCCGTCGAATTGAGACTTAATTTTTTTTCACTCACAGATCTCACTATTATAAGCTCGCACACAAACTTTCACCGCGCGGCAATGTATGTTCTCGCCAAAAAAAAATTTAAAGTTAAATTTTCTGTGTAATATGGAGTATTTACACGCAGTTTTCGCATTTTTTTATGATGTAAATGAATACTTTAGTGCTCTTTAGACCTTTTTAGTTCTTATTTGTAACAAAATATATTTATTTTATTGACTAAAATGATAATTATAAACTATAATAAAAATTAATAATCCAAGCAGTGCTGCCATCTTAGCCTTATTGGTTATTTTTTTTTTGGTTTATCCCAAAGAACCTTTCTGCATATTAATCTGAATATGCCTATGTTAAATTTTATTATTGATTCTTACAAGTATTAAGCAAATTTTTTAAATTGTCATATCTTGAAAACTGTAAGTCTCTTCATACCACTTTTTAAAGGTAAGTTTACCTTTCCCTCCCCCCAAAATAATATAATAATATACAATGTACAGTCAAACCAATGTTGCAACCAAGCAAAAGGTGTACAACAGAAAGTCTTAATATTTCATATCTCGAAAACCACGAGCTTCTGTGTACATCCCGCTTTAGGAGGTACTAGTACTTTCCCACCCTCTTTTCCCCCTCTCCATACCCGAATGCCACATACAATAATATACAGTTGAACCATACATTTTTTGATATTTGGTTATGAGTAACGGTTCTTGTAAAAGGTATTAAAACTCTTTACATTTTAAACTTCACTTAAGTATTTACTATTTAGTGCTTTATGCTGTGACGAGGAACTGACTGGGTACGATAAACTAGCTGGTCGAATATGGGTGTACCCAACCAACTATCCTGTAAGAGATTACCAATTCAATATTATCAGCGCTACCATCTTGAAAAATACTCTTGTAAGTAGCTGCTATATCCATATTTTCTTTTGTTAAAGTAAATTTTTTATAAATTGTGAATTTTAACGTAGTAGTGTATATTTTGTACAATATTAAACAAATATATGTTATAATATGAATATTACTGTATTATTATTAGTGCATATTGATAAACTTATCTATTATTTGGCCTACTACCTTATATATATATATATATATTTTTTTAAATGTTCATTGTATAACATTAGAAATGTGATCACTTTTACAGGTAAGTCTTCCTACAGGTTTAGGAAAGACATTTATAGCAGCTGTGATAATGTATAACTTCTATCGCTGGTACCCTCTGGGCAAGATTATATTTACAGCACCCACCAGGCCTTTGGTAGCACAACAGATAGAGGCCTGCTACAATATTGTAGCGCTACCTCCTAGAGACACAATAGAAATGACAGGTAATATTTGGTTTCACTACTTTGTTACAATAATGATTAAATTGAAGGACAATAATCAGAACCAGATTTAAAGTTACTTTTTTAAAACAAGTTTAAAAGTCCATGACAGGTAAACTTTGGTTTTATTACTTTGGTACAATAACGACAAAATTAAAGGCCAATAAGCAGAACCAGATTTATAGTTACTATTAAAAAAATACTTTTACAGTTCATTACGCTTAATCCATTTTGATGATTTCTTCTGTTTTATAAGTTAAGATGAAATCATAAAAATAGATGCATATAACAGTATATTGTTAAAAAAGCTTTTGTTAATTAATTGTAGAATAAGTGAATTAAACAACATTACTTTATAATTTTCTAGGTCACATGCAAGTGAACATCCGAAAGACACATTGGCAAACAAAGAGGTTTCGAAGGGGTTTCAAAACAAACACTGTTTTACGAGTATTTTAGAATTTAATAAATCTTCGTTTCGGTTCGTAATACAAATGTTAAGTTATCCGTTATTCAACATAGATGGCGGTAGAACGAAAATGTACGAGGTATCGTTGTGTTTTATAAATTGTATATATAGACTAAAAAATTAAATCTTGTTTCTTTCGATAATTGTTCTTCTCGTTGGTTGAATCATGAAATTTAGCAAGAAGATATTAGAACTTGTAGCATAAATATAAGAAAAAGTACAAAAACTGAAAATCCGTTGTGGTATCAGTGTGTTTTTTCTTAGCTGTTAATTTATCCATCAAGACCCTCTTTCTAAGGAATGTGTAAAGATATAAAATGTAAATTAATACCAAGTGCTGAGGGTTATGCTCCCTTGAAGGCGTGCGAGAACTTCAACCCTCTAAATATACGCAATCAAAAGATATGGCTGTATATATCGCATTTCTCATACTAGTAAAATGTATGAAAAGGGGGGGGGGCACCTTACAGGCAGAGAGACGGACGGACGGACAGAGCGAAATTATAAGCGTTAATTGTAGTACTAGGGAACCCTAAAAATATTAACATTCCCACACCTTCCTCTATATGAACTACAATTGTGCAAAATTTCATACTCCTCTGTCCGCGCAATTTTCGTAAAATGCTACGTACAGTTTTCGCTTCACGTATGATTATATATATATTATTTGTATAAAAATGTACAACCGGCAAATCCCGTCACTATAAAACGCATTAATGACCGTATAAAATTATCGGCGCCATGCTCCAATAATGGACAGTCACGTATAAGTACACCTCGCTAGCCCACGGTAATAGGTAAACACAGTGAGACAATATTGACGCCGCCTCGACGCCACCCTCTCCTCAATACCCACCACCGTTCTATCAACATAGAGAAATATGAAATGTACACACACATTCCGTACTAGCTTATTATTACTTTAAAATACTAAAAGGAATATTGTAAAAGACAAGAATTTAAACCTAGTACCTTACGGATATCACCTTTTACACCATTGAGATAGCGCCACTTGACTATCAATTGCTACGTGAAACACTTGACCTTGGAGTAGCTAGGATAATACTCCTTAAAAGGGCCTTAATGGCTGAATAGGTGGTTTAAGGGATATGCGAACAAAAAATGACCCTAATAGATGTAAAAATAGGTCTAAAAATCGCTATTGTAGAAGGTTCGTCACATTTTGGTCCCATGTCAGTACGGCAGGCGCTATTTTACATGGATGGTGCGATTTCAAATCTTCAACCATGCGGAAATTGAATTGAATTAGAGCTAAAGTCACTTCGCTATAAATTGCTACGTTATAAAATTTGAGCTAGAAGAGGCCTTAAAGTCGTTCTTCTAGATGAAGGAATTGGTGTGACACCTTTTGTCACACCAATTCTTAATAAGCATTTTTGTTCGTCATAAATAAATATATAGTACTATATGACACACGAACGTCTGTTCCAAAGGTAGACAAACAACTTAACACTCTGCTTGAAGCAAGGAGAATATGACGAATTAAAAATAAAAATTTCTAAAATACAAGATAACCAAGCGTGAAAAAACCCACAAAAAACTTTGGACACTTTCCCTTTCAGTTGACTCTTTCATCGTTGACTTTAAACATTTACAAGGCGCGAGGGAAAATCAATCTTAAACACAAAACGCAGGGCAACGAAACTTTTTATTCATCCCAATTTATGTTTTAAAAAACAATTATATTTTCGTTTACGTTATAAAATATATGCGCAAAAAGATTTATAAATCAAAATAAAAATATATACAGGACTATATGACACACGGACGTCTGTTCCTAAGGTGGACAACTTAATGCCTTTGTTATAGGTAATAGCCGCCTGTTATACACAAATATTTTTTTAGAAATATATAATTACATACATATGGGTAATACACCCAGACTCGAGGTGGGAATCGAACCCACGACCTCCGGAGCAGAAGGCAGGGTCACTGCCCACTGCGCCACGCAGCCAGAGCAACTTAACTTAGCGATCGACTCAAATGCCGACCACTGATTAGGCCACGACCTCCTCTTTTTTTATTATTTTTAATCGATTTCAAAAAAGGAGAAGGCGATCAATTCGACGTGTATGTTTTTTTTTATGTTTGTTACCGCAGAACCTTCGACTGGGTGCACCGGTCTTGATGATTCTTGTTTCATTTGAAAGTATAAATATTTTT
Source organism: Charaxes varanes (assembly GCA_024363005.1). Lineage (NCBI taxonomy): Eukaryota > Metazoa > Arthropoda > Insecta > Lepidoptera > Nymphalidae > Charaxes > Charaxes varanes. Next base: position 3,361,736 of record JANCMC010021608.1, read on the forward strand.
TTGTTGTCATAATATATGGCCAATGTTTATGACCACGAGCCTGCCGGCTTATTCCGATCGCCTAAAATATTTTAAAATCCATTTCCTTAGCAACAGAAGTTTTTAGCAATTTTCTTTTGTCGCAAGTGCTGACGGAACTGTCACTCTCGTAACGGCTTGTTTAGTCTCGACTCGAAGTGGTGCTGCATACTGCATAAAGTATCATCTATACTTATATATACAGCTGAAGAGTTTGTTTGTTTGAACACGCTAATCTCAAGAACTACAGATACGATTCGAAAAATTGTTTTCCCAGTCTTAAAATTTAGTTTGTTTACCTGAATTTTAATTACGGTCTGCACCCGAAGGTGATTTACGTGGCGAAGGTGAGGTACCAGACATCTTTTGTATCTCTTTAAGAACGAACTCTTTTCTCCCATCTCTCCTTATTTTTCGTGTCTCCTTTCGGCGATGTTCGTGGAATTAAAACTTTTAATTAGAATTACGAGTTATACGACGCCCATTGTTTCCCTCGGGATGGTTTTTGGCATTAATTGGAAACGCGAGGTTTAAGTACATATAGCTTAAATAACGTCGAGTTCAAATTTGTGGAAAAATATTTACTGTAGTGCTACTAAATATGTGTACATTTTTTATATATTACAAGGGGCAAACGAGCAGTTGGCAAGTGCTTATCGACGCCCATGGACATCTTCACCACCTAGTAGAATCACGGAGGCCTTCGAATCTTTTCAACCGACTTCAAAAAAGGAGGAGACAAAATATTACTGATATATAATTAGTGTCTTTTTTTTTCTTAGTCGTAAGGTTGTAGAGATCGTGGGGGTTCCGAGGATGACGTCAGATGGCAATCGGTCATCTTAACTCGCCTCATAGCCAAATCCTCTGCAATCTAAGCAGACCCTGGTACTACTACACCGGGATAACGCTTGGAAGAAGAATAAGTATGGGAAATGGAGCATAAATTACCATATATTTTGATTACGTTCACGTAGAAGGTTATTTTTTTCACAACTGCAAGGGACTGTTGATCTCAGTATTTAGTATTAATTTCAACTGTATAATTCTACGCGTTCCTGAGAAAAAGGATCTTGACAGACCGACACACAGACAACCTTTAAGGGTTACCTTTGTCTTTGGAGGCACGGAACCCTAAAAACGGGTATGCGAATCACCTGACTTACTACCGATGCTCACGGATAACCGTGTCTCCAGAAAGCTCGCAGATGTGTTTCCTTAAATCCACATAATCTTTACATAGTATAAAATAGTCGTTTCCCTTTTTCGTTCGCTTACATCTTTGATAAAAAGATTCGAGGTGACATTCATGGAGTTGTACACAAAAAGACATCAATGGTCTCGTAAGTTGTATTTGGTATTTAATATTATTCAAAGACAATTTTTTTGTTATTTTCTTTTTAACACTCAGTATACTTTCCTTATTATATTATGATAATAATTCCTATAGCGTATATATCAATAATAGACTTAAAACTGTGAGGATCAGGTTTTAAACCAGCGCCGTCTCCTGACACAAGCTGACGGTTAGGAACGGTATCGAAAATATTAGTCACACTTTAATTATTTCTAGAACACTAAAAAAACAAACTTTTATACAACAAAGGGCAAACGGGCACGCGGTTCACTCGAGTGACTACCGGCGCCCATGGACAACTGCAACACCAGAAGGCTCACAGATATGTTACCGACCTTTGAGGAATGAGTATGCTCTTATCTGGAAGGTCCCTAAATCGTATCGCTCGGAAATGCCGAAGCTGGTAATTGATTCCACAGGCGCATCGTGCGAGTATATTCGAATAGATATAGATTTAATACTTATCATATATTAAAACAAGTATAGTCGACCAAGAAATTGGTTCGCCACACTAAGGTCGAATGTCGTTTGCACGTCAATTAGTTGCAAGGCTCATTTTTGCTTATTGTACATTACGTTAATTTCTAACAATAACCCTTACCAAAATTCTCTATAAGTAGGAACTCTTATCCAAAATGATAAGGCACTATACATTGCTTTTCTTAACTAACGCTTATGGTACAGATATATACGATATATGTACTTATAAAAAAAATCGACAAAATAAATAATTGAACATTAATTCATCTTTGCTGACGGGTGCTCTGGAATTTTTATAAAATTTATTGATAAATAGACATTTAATAAGACAATCATGAAAGTTTTTTGAAAACAGCCACAGCCTACAAAAATATTGTAAGAGTACAAGACTGATAGGATTAAAAACTTTTATTTTTGCACACTGTGAACATTTTCTATCGGTATCTGGTATTTGGGTCAGTGATGTTTGCTTAACAGGTAGTTGATAAACTTTCCGCCATATCGCATCGTGTTCTATGAAACCACCATAAACTATCATATGTTAATAGTTTGCTTTTCGAAAATATCATTTTTTATGATGACTTCTAAAACTACTGCATTTTAGCAATTCGTAACCTCAAAATCAATAGAGGGTTTATTATTTTTAGCGGAAAAAAAACCTGCAGAGGGCCTAGCACGCACGTTTTAAACCGTTCAAAGTTGACATTATTTAGAATGAAAACGTTTGTGCTAGGTCCACAGGACGCAAGTCTTAATCGTGCCACGCTTTTAATCAATGCTAATGCAACTTGCGTTTACGCTAAGAAGGTTCCGCTTTGGGCCTAGCACGAACATTTTCATCCTAAGTAAAGACTCGTCGGCCTACTTCGGTTCAAAAACCTCGTGGTCCTGAGAACCATTGTTAGTAAGAAAATACTTTTCAAAAATTTATTTTAACTTCAACTTGCAATCCAATGCAGTGAATCTATTGAACCCAGTGGCGAAATTTAATTTCACGGGGCCGTGAATATGGATAGGTACCACGAACCCTGTGTTGCGGGACAAAATATCGTTCACGCCTATTAACGGAGCTTCACGGCAGTGATGTGGAGTCGCTATAAAGTGAAATTCGGATTAATGATTTAACGTCAACACTTATCTGGGCTGGTACGCAATCGATTTGAACTTTACTTTCGTTATTAGAGAGAAAGGCGTTGCATAATATAAGGGCTAATGTTATTATGGGCTTAGAAACATCTCTGCATTATAATAACTTGACATGAAAAGCACGAGTACACTTCACAATTCACGACTGTTTAAATCTCACTGACAATGAGATTTTACGGTGTATTTTGCATGTGGAATTTCACATTTAAGTGGACTTTGACGTTTGCTTTTAGTTTAAATTAATGCAGTTAATAGAGACGAATTTCTTAGCATTCCATGGATTCACCGTGCGGGTGCCGGGTCCATCGCGTTGCAGAGGAAGGAAAATCGCCCACTTTTTTGATTCTTGTGTTATAAAAAATTCTGGTGTAATGAAATAAAAAGAGAAGTTGGACGAACTAGGCCGATTAACCAAGAGCCACTAAAACCTCTGAAAGTAGACTTAGAGCCGCCATTCGACATAACTCGCTTGGACCGCATATGGCCAGGAATACACAAGAACCCACTTGACCGAATCCATAAGAGAAGTGTTTTAGTAAAATAAAATATTTTCAACATGTAATATGTCTGTCCATTTAAGCCTGAACAGAATTGTCAAATGTTTTTTAAACTTTAAGAGTTCATCTTCTGATTGATTTCTGGCAGTTGGCAGCGACCCTGTCTTTTGCACTGGTTTCTATCTATTTTTTTTTTTTTTTGTTAAATGATGAATTATCACATTTTTACAGTGGTATACATGCGTGCCAATTGTTTTTTTCTTTCGGTTTTAATCATTTTTAGGGTCCGTACCTAACTAACCCTTATAGGATCACTTTGTTGTTCGTCTGTCAGAAATTGTGATATAAAACCTAACCTTTTCCTAATGTCAAATAACACTTGTAATCACCTGTAAGTGCACTGACATTCATCTGTACTTTAACTGTATAATACTCTTTGGTAACTCATGTTAAAATGTACACTGTATGCTAAATATTTTTTTTATTTTTTATTTTATTTATTTAAGGATCTACAACATAAAGACGTCACAAAGTTTGCTTATGTAAAACATTTTACAAATATGGTTGTGACTCTTTACACTTACAGTGGACCACAACATTATTAAATACAGATTTTGACAAGACGCACTAGGAAGAACATAATAACAACTCTAAGAAAATAAAATACTAAACAATAGTTTTTTTATATTGACATTCGGGTGCGAATATATGTAATAAAATATGCGGGTGCGAATATATAAATAAATAATAAAAACAAAATAATCGCACTCTGAAGCAATGGCAACGCAGTACATAAAAACTGCGTTGCCTTTGCCAAAATAGCAAAAGATGGAATTAATTTAAAACATAGGCCCTCAAAGGATCTTTAAAATTAGGTAATCTTCAACTTTCTGTTTTTATTCTAAGGTTTTTAGATTTAAATTGTTTATTAGATTTTCTGCTACATGGTGTGTGAATTGCTTCTATCGAAAGTTTATTTAAGTCGGAAGTAAAAAAAAATATCTTCTCGTGTAGTGTTCAGATTTATTTCGTATATACTCGTATAAAAGCGTATATTGTAATTTCCGCATGATATAGCTTACTTTATATTCTTCTTCTTCCTAGCGTTATCCCGGTTAAGTACCAGAGTCCACTTAGATTGCAGAAGAAATGGCTGTAGGGCGAGTTAAGATGATCGATTGCTATCTGACGTCATCCTCGGAACCCCACGATCTCTACAACTTAACTACTAATATCACAAAATGACATTAAATGGGTCCCACTGTTTATGTGCCTTCCGAAACACGGAGGAGGTCGGATATCAAATATAAACCAGTGCTAGAATGGGTTACCCATCTATCACCCGGAGAAGAAGGAGGGCCTCTGGATACTGGAGTTCAAACAAACAAATTGTTTGCTTTAACGCGCTAATCTCAGGAACTAATGGTGCGTTTGGAAAAATTCTTGCAGTGCTAGAAATCCCACTTTTCAAGCAAGGCTATATGCCATCACGCTGAAATGTAATAAATTTTTTTTTACCTAATTTTACGGCCAAAAGCGCGTCAAGATACGCTTATATAGAAGGGTTCTATTTATACTTATTATGAGATCGAATGACGAATTGACGAATTTCGTGATTCAAGAAGGTCCCCTATGAAAGCACCCTATAGGTTTTGGTTTCCTTTCCGGATGTACTAGTCTCGGAAATATGACATAAACGGTCATAACTTTTGATTGCGTACATTTAGTGTTGATTTTTTTCACTGATTTAAGGGTTAGCAGACCTCAATATTCTTCTTCTTCCTATCGTTATCCCGGTCTAGTACCAGGGTCCGCATAGATTGCAGAGGATGTGGCTGTGGGGTGAGATAAGTTTTTATAGAGGACAAGGTTAACTACTTTATAAAATAACAATCTAGTTTAATAGCTAATATTTAATTCTAACTTAAGCCTGAGGAAGTCGGATATTTGATTACCAGTGTTCGAATGGGTCACCCAGGCGCGGTATTAAAGCCACCAATCAGTAAAAGAGACGATCACCTATTACTGGCTAATAATAAAAAAAACTCTTTCGGGGTCTGATGTAATGAAATCGGTACCCTCGTAAGGGAGGAATCTATTTGGCTTGATTACTAAGAAGAGGTGTCTGCTAAATCATCTGAAAGTACTAGTATTTTTTTGCTTTATAGTTCCTGGGTGTATTTTTGAAGATGATTTTCTTTTTGTACAAAAAATCTTAAGATACGTTTACTTCGAGGAGCACGTTTCTTTTACTGAGAATTTCGCTTTCCAGGAAAAACCAAGGGAACTAACAGAGATCCCTCTGTTAGTTCCCTAACAAAGGGGTCTCTCTCCAAATGCCCAAAAAACATTCCATAAGCTTTGTGAATTTACGTTCAGATGCCAAGAGTGTAGCGAGTTGTAGCTTTGATGTGATAATGTATGGAAAGGTATCTATCAAATGCCGACTTTGCTACTTGACTCAGGTTGCATTTGAATAGGAATTAAAACGAACTTCAATATATGGGTTTCAAATCAGCTTATATGCTCTTATATATTACTTCACCGGAATCATGATAGCTTTAATATTAATTCATTAGTCTATCACTCCTGAATTTGGTAACTATTCTTATTGCAGTAATTCATGGTTCCTAGAGTTAATAGTTACTATGGGAGTTTGGCTGAATCGTAATGATAGCAAAATGGGTCCATTTGTGTAAATATATTTAATTTAATTTCTAATATGGCATGCTACATGTTACAAAATGCCTTTTTTAAACTAAGCCGCTGAAATATATACTACATTCTATGTGCAGCCACTGAACACAATGCGCAAGTGTAGCCATTTATAAAGCAACTTATCCTAAGCATAGCTTCCGATACAAGGCGTGCGGTAAACACATTATTAATAGAAGATTATCATGAAACTGGCAATATATATCTATATAAGGTAGTCTAAGGAGATATATTTAACATATCTATCTCTCTCGCTCTCTCTCTACAGACTTATTTTTTTTTATATGTTATAAGGGGCAAACGAGCAGGCAGCAGGCAGCTAAATGCCTGCTGACACTTTAAGGCAAGCAAATGCTTTGCCGGCCCTAATGACTACTTTAGGCCACCGGGAAGACTCACAAACCGAACGAAACGTGACAACAATACCGTCACTTGACGCGGCAGCATTGCCGCCACTTTACGCCGATCTCATGTACGAAAGAGATACTGGTACCCGGACGCGCCGGCCCAATTCAGCTATAAGCGTGGCGCTACCTCTAATTAGAAAGGAAGACAGGAGAAGGGGAAAGGGACGAAGAAAAAGGATATAAAGGTAGATAGGAAGGAGAGAAAGGATGCGGATACTACTGTCACGGACGCTATAGGGGAAGTAAGGGTAAGAATTGCTTAACCTAGCGATCGACCCAAATGTCTACCACAGATTAGACTACAACCTCCTCCGTGTTTGTATATTTACATAATATACAGATTGACAAGTGACACAATACTCGAGGACCTGATATTTGATGATCATATATGACGAAAAAAAATTAACATTAAATGTAAATATCAATTAACTACTGCGTGAATTTAAGAGAAAGATAACTAATTATGTACGGAACGCATAGTAGCGTAGGTACACGACAATGGTCCGTTTTCCTTTCACTCTTTAGTCCTGGCTTAGGACAGAAAACACCTATTTCACTTATCACTTATTCACGTATTAGTTTAATAACTATAGCCAAAAAATTAACTGAATTAATAATTTTACTTATTATTGCTGACTCACAGCCGTCATTAAATCTTTTTTATAACTGGCCAGTGTTTTTACGCTGGGAAATGCATTGACGAACTAATTTTTTGGACAGCAAAAATTAACCACCAAAATAGGTCACACTTTAAATGTAAATCTCTTGATATGTATAAAGTAAATAGAGACTGTACTGAAACAACAGTCACGTTTTATTGTTATTTGTGTTTATAAGGTAATTTACAACGAAATGATGTAGATATGTCAATGTTAAGAACACTTGAGTAACAAAATGCCAAGTATAAATGTTTCTAATAAAGTGTCAAAACAAAAAGATTCCTACCCTCAAAAAGTATTATAATTTTTATTCAGTGTTTGTTTTTTAGTATAACGTTAGACTACTGTTCTAAAGAATTACAAGAAAAACTTAGTATTTTTTTTTCTCTCTTAAGTGCAAGAATCGATTTCAAAAATGAAATCCCTTGATGGATGAAATGTGAATTGAACATTTATATGGACGTTGTTTTAGTTTCGTAGTTGTAGTACATGAAAATAGTAATTTGGTGCCGTATAGACATGCCGATCCTACTAAATGGGGAAAAGGAAATGGAGAATCGACAATCCCACCAGAAACATTTTCATGTAAAAGTCACACCACTGTAGCTTTCGGGTTGCAGCATTACACTGATTTTCCCTCGTATTCATTCGCGGATTAAAGCAAAGTAGTTTAGTTTTTCATGCATGTTACCATACTAGTTTTAAGATATTATAAAAGCTTATGTTAGAAGTGGCCATGATGATAGCGCATCAGGGTGGGGATTTCTCGGTTCTACTATTAATAAGGTCCACAATGAGAAACGTTCCAGCTTCCCTTCTAACCTAAGCTAATCATTTCCTCATATGATGATGAAGCTAAGCCAATCATATGATGAACCTAATCTAATCATTTGAGGATATGATTAGCTTAGGTTAGAAGGAAAATATCCATCTCAATCGATACCTCCATCTCAAAATATACTAGGCTCCTAAAATACAACCGTGAGACGAGAGCTTTTTCCTTAAAAAACTCTTGTTTAACTATATGACCAAACGAGAAGATATTCCTTCTAATTCTAGGGGAAAACAGAGCTTTGCGTTTACCTCATTCGCCACGCACAAGGGTATAATTTAATAGAATCATTGAACTTTCAGTGTCTTCATTTAATATTTAACATCAACTTACGTTTGCCCGTGTTGCGTTCTCCAGGGCCTCTGAACCTCTATACCGCTCGGTAACTCCCAAAAAGTTAAAACACTAAAGTTAACTAGCTATATAATATGAATTTACCCTAAAGTTGACTTATTAAAGTAATGTGTAAATATACCTTTATTAACGCACTATACGTGATACTAATTCATAATTTATTATCAATTCTTAATTTATATTGGTTGGCCCGTTGGCGCAGTGGGCAGTGGCCCTGCCTTCTGCTCTGGGGTCCTGGGTTCGATTCCCGCCTCGAGTCTGGGTGTATTATCCATAGGTATGTATTTATATATTTCTAAAAAAAAATATTTGTGTATAACAGGGGGCTGTTACCTATAACACAGGCATTAAGTTGTCTAGCTTAGGAACAGACGTCCGTGTGTCATAAAGTCCTGTATATATTAATTTATTATTATTTATATTTATAATACCAAGTTACACCTTTATGCTTTATACAGCGGCTTCACCCATTATTATACAATATCATATATTTTTACGTAAAACGAAAACTTTCGGTACCATTTTACAAAAAATGCGCGGACGGAAGAATATAAAATTTGGCACAATTATAGTTTATTTAGAGTAGGAGGATTTTTTTTAATATAACAAGACCCTCATGGACAACTGCAACACCAGAGGGCTCGCAGATGCGTTGCCGGCCTTTGAGAAATGAGTATGCTCTTTTCTTGAAGGTAATTAAGGGTATTACGAATGCTAATTTTTTTTAATAATATGCTGTATTAATATATTGAATTATAAAAATTAAAGCAGGCGCTCAAAGATTTACGTGATTTACACACACATGTAAATATTTTACTATAAAATTGTAAAAGAGTCGGATCTTTTATCTCGTAAAAGTAAAACGTATTGATTTAATTTACAAAGTCTTTATTCCAGTTCAGTAACTCATAATAACTATATATATACTAACACGTTCTTTTGCTATTATTTTCTGCTCATAATTATAAATATAAAACAAATACTGGCCGTCCAAACAAAAACCACACATTCCCTGACGTACTGATGAAAACTGTCAACTATGACAATGACATGCAATCATACCCAATCTTCACTAATCTATGTATAAATGATTAACCTTCCAATTGTGTCAAAGCGTAGACATGGCGACGGTAAAAATATTGATTGTCAGATATTACTATGTCGTAATAGAAAGAATTGAAATTTAATCTATAGCTTTAATTAAGTATATAATATGTAAATCTAAAGATTTGTGTGCGAATTTCGACCACCAGGCGATCTCTAGTACGAGTGAAAAAAATTTTTTTGTTCGATAATATTGAATTCCTTACACTACGACAAGAAACGTATTACCCACAGTTTTTTAATCAGCATTATCCCACATCTGGGCAAAGGCCCCTCCCTCAAAGTATTCTTTAAGACGAAGAAGGTTTATTTGTAAATATTATTGAAAAGACTGGCGTGTAGACAGTGGTCACATAAAAAGTTTAAAAGCCATATTTCTGGCCTCTTCTCGGAAAAAGCACTTTCTTCTGGATGAAGGGCCTTCGCCAAGTCCTTTTCTTTACTGTTGACAATGTATGTATACGTATCCATGATGATTGGTTGAGTTGTTAAGCGCGCCAGTGTATAGTCGAGCCAGAAAGTGCTTTACCTTTTTGGATGACAGCTCCTAGTTAAACAAAATATTGCTAAGGATTATTTTTAATTTTAGCGTATTGCATAACAAGCTAAAACAGGCCTTTTACCTAATTGACGTCCAAACGACATTCGACCTTAGCGTGGTAAATGAATTTCTTGGTCGACTGTACATTGCCATATATATAGTTCTGTTTATTCTACGAGTACCGACATGTTTAAAATATAAAATTAAATTGACGACATTAAAAAAGATATCCAAAATTGTTAGTAAAAAAAATACTAATGGAGGTCAAGTAGCCATTCGTCTCATGTCAAGATTTTAACATATTACGCCTTATTTATTCTAATGGCTGGCAGTTACTAAACTTTAAGTGGTCATTTTTAAATTATCTTTGTCTTCGACTAGGCCAGGGGTCGGTAACCTTTTGGGCAAAAATAACAATTTACGAAATTTCAAAGTTTTTAAAGAGCCACAAAAATTTTACATGCCAACAATAAATTATAAATAAACTTTTTTGATAGAAAAAAACTAATGCTTATTCATAAAAAAAAAAATCCTTTTTAGTTTTTTCAAAACAAATTAGGATGTTAGAGATATTATTAGATATTCAAATATTTTCGTATGGTACTAAAGTTCCACATTTTCACATCTAAAGAGCCGCATGTGGCTCGCGAACCGCAGGTTGCCTACCCCTGGACTTGACGCATATTTTTGTCAAGTAATTATTTCCGTTCATTATTTAACTAACTTTATTTTTAAATACATTTCGGTTTTAACTTCGGGTAAATTTGGTAAGCTATTGTGCCATCAGTATTTGACAGTTGTTAAAATGTTTTTAGTACCCATTATCACGAGATACTATAAGGGTTTCTTTTTTTTGTTGCTACGGAACCCTAAAACTGTGAGTTTAGTTCCTAAATTCGAGATTTGACAAATATATTATGTCTTAAAGCATTCATCTATCTTCTATACATATAAAAATTGGCGACAAATTTCGCTAATTCTTTTTTGTTGCCTTTATGAGTAAATTTCTTATGAAAGAAAATAATAAAAAAAATGCACGGAAAATTAGAAAACTTTAAAAAAGGTACTTAGCTACCATATTAAATTATTTTTAATGTAACCCTAGCACTTTGGACAATTGCAATTGACGGGAACGGGAACGGAAAGGAACGGGTGTAATATCATAAAATGATAAAAAGTAGCAAATAGTAACTAACCCAAGGTTCGGGCAGGACATCGTCTGCCGGGCCCGCTAATACATACATATATAAAAATAAATTCCAATTTTCCTTGGTCACGGCGTCACACTTAAACGGTTATACCAAATTCTTCATTTCTTCAACAGGTTCTTTTTAAAGAGAAATTTACAAAATTAGAAAATTTAGGAATACTTAACTATCATATTACATTGTTAGGGAACTGAACGGGCACGAGACCGGGACCGGGAAAGGAAAAGGAAACGGGAACGGGAATAATTTTATAGGGCAATAGAATGTTATAAATAATCCAAATTTTATATAGAATCCAAAGACGAGCACTTCGTATTGTTGACGATCAAATCCTAACAGGCAAACTAGAACCACTGGAACTTCGCAGAGACGTGGTGTCGCTCTGTGTGTTCTATCGTCTATAATAACGGGGAGTGTGCTGAAGAGTTATTTAAACTGATTCCATCATCCACATTTCTCCATCGCACTACCCGCCTCAGATCCAAATACCACCCAACCAGCAGCTCTTCCATGTAGAACAGCAGTACGTCTATACCGGACAGCTGTAGCAGCATAGCCAAAAACACGCAGATACCTTAAAAGATAGAGTAAGAAAAGATTAAGTTAAACTAAACTGAGTAACGCGTGTACGTTAGTCTTTAACGCGTACACTGCTTTGGACCTTGTCTGATGCACGGTATGCGATAGCCTGTATAGTTTCTTTTAACTAGCACAGGAATAGGGGTTTTAACTCAATTGTATAAAATGTAACAGTTTCTTAAAATAAAATAAAAAATAGTGTCAGTCTATATTATTTGGTATTATGCCGGAGCCAGACATGGCTTCATTTGAATGATCATGTAGTGTGGCCGGGGACTTTACCTTGTCTAATGCACGGTATGCAATAACCTGTATAGTTTCTTTTAACTAGCACATGAATAAGGGTTTTAATTGAATTGTACCAAATGTAACAGTTTCTTAAAATAAATAAATAAATAGTGTCAGTCTATAGTATTTGGTATAATTAGTTCACCAAAATCAAATCGTACACAAAATAAACCACAATTACGCGGGACGCAGTCCCATCAGATAACATCAGCGGCTTCGGTGGAAACAATTTGTGCGCTTATCAAGATCGGCACACGTGAAATCCGTTTAGTGGCAACCCTACCTGAGTTAAACGGTTACGAATGGCTCGGTAAACCGCGACGGTATCAAAAATTTGAACTCACCAAAAATTACGAGAACATGTGCTTCATTTTAATATTAACGGTACGAAAACAGATGCTGTATTTATTACATAGGATAACTTATGCGGATCTCTATAATGTGATAGTGGTATTTATAGATAGAAGCAGTAGGAAATCGAATGTATTCGTTAAGGAAAAATAAATTGGATTGGATACAAACGCGATGATGATTCTTTTTAATTTTCTAGAATATCAAGGCAATTATATGGTTATTAATGCTGTATAGGTAGGTAAATGCCATGTTTAAAAAATGTAGTTCATATTAGGAGTAACAAAATGTTTTGAAAATTGACAATTTTACAGATTTTGATGTGCTCTTTCAGAATTTTAACTTTGCCGCCTCGTATTTCTGCCCTTCGCGTCGCCATATTGGAGAATGGCGCCTGTTTCATTTTGTCTATAACTATTTCTATCGTGTAATAAGTCGGAAAGGAGATATTGTTAAAAAACCGCATACTAAGCACATCAAAATCTATAAAATTGCCAATTTTCCAAACTCCCGGAAAACTTTGTAGATAACCTTTCTTTCGAACCAAAGGACTAATAATTCTCACAGCTTAATTAGTTTATAATAATATGAATTAATCGTGCACATTGTGGCGAATCTATTAGTCCCCATTTGTAAAGGTGGTGATCCGATTTTCCGTGGTTGGTCCGCAATCATTTTGGCTGGACAGAGGAGGAAACATACCAAACTTTAGTTAAGCGAAGGCGAGCGTTACTATTGCACAGTAGAGACAAATTAAGACAATAATTTGGTCTAACGAACCTTTGCTACATTTTTCAAGTCTTTGTGTTTAAACAATGTCTTTCATTATCGAAATGCGTGTAATGGGAACTATGATAGGGTTGTGATGTATACTTATTTAAGAAAATGATCTTTTGTCTATGGTCAGCAATCTATCTTTCCTTTTGTCTAAGTAATAAACCAACTACAAGCATACGGTCTTTAATTTATATCAGGTTGTCATCTTATGCTAGATAAATTTATACTAGATATCATCGGATTTCGATTTGCTTGTTTAAAGTATGAGAAATTTTATTCTTTGAACAACGATATTTTTTATTTGACCCTTAACATACATACGGTCGTCACGACTATGGTTTGATGTCATCTATTAGTAGAATATGTACATGTGTGTGTAAATACATTCGCATTGGTTTGCGTGAGGCTTAATTTAATGTATTACTAATGCATATTTCATAAAAATACCTTAATATTATTAAATTTAGTATTAGATAATAATTTTAAGATTTTACAATTACTATTAGTCCTGGAATATGGGTTTGGACATTTCGGGGTCCATGTGTGAAACGAAATGTATTTGAATTCGAAACAAAACTGTTTCGTAAGTCGTAATATTATTGATATCACGTTTCAGTTCCTATTAAGCGGGTTTCAAGCTTTTATTAGAATTTGGCACAGCGATGGTACAGCGAGGTCGAGTTTATAAACCATATTTTTTTTTTTAAAGACTATTAGGAATACTTTTTAGCTACGTCTAATATTCCCTTTTTCTCCTCCTACTAAGCTTAAATTTAAAGCTTGTATCAGGAGTGGGTGCGACAATATTCAAACGGCGGTGGCGTTTGAACCGGGTACCTAGCGGGTTTCAGTCCATACGTTATACCGTTGAGCTATTGAGGCTCTCATATTTGGAGGGAGTTACGAAAATATCACTTGCACGCAGGAGGTTCTAGATTGAACCTCTTGTCCTCGAAATTTTGGGGAAACCGTGGCAAAATTTTGGTAGATAACCATCCGATTTGCTGTAGATTTTTAATTCTTTTCGACTTTAATAATTCCTTTCGCGGGGTTCGCGCGCATTCACGCCTGTTCCCCGACCAGAGTCGGTATTTTGTTCCGCGACAAAAGGTTCGCGGCCCTTTCGCGCAGCGTTCACGGGTGCACATCCACATTCCAGGCCCCTTGAAATTAAATTTCACCACTGGGTTCAATATAATAATTTATATCAATATAATTCTGATAGCTGTTTCTTTATAGGAAGTCTGAAATGCAATTGGTATAATTAATAAAGACAGTTCTAATCATTTAATAAGGCAATTTAAAAGTTTAGCAAGCAGCATCTTCCATGTCTATTTCGCGGCGATTTCCACGAACGACTGTCGGCATCACGTGTATGTGGAGGGCATGACCTGCGCCGTGAATTCGCGGCGTGAATTCACGGCAATAAAGTGTAGCCGCCATAAAGTCATATCTCAGCAAAAAAGAAGCATGTCTGCAGTCAGAATCGCATTAATTAAGCGATATTCCCTCTGGCGCAGTCCTGCCAACTCTCCGTGCTCCCCTAATACATATATATATATATATATATATATATATATATATATATATGTATATAAGAGTAGGTATACTGCAAGTCACTTTGTTTGGACAGTGTGTGTTTAAATCAAAACTCTCGAAAGCGAACGTGAAAGCTCATGAACTTGACCGCGCTTTGACTTTGTCACATGTTCAATTCCAGTTTCTTACGTCATCTATTACATGTATACAAATATATAAAATTGGAATGTTTGTAACATCGAAATTTTTTTTTGTTCTAAATGCATATTAACGTTATTTTATTCATAAAGAATGGGATGATCTTTGGGCCAAAGTCTTCACTTTATGGACCCCAGATCAGAAACGACATCGCGGCAGATCAAGAATAAGATGGAGGAATGACTTGGATCGTTATAATGAAGATTGGCGACATATAGCCTTAGACAGAACCTTATGGAAAGAGGGGCCAGGATAACGTTAGAAAGAAGGAGACTAGCTAACAACAACGAAACTTCAAATATGTTGAACGGTGCGTGATCTTCGTGCTACTATTTAGTTGGACGGCTTTTGGTTCTTGGGTCAAATGAAAGATGTTCGAATTGGCTTCAATTTGGTGCATTTACGTATCTCTGCTGACGATACGAACTCAAAGTTAATGCGATAACGGAAGAAAAGAGGTGGCCCTGGGAACTTCCAAAGAGTACAAGATAAACTCATCGAATTTGGGCTTATTGTTTTGTCTTCGTATACCCTCGTATTCCGATACTGTGGAGCTGTTTGACGACGAAGTCGGAAGATAGTACTAAGAAATTCTAAACGATATAGGATGAACCTATCGAGTTTGGGCGTACTCCTATTGTGTTGGCAAATGCTACTGAGCTGTCTTCCTTGAGATGGTCTGATATAGTGCGGAAGTGGCCATAGAAATTTATAGCGAGCCAAGGTAAACACGTCGAATTTTGACTTGTCAATTTTGTGTCTATAAAAAATCCCTATTGCTATATAACATTCAGTCGTCACCCCCGTACCCTAAAGGAACTTATATATAAGTGACTAAAAGAACGATAGGAATGAAGAGTGAAGACAACGCATTTAACCCGAATAACTACAGGAGGAGAAAGATTTTAAGAAGTTTTAAATAATTACTACAGGAAAGCATATCAATATCACCTTTATATGATAGTACGTTATAGGTTTATTGTTTATTTATTTATTGCCATCGGACGTATGAAAATTATAATACAATACAATACATAAGTCCAGTGTATTACTATTATAGGTGTGCAATATTTATTGTAAGTTGATATAATTAATTAAGTCGTCTATAATTTAAAATAATTCACCAGGTATTAATGTCAAAATTAAGCCAAAATTATACATGTTAAATTATAGGTTACAATTTAAGGTCATCTTATAAGTATATGATAATAGGTGTCCATTAAAATAAATACAATATAAAAATATAAAAAAGCCTTTTATTTCCTGCTTTTACAAGAATACTTCTTACATTCAATATTTATACTAAATCCCTGAAATTTGTCTCAAGACAAAATGAATAGTGTATAATAGGCATGACGACAGTAATCAAAAATCATTTAAATTATACATTTATCTGATAAAATAAGATGCATAAAGTTTAACAAACGTAATTATTTTCATATTGCGAGCGAGATTAACAGGGATTAACAAAAAAAAGAAAGTACAAATTACAACAATCCGCCATGACAGCTAAAACGTCCAGCAGAGCGTATGACGTCACTGTATGTTATAGTGCGTACTAATAAGAGATCGCAACGTTTTAAAGTGCTCATTGATATTCGACATTTGACGACTGCGATTGTTACAGTCGCGGCGAAAACCTCGAGGTGACGCTTAGCGGAACGCACTATTAGGATAAAGTGACGTCAGGACAACTTCGACTATTTTGGATCCTAAAATTTATGATATTTTTTTCCTGCTATAAAAACGTAAATTTCCGCAGAAATATTAACTTTTTAAGCAATAAATAGATACTTGAGAACATTATAAACCTATTTTTCAAAAGATGCAATGATAGGAAATCGTGATACTTATATTGAATTATAATGAGATATGATGGGAATGATTATTTCATATATCTTTAGTTTATTATTAATAATCCATGTCATTCCATATGACATGTCAGATTAATGAAGCGCGAAAAATAAATAATGATAATCTATATTGTATCCTTTTACGTAGGTTGATGTTATCGTATATGAAATTTAGTGACCTCTATTAATGTCTACTGATAATGTTTTTGTGAGTTTGTTCAAAACTTGACTGGAACAATCTAGTTATTTCGGCATAAATGTGCCACACTGCGGCTTTACCTCCACGTTCCTATTTTAACCAAATCACTCAATTCGCAGGAATCCGATGATGTATTCGCAAACGAGGTGCTCTGAGTATGTTCCAAACAATTTTCAGGTTCATTGGTCTGCGTAATGTTATTTATATCCAGCGACAGGCGTCTATAAATAAGTAAATTATAATTGAAGGGAAACAAAATGAGTTTCAATTTGTCATTTTCCCTTTATTTAAGTTATTGATTTTAATTTTCTTTATTTTTTTTTATTCATGTCTTTGAATATTCTGCATCCATCCTTAGTTATTTACTTTTTACAATGAATAAATGTGTGTGTGTATATATATGTATGTGTGTGTTTGTGTGTGTCTTAATAAAAATATGCTCTTTTCAGTTGTTTCAAAAGATATTATTTTTATAGAAAACATAGTTCATCCAAATAGATAACCAAACGAAATATTTCTAATGCTTATTTTATTCAAACAATTTTCAGGTTCGTTGGTCCGCGTGATGTGTATCTCAAACGACAGATCTCTATGAATAAATGGTAATTAAGAGAGACCGCAAAGGTTTCGTTATTTGAGTTTTCTTTGAAGGTATTTTTCCATAAATATTATTGAGGACGTAATCTGATTAATGTTTTCTTCTACTTCTTTTTATTTCCGAATTGAGACCGAATATATTTAACCTAACTTTTAAGAAAAATGCCTGAAACTGTCCGTAAATAAATTGATGGTCTACGCTGTAGGTAAATTATTTGTAACAAAAAGACTTGTTTCGGTTTAGTAATATGTACATTTATATTGAATAATTTTATCGGATTTAGCGGGACATAAATAAATTATAATAGGACGACACCGCAATGGTTAGTGATTTGAGGTTTGGGCCGCTAATTACCGGTAATAACGTTTTGATTTGATAAATAATTGGATCAAATTGTGGCTATTTTCGTTTTCCTCTGAACATTAAAAATACCTAGATAATTTTGATTTAATTTTAGGCCCCATTAAATAAATTAGCCTGACTTAAACTTTAATAAATCTCTTCGCAAATTAAGGTTCTGTGTTTGAGAATCAATAAATGAACTTTATGAGATTGATTTTGATCTTTGCAGGTACGTTCCCGTATAGTGGGTTTAATAAAGGAACCTAAATTATAAATTTAGCTGTCCCTGGAACCGGGATCATAAATGCAATCGCTTATTAGAACCTTTTTTACTTTTCTCAGTAAAAGACACCAAATAAATATCATTGCTTGACTTGCTTCCTTAGATTACGAAATAGCTAACAATAATTTATTTTAAATCTTATCTATACAAATATAAAAAGCTGAAGGGTTTCTTTGCTTGTTTGTTTGCTTGAACACGTTAATCTCAAGAACTACTGATCCGATTTGAAAAATCTTTCAGCGTTGGATAGCCCATATACGCCTAAGCATAAGCCCTAATCGAGGAAGGCTATAAGGTTATATATCATCATGTAAAAATTTTTCACCTAATTTTACGCGGACGAAGTCGCGGGTGACAACTAGTGTATCATATAGAATCACCTAGTGTGGTCACCATCAGATATCCCTGAATTGCTTGTGTTGTTATTATTTTAATAGGCATTTTTCATTACATTTTTATCTCTCGTTTGAAAATTTTTACCATTTTAATGAACCTAATAAAAAATATAATATACATTTGCCCAAACGTGATGCAAATTCTAATAAGGGGCCTAATTGAGTAAACCTTTTACAGCGCTTCAATTTTTAGGCAGCACTTATCGTCGTGAATGTTTTATAAGGCCTTAAGGTTCGGGAACACCTGCCGTAAATACCTCAGCACTATGAATGATTTACTAGAAGAGCCTAACGCAGTAACACGTCCTGCCTCATGAGGCAATTTCTAGAATGTACGAGAGGATTATAATTATAGCTTTTAGTATAGAAGTCTGCCACAAATGTGCCAATCTCTAGAAAGTGCTAGAGGAGTATGATCACATCTTGCTTATATTTTGCCAAAAAGATATATCTTACACAATTTCGCAAAAAAAGGGGAAATCTGTAAAATTTTGTAGTTTAAATGGTACCACCACCCCACCAATACCGTCACTGCAGACAATATGAATAACACTTTATTAATTATGTTTTGTCCCTTTATTATGTATTCTTTCCATACATATCATATTTTTTTAATATCTAATAAGAGTCTTAACGATTAAAAAATTCAAAAGTGTCTAATAAAATCCAACGCAATTCTAGTTAAATCTGTATATGCAGAAATTGATTCGGCAATAGTATTTAAATAATTAAATTTAAATATTAGGGGCACTTGAAACTTTTAAGAAGCACTCAAGGTTGTGAATGTTTAAGGCCTACTCGCCGGCACACCTGCCGTTAACACGGCGCGTGTACATGAATCATTAACTACGAGTAGATGGTGCAAGTACGAGTTCTTCTCGGGATACGTTATTTTTGTGACTCTATGTTATAATCTGTGTATATAATCCTTTATTTAAGAAGGTCTCTGATTGCAACATAAGACAAACAGAATTTTAGTCCTTTTCCATTCCATTTCATTTAGAATATGAGTACACGTTGTAAGAAGTATAGAAGATAACTGGTACCTTTTATCCAAAACAAAGTTCCCTAGTTGTACAAAAATTACGCCCGTGTGACGAAGCTTAAGGTATTTGATAAAGAAATCTAAAAAAGTTTGAATTAATAAGTTTGCGAGGAACCTAAAATAGTGAGTCTTGTTGATAATATAAATAAATAAGCATTAATCAAGCATGAACATCAAAATACTGTGGTTTTTGTGCATAAACCGATTTACCAAACAACTACGGGGACCGCTCGCCGCTAGTGTGCACGAGCTTATTGGGTATAAATCCTGTTAATTAAGTAGATTTCAATTAAACAGTGCAAATGCACTTAATAACGCTGCGTAAACATTTCAATCATTAAAAGCCTGTAGAATAACCCAATTCGGTACAATAGACAATGTCACTATATGGAAATGAGCATTAAACGATGTTATATACACATGATGTTGGTTTTTGGTTAAAAGTACCTGTTAATTAACGAATACCAACAATCCGCCAATGTAAATTTAATTTCATGCGAAACTTAAAGTTAATTAAAGCTCTAGCTTTAATAACTCAAAGGGTAGAAAGACGGACAGAAATTCATATGCTTGCCGGTTTGATTCTCAATCCTTCAAACCTAAAAACTTACCCTAAACAAGTGACCGCCTTCGTTCTTCTCAAACCGATATCTACCACAAGATTAGAACGTACTAATTTGTTAAGTGTCAGTTACTAATCTTTCGAATAGTTCAAGCATAGACATAAGTACTCATTATTATTACGTGGTCCGTCTATCCATCTGCTCACTGATATATAAAAAAAAACATTATTTCCTAGCGTATTTTCTTTGAAGAAAAATAGGAAAACTCCAGAAGCAATCAAGTAAATAAGCACCCATAAAAAGTAAATGATCCGTGAACATCGGCTGAGGAGGCTACCGATAAAACTCAGATGTAAAACGCGCCCTCTACTGACTCGCATCAGCTCAGATTTACGGAAGGGTCCAAACGCGAACAATACACAACACTCGTTTGCATACGCCTTTAATGTTCGATCGCGCGAATGATATTAAAGGGGAAGCGTCGTATGATAACGTGCTGTACCGCAATTAGAAATAACCTTAAGTACTAAAAGGAGGCCGACACTAGTGTACATCCTAAACCAGTAAACAATCCGTGTTTACGTGAGCAAGATAGCACTATCTTCGTCTAACTCTAGTAGCAGTTAGCTATCTCGCTCACTATGTACACTAGTGCCAGCCCCACTCATTTGCGTTGTCGACGTCCCCGATCAAAGACGTCGCTATGTCGCTCTTCATGCATCATCTGTCCGTAACATGTATTTTTTAGAATGGTTGGCATTTGGTTAGGTTAAGTAGATCACTAGATTAAGTAGCTCTTGCTGCGACCGGGTGATAGATGGTTGAGCCATCATAACACTGGTTTGTATTTGATATCGGACCTCATCCGTTTTTCGGAAGGCACGTAAAAGATATACCCGATTACTGTCACAGAGTGATATTAGACGTGAGGTTGCTGAGATCGTGGGGGTTCCAATGATGACGTCACATGGCAACCGGTCATCACAAAAGAATATTGTAAAAACTTTTCGAATGATCTTTGTAGACTATCTCCTCAATCATCATCATGAATTAGAGTAGGTATATGCATCAGTGCATTAGTTACGTGAAGGCTCACTTAAGAGCCGTGCATTGTGGCTCTACCTCCTGATAGAGTCAAGAAGCAGTCGTTATCGAACACGGCTAGAAGGCAGGATGTAGATAAATGGTGGCGACAGTGATAGTTTTTATATTATTCAGATTGCTTAATCAATGCGTCAATCCGTACGCAGACACTTTTAACACTTTCGCAATAATTTTATTCAAGTTTTTCGCAGCACTCAGTCCGTCACAGAGACAGGGTGTGTCCAGATTTCCTTCATCCACCAGTCCGACATCGGCCAGTATAAACAGTTTGTCATTCCCTGATATATTAATAGCCGAGGCGACGGCAGATAATGTGTGCGCACACACGACGCTTCCGACGCGACCCGGGAAATGGCCGTCACCCGTCCGTTTGTGTACACTGACATTACATCAAATTATCATCCGTACACCGGCTTCACAGACTACTAATATTTTTCTTCTACTATGTAATATTAAAAACCCCTTTTTGGCCGAACGACCCTCTTTCATTACCTATTTTTCTTTTTCTTTTTTTAAAATGAATTAGGGTCTGTTTCTTGTTCTGTTTATCTTTTATTTTTTCTATTGACCAATAAATTCTTTTTGATTTGACTTGATTCGATTCGATTCGATTTGATTGGATTCTATTCGATTCGATCATCATCATCAAAAAGATTTAAGATGCAATTAATGAATCATGACAACGCCATTTACTCGCACCCACTCCCCATGCTCATCTGCCACATCGAATGATAAAAGTACCTTTACAATAAGTAACCTTAAATTACCCTCATAATAGTAGAATTAGAGGTAGCGCCATGCTTGTAGCCGAATTGGGCCCGCGCGTCCGGGTACCAGTACCTCTTTCTCGCATGCGATCGGCGTGAAGTGGCGGCAATGCTGTCACGTCTAGGATATAGGGTGGGGCAAGCCTATCAACCCGCCCCACGATGGCTGCGCCCATGGTACCAAATTTCATAATCCTCTGTATGCGCAATTTTCGTAAATGTTACCTAGTTAGTAGAGTTTTTGCGTCAGGTATTAATATATATATTCTATATTTCTATTATCTTCTAAACATTGGAAATTCTTTCAGCCTTCATTGACGACAGTATTGTGCACCAGACGCACATATCAGAGCAGAAGGTGCTGGATATGATAGAAAACGCCTACCCTAACCCGCTCTCCGTAGACGACTTTGTGAGGTAAGTAAAATTAATAAGTTACCGTCCGTACCGTCATCACAAGACTCAAATCTTTTCCATTCGAGGTGGTCGTAGCGTATTCAGTGGCTGGCATTTTAGTCGATAGCAAGGTTAAGCAGTTCCAGCCGCGGCCGGGTGATGGATGGGTGACCAATTCTGACACTGGTTTTCATATATCCGATATTATCCGTGTACAGGTATAATGGGAGATTGATTGAGAATCGGTCAACATCTATTTTTCATCCCCCTAAATGTTAAGGGTGGCCCACGCGGACGGAGTCGCGGGGCGCAACTAGTGTATCTATAAATTTACGGTTTTCGGTTCCCTTTACGAATGTACTAGAGTGGGATATGAGCCAAAAATGGCCATATCTTTTGACTGCCTGTATTTAGACGGTTGATTTCGTCACAGCTTCAAGGGATTACAGACGTCACCATTTGGTATTATTTCAACTTTATACCAGAGTAAAAGGGTCTTGACAAATCACAAAAAAATGATCCTAAAAGGGTGCCTTTTTTGGAGGTACGGAATCCTAAAAATTAAAATTGTATGATTTATTATTATTATTTTTACGAACTAAAATGCATGCAATCCATTTTGGTTAATTAAATTAGTTATATGGGAATTTAATCCTATCCTACTAATATTGTAAACGCGAAATTTTGTACACATGGATGTATGGATGTCTGGATGTATGTTTGATGCTCTTTCACGGAAAAGCCAGGCAGGGGAGGGAGCATTGGCAATGAAGGTGAATTTTAGTGATCACTATAAAGAGCGCTCTCAAACCTACAACTGGGTCACAACTCCCGCGCACTGCTATAGTTCGTTCCTCTGCAACACGATGGACCCGGCAACCGCGCGGTGAATCCATGGAATTCAAAGAAATTCGCCTCATTAAATAATTGTCAAGATCTGTAATAAATATCATGTATTGTAAAAGTGTATAGCTATTAAAGTCAGGCGCACTAATACGGCGGTTCTTATTTACTGAATAAATTCAGATAGTTTACTGATATTTTGTTACTACAGCGGTCGTGGCATTTACGTGGAGTTATGGGAGTAATGCAAGCCGAAACAATGTGGGCCGCGAACTGGAGCACTGCCAAAATTTGCCTCTCTTTATATTACATACGATATATATCATATTATACTAGCAGACCCGGCAGACGTTGTCCTGCCTAAACTTTGGATTATTTACTATGTAGTACATTCTAGTTTTCTAACAATATCCTCTGACATAACCGAATTTCGTTGACACAAGCATGACAATCACGTTCAGTTTCAAGCTCGTAAATTTTTTAAAGAAGAATTGTGTGTATGAAGAATTGTGTAAATGAATGTAGTAAAATTATTCTGCATCATATTTTATGCGTCTCTAATCATTATTTTGAGTTTTTCCGCGGATGATATAGGCGAGACGTCGTAAATTAGGGATTCCATGTGACCGCAGGACATAGAACTCAACCGGCGTTAAGTCTAGACTTCTTGGAGACCAAGGACTGAGTCCTCCTCACCGTATCTCCTCTCCTCGAAAATGGCTTAGGAACCTTGCTTCTGTCGAGGTACTTTTCTACAGTCAGTTACGATAAGATAAAGTAAGGCAAGGTAAGGTAAGGTAAGGTAAGGCAAGGCAAGGTAAGATAAGGTAAGGTAAGGTGAGGTGAGGTGAGGTGAGGTGGGGAAATGTAGCTAAAACCGTAAACCACGTTATTGACAAGATAAAATTACATGAGATCGGCGTGAAGTGGCGGCAATGCTGTCACGTCTAGCGATGGTGTTGTTGTCGCGTTTCGTTCGGTTTGTGATACTTCCCGGTGGCCTAAACTCGTCATTAAGGGTTCGGCAGCGCATCTGCTCGCCTTCTGGTCGTGCAGACGTCCATGGGCGCCGGTAGGCACTTCGGTGCATACTGCCTGCTCGTCTGCCCCCTTGTAACATAAAAAAAAAAAAGAATGTAGCGTAAAAGATGTAGATGTAGAGAATATTGTTTTCATGTAGAGATGTAGAGAACATGCTTTTGGTGGCTTTTAAGTTATAATTATGTACGAGATCATCTAAGTGCTCAGACTTAAAATGTGGTCACTATATTCATAATAATCGTAGAAATCCACTAGAAGACAGGAGACTAAGGGTCGCTGCACACGGGCCACGAGAAGGGGTCTACAGACTAAACTTTCGATACACATTATTTTTTAATTTTTATTAACGGTAACGATCAAACTGATAATATAATTTCTCTCTTCGATTACAATTTTGTGACTAATGACAATAATTCATCATGGCAACATATTATATGAATGTTTTTAAATGGGATTGTATCGAGCAAATATCCACAAATAAATTCAATATTGTCTTCGTGACCTTAATCAGTGGTCGGCATTTGAATCGATTGCTAGGTTAAACAGTTCTTACCGCGACCGGGTGATGGTTGGGTGGCCCATTCTAATACTGGTTTTCAACATCTGACCTCCTCAGTGTATAAACGTAAAACAGTGGGACCCGATTAATGTCACTTTGTGATGTTAGTCGTAGGGTTATAGAAATCGTGGGGGTTCCGAGGATGACGTCAGACGGCAATCGGTCATCTTAACTCGCCCCACAGCCGCATCCTTTACAATTTAAGCAGACCCTGGTATTAAAGCGGGATAACGCTAGGAAGAAGAATTATATAGGTACCAATGTAACCACAAAATCACAAAAAGACGGTCCCTATTAATGTCACTGATTCATATAAATCGTCGTTCGCGCATCTTTCGCGCAGCGTTCACGGGTACACATCCACGTTCACGGTCCCGTGAATTTATAATTTATATCAATATAATTCTGATAACTGCTTCCTTATAGAAAGCGTGAAATGCAATTTTTATAATTAATAAGGACAGTTCTAATCATATAATAAAGTTCAGCAAGCAGCACCTTCTATGTCCATTTCGTGGCGAGTTCCACGTGCAACTGTCAGCATCCCGTGAATGTGGAGGGCATGACATGTGCCGTGAATTCGCGGCGTGAATTCACGGCAATAATATGGAGCCGCCATGAAGTTTTAATAAAATCCATTCAGTAGTTTTACGTGAAAGTGCATCAAACATACATCCCATACAGAAAAAGATCCCATACAAGAAAGTGCTTTACCATTTTGGATGACAACTCCTTTTTTTTTTTTTTTTTTTTGTTTTTCCAGGGGGAATCTACTCAACAGATACCCGGTCCTGAGGGGGGGGGGACCGGGGTGTGTGGGGGTGGGGGTGTGTGGTGCGGCTCCCCAAAAAATGGAGCATCTTTTATCGTGTCCTTCCTGCCCTGCCACCTGTACGCGGGAGGACTTGATGCGAGCCACAAAGGATGCTGTTCGCGTGGCTGAGTTCTGGAACGGAACTGTCTGATGCGCCATCGACACAACAAGAAGAAGAAATTGAAAAATATTTTCAAACTCTTTTTTAAACAAGACGACAGTCAGAACGTTGCAGATTTATTCTGGGTCTGCTATGTAAGTAGTTTTTTTTATGTGACAAGGAGTAGCCGGTAAGTTACTACTGCCCAAGGACATCTGCACCAACAGAAGGCATACAGATGTGGTGTTGGCCTTTAAATAGGCGTTAAAGCTTCCGGGAACTCTCACAAACCGAACGAAACGCGACAACAATACCGTCAGTTGACGTGACGGCATCACCGCCACTTCACGTCTATCTTATGTGAGAAAGAGGTACTGGTACCTGGATGCGCCTGTCCAATTTGGTTTCAGACCAATAGGAGTACAATTGTGGTGCGATAAATTATAGAGAAAAAGATAGGACTAAAGGAATAATGGGGGGAAAAAAAGATATAAAAGTAGATGGAGAGGGAGAAGAAGGATGTGGATACTACTGTTACGGACGGTATAGGGAGAGTGACAATAGCAGCTAGGGTAGACAGGCGTCGCGTACCACCTTATCCACCCCCCGGACAAAGAGATATTGAACCATTTAGAATTAATTGTAGTGTTTTATATTCCTTAGATATAAGGAGTATATTTCAAAATCAAACCCAAGATTACTTTATTCATTTTGATTGTGCTATAAACACTTCAATAACCGTCAATTTCTTCGTAGTCCTACGAGTTATAGTTTCGCTCTGTCCGTCCGTCCATCTTGCCTGTCTGTACGCCCTAACTCACTTCTACAATCGTGATTTGTGATACTAAAGTTAAGGTTAAGGTTGGCTCGATGGGCGGATGTGTGGAGATTGGCAAAAGTTGGCTGAATGAGATTGGCAATGGGTAGGGGAGAGTGGCAGAAGCAAAGGGAGGCCTATGTCCAGCAGTGGTTTATTAAGGCCTGAAAATGATGAATGATGATAATACTAAGGTTAGGTTTTCCGAGGGTTTCTCGCGTCCTGATCGGAGTTTTTGTTCAAGTTACATGACCTTTTCGCCCTTTCCGCGTAGATGTAAAAATCATAAAATTAAAAATAAAAACAGGCTCGTTCGTAAATTGCGAATTCCAGACACATTCCCCTATCAGAGATGAATACCAGACACAACCCGTTCGTTAATTACGATTGGACGATGGCTTTGTAGAGTTGGCCCAATTCGATCGCAATATTGGTGATTGGATTTGGTGTCGATTGAGGGCCAAATAACTTGTGATTCAAACCTAATGAGCTCCTGGCATACCTATTTGATTTTCTTTGCCTCACAATCATTGAGAATTTTAGACAGATTCCCCTGGTACAGATGAATACCAGACCCTACCTGTACCTTAATTGCGTGGTAGAGTTGGCCTAATTGGATCGCAAGATTGGTGATTGCATTTGGTGTCTGTGGCGGGCCAAATAACTTGTGAGTCATACCTAATGAGCTCCTAGCTTACCCATTTGATTTCTTTTGCCTTATAACCATTGAGAATTTACGCTACATAACGAGATGGCAATGATGTCGAGTAGAAAAGGTTACGAAGCAAACTAGATGGCGCTGTACCGATGACGACGACCGCAGTACAAACGTTGAAAATCTCCATACAAACTAACTCACGCTATCGAAGTTTCTACTTACGGTTACTATATATACAACCCGGACAACTTCAACTAGCCCAGACACGAAGATCTTCCTTTGCGGTGGTTAACCATATCGACCTACGTTCCCACCTTTCATTCCTCGCCGAAACTTTCCACCTTGGTGTGCCGTTCCACAGGTGCAGAAACGAAAAAAAGGTTATTTTAAGTTAAGATGATGTTGTACATAACACCAGAAGGGTGGTTTTTAAGGTGCGTGTGATGGTTTCAGCTACATTGCCCTGAGAAAATAGTCAGATTATATGTTTAGCGAGATCCTTAGGGTATTTTCTTTACAATAAAAAATGTAATCGCGCTTATTTATTGTATATTTGACAAGCGAGGCGGGCACTTTTTTTTTCAACTTTGTGACGCTCCCCAACCCGCTAAATTCGTTAGATACTTGAAACATAATCTTATCATCATGTGATTAACTTACTTTATCTTAATCTGACGAACCGGACTTTTTATAAGAATTATTTGAATTAGAATAGATCCTATTCCAATCGTCGATCAAAATTCATAACCATGTGATTTGCAAGGATATTCCTGCCTCGCAAATCTTTATGGTATTATTTGTTAGCTCCGGTGTTTACTCATTTGTTAAAACTTACCTTCATATGAGTGAATGCTGACGGCCTTAGACAACTGCTGTTTCAGAAGGCTCGCAGAAACGTTGCTGGCCTTTGAATTGCCCTAACTGTCTCTTTTCTTTCAAAAAATTTCTTTAAGAAGTCGTGAGTTTTAGCTAGTATCCAATATCTATATATATTAGAACGAAAGGTCACCTAACACGAAAACTCGAAAATCGCGGGACGTATAAGGTTGAAATTTGGTAAGAAGGTAGTTTTTAGTTAGCATACATCCGCTAAGAAAGGATATAAGGGCTCTAAAGAACTCCTTTATATTAAGAGTTCATATTTGTTAGCGGTACGTCATAGGGTGTGAAGATACTACCTACATATATGGTTGCGTCTCTGACGCGCTCGAGCATTGCACAAAATCCCCTCCCGGGCTCTCTAACCATTTGTCATTGCGAATTTTAGCCATCATCCCTTATCAAAAATGAATAGCAGACACAACCCGCTTCTTTTACGTTTGAGTTCGCCCAATTGGTTCGCAAGATTGGTGTCTGTTACGGGCCATATATCCCGTGTTTTGTATTAGCTTATGACTTACGCATTTGATTTCCGTAGCTTAAAATCATAGTGAATTTTACACTCGCATATTGAAATATAATAAATAAATAATAATAAATATACACAGGACTATATGAGACACGGACGTCTGTTCTTAAGGCAGGCAACTTAACGCCTGTGTTATAGGTAACAGCCGCCTGTTATACACAAATATTTTTTTTAGAAATATATAAATACATACATATGGATAATACACCTAGACTCGAGGTGGGAATCGAACCCACGACCCCCGGAGCAGAAGGCAGGGTCACTGCCCACTGCGCCAACGGGCCAGCCAAAGAAGCCAGAAGAATATACAATATTTGTAGCATCAAATGATCAAATGAACGTATATTTTTTTTAAATAGTTAACATTTCAATCCGCCCTTCTTGCAGGTATAATCCAGATAGTTCAGACAGAAGGGCGAATTGTAATATCTGATATTACCTATCAGATTGTATATTATAAGATTCTATTACAATACTCGTAGCACGAAATATAGTGTTACTTAATCTGATATCGCTTGTACGTGGTGAATTTATAGGCAGTATCGGCGCGGGCCACGTTGAATCTCAACAAAGCAGCCCTACCCGAAATAGACAATATTTCAACAATTTGTGACGTGATCACATAATAGTTCAGTCGCGCAATATTACAGGAGACCGTGTCGTTAGATTAGAACCAAGCGATTGCAAACTAGACCTAAGTAGTTTCTTTTGTAACGATTTAATTGTGAATCAATGCTATCTTTACTTTTATGATTAGCATGTAAAAGATGATGTTGAATATAAAGGGAAATCCAATTATGTCTTATTTCTTTCTTTCTACTATAAAAATTGACTCTAGTAGTCAAGTTTTCTTACTAGTCGGTACTGGTTCAGGTGGTGATTTTCGGATGGCACCAATCAGGCATGTCTATGCGATGAAATCCAAAACATGACTCACCTTATGTCGTGCCCTGCTTGCCCCAATACCTTTGTGATTTCGGAAATTCGTTTAAGGAAAGATTGCGAGATCAACTCTTATTTGGCATTAATAACACAAGTTGGCAACTGGAAATCATCAAACAATATCCATCGGTCAAGAGCAATTTCGATCAAATTGAAGCATTATTACTTACACTAGAAAATGCCAAATATGAACAGTCACACATGTCATATTTACTAACCTCTCACAGTAAATATGACATGTCTCACAACACTGAGCCTAATATTAATAAAATATGTCCGACTCGTGATAAAAAGTTACCAGAAAAAAATAAAATTTATCTAGATAAACAAATTCATTGCTTACGATGCGGTAAATTTAAACATAGACAACAGGAAGACTGCCCGGCATTAGGAAAATCATGTAATTTATGCCGTGGTAAAAATCATTTTTCTAAAGTATGTTTAAAGCATGGGAAAGCTATTATTAAAGGTACCCGAAGGACTAATAGGGTTAAAGGTACTTCTTGTAGTAGCAGCGACTCGGAATACAGCATTTCCCCCCTGCTTTGTTCCGGGGTGTCCGACCGCACAAAGCGCGGTGTGTGTTACAGAAGTAATTAGGCCGAGGAAGAGGTGGCGCGATGATGTGGATACCTCTGCGGGGAAATTTTGGATGAGATTGGAAAGAGGAAGGTGGATCAAGAAGGGGGTGGCTTTTGCTCAGCAGAGGGACACAACATGCTAATAAAAAAAAATGTTTAATTAATAGCGTGTGCGTGCGCGTATGCGCGATTTTGCAAGTAGATATGAAAATACATGCATTTTTCGTGATTCACAGATGCATATACACACATCCTATATTTAAATTGTGGCCATTTCTAGTAATAGTGGAATAAATTGAGTGCTGACAAAAAAACGGTATGTGGCGTTCTCCCCGCGGCGCACGGCTGATGGGGAGGTGCTTTGACCTTGCAGGGGGAAGGGGGTTCGCGAGCGTACCGCACGGTCAGCGACTCGTCAGACCAGTTAGCTTACATTGCTTTTTAATGAGCCGCAGCTCAATAAAATCAGCCTAGAAAATAGATATTTAAAAAAACCTTTAAATTAAGACAAGGTTGTTATATTAAGTTCGGGAGCAGGACCACACCTCATGCACACCCCTTCCGGCTCTTGCCCTATAAATAGAGGGACCCCTCCTCTAACCCTCTTGAACGTCAGTTTACGTGCGAGTTTACGTGCGCGCCCCGTCCACGCGCGCGCCCTTGTCTCCACCTTCCATGCTTTCACCGGCTCCGCAAGCAGAGTCTAGTCAGTATTATACGCAATACGACAAGGTAATCCTTCCATTTACCTTGTCCTTTAGCCTCCTACTCCACGGTACATTCACCCGCAGCGTTCAGCGGGCTCTGCTCCGAGTTTCAGCTTCGCAAGTCCCGCGCCGCGCACGCGGCTTTCCACTGGATCTTCACGTAAGCCTCCACCGCCGCGTTCCGCCCACGCATAACCACAGCTTCTTCGTGTTTCCACCTCGGTGTCAGTGAAGCACACGCCTGTCCAAAGCTCCAACCTTCACGTCGTCCCTGGTGGTGAGTGTCTTTAAACTTCACAGCAATTGCTAAAATAGCTTAAATGTTCAATCTTAGTACAGTTTTGTTTGATGCAGTCAATGTGGCTTTTGCTAAAGCTAATGTTTTTGTCAAAAGTGGTCAAAAGTAGCTCAATGAAATGGTCAGTTTGAAAGAAAGTAACTTTTACTCAAACATTTCTAGTCAGGGAAGAGTAAATGGTTAATTTCATGGCTCAAATGTATCGATCCTGAGTAAAGATTGATTCATCAATCAATGACTTCGATGGAAACGAAGGTATTTTAGTTTCAGGGCATGTTTTATGTAACTTTTCCAGCCCCAGTTCATTCAGGCTAAACTGGTAACTCTGTAACACTTTCATCTTTGCCAGAACATTGGTCTAAAACGGCTTGAACATAGAAACAAGTCATTTCACTTTTTAAAGCCTGGAGAATTGTGTCTCAGTAAACAAACTAACAAATAATAAAAACAGACACTTTTGACTTCACCGGAGCGCAACGTGCATTCTGCGTTAAACATTATTACAAAAATGGCGATTCGTGCGCTATTGTTCGGCGTTTATTTCGGCGTGAGTTTAAATTACATGACCTAAATCAGTGTCCGAAGGAAAGTGTGATTAGATCGTGGGTCAGAAAGTTCGAAACTACTGGTTCGACTCTCAAACAAAAGCCTGCGGGACGCCCAAGGTCAACAAGAACGGAAGACACAATTGAACAAGTTAGAGCTTCAGTTCAACGTAATCCTGGTCTATCGACTCGCAAGCGTTCAGCTGAACTTACGGTATCCAGAACATCTTTGCGTCGCATTTTGTTAAAAGATCTGAAATTGCACCCGTATAAAATTCAACTTATGCAGGAATTACAGCCAAATGATCCAATTTTAAGACGAGCTTTTGTTAAAACAATGCTGGAACGTTTTCGGAGTTTCAACAATATTCTGTTCTCCGACGAAGCCCATTTTCACATAAATGGGCATGTCAATAAACACTCGTTGACGACACGCTCACACCTTTTGAAGACACACACTTACCGGAAAAGGCACAGGTAGTTGAAGAGGCACCGGAAGAAGTGAAAGTGACTGAAGTTAAAACTGAAACGGGCGATGTGAAAACAGTGAAAACCATTAAGCGAGTGATAAAGAAGAAAAAGGGACCTAAACAGGAAGTCACCGAAATAACAACTGTCGAAGAGGATGGAGCAGGTCCCGTGACGACCGTATCTATTACAGAAGATAATGTCCCGGAGGAGATTGAAGAAAAGCGGCTTGAAGTAATTGAGCTTCCTGAAGAGACCACTGTTGAGGAAACCGAGACACCTGAAGGTAAGCCTACACATAAAACAATCACAAAACGCACCATCAAAAAGAAACGCGGTCCTAAAGTAGAAACCACACAAATTATAACTGAACAAGAAGCCGACAAAGCACCAGTTACTACAGTGCACACTACACAAGAACTCGTTGACGACACGCTCACACCTTTTGAAGACACACGTGTGTCTTCAAAAGGTGTGAGCGTGTCGTCAACGAGTTCTTGTGTAGTGTGCACTGTAGTAACTGGTGCTTTGTCGTCTTCTTGTTCAGTTGTGATTTCTGTGGTTTCTACTTTGGACCCGCGTTTCTTTTTAATTACGCGCTTGGTTATTTTTCTTTGTGTGGGCTTACCTTCGGGTGTCTCGGTTTCCTCAACGGTGGTCTCTTCAGGAAACTCAATCACTTCTAAAGGTTTTTCATCTTTCTCCTCCGGAACATAATCTTCCGTTATAGATACGGTCGTTACCGGACCTAATCCATCCTCCTCGACAGTTGTAATTTCGGTGACTTCCTGTTTGGGTCCCTTCTTCTTCTTTATCAATCGCTTAGTAGTTTTAACTGTCTTCACGTCGCCCGTGACACTCTTCACCTCAGTGACTTTTACTTCCTCCGGTGCCTCTTCAACTACCTGTGCCTTTTCCGGTAAGTGTGTGTCTTCAAAAGGTGTGAGCGTGTCGTCAACGAGGCCTTATATCGTTGCAACTACCAAGGAAACGCTTAGTTTGATGTTGACCTTTTAAATTGTTTACATTTTTGATATAAAATTATAAATCAGAGTATAGTTGTGTCGGTTTACGATGAGCTCAAATCTTGGGACTTATTTCTCGTCTTGTATAGGTGGGAGGGATTGCTCGGTGCTCTCGCACTCGTTTGGGCGATTCCTTTTATTTTTTCAATCTATGATTATTTTAGTTTTGTATTATATATATATATGTATTTTTGTTTCATTCGTGAACGATATTTCATTTTTAACGCTCTTATCGACTTAATTCGAAGATTTGAAGACCTTGTGAACTGTTGTGATCCATAACTCATTTGTAAAAATAAATTATTGTGATACAAAAAAATAACTGTTTCTTTTCCCATCCTTTTATAACCCTTTAATCTAGTTTCAAGGTTGCTTGTGTAATAATAAATGCGTTAAACACGTCGTAACACTACATTTAATGGGTAATTAATGAAACAACTAAAATAGCTAGCTACCCGCCACGGCTTCGCACGAGTAAAACTGTAATACGTATTTACCAAATAAAAAGTAGCTTGTAGTTTCAGGGATAATATATCTTTCTAACAGTAAAACAATTTTCAAAATCGGTTCATTAGATCTAGAGATAACCCCCCTGCAACATCACAAACTCTCAACCTTTACCTCTTTGAAATATTATAATTTAAATGTTAAAATATTTAATGATTGTCACTTTCGACACTCTATCAGTACTTCGATCATATGTTGTTATTTAAGTTTTGTAAGTTCAAAAAGGCGAATTTTAAATTAGCCGTAATTTTCGTTTGTTCTTTAACTTTCGTAACGTTTTGTAACTTTTAAATGGTTTGATCTTGTAATATAAATAAATTTCATCTCTAAAATGTCAAGTATAATATATTTTGTTAAAATTGTTAGTAAAAGTTTATTATCATTCAAGAGAAACGTTCATTATTTTATATACGTGAATATAATAGTAAAAAGTTTCAAGAGGTTGCAGCCAGAGCAACTTAACTTAGTGATCGACTCAAATGCCGACCACTGATTAGGCCACGACCTCCTCAAATTACTGAACTCATGGTATGCGTATCGGGTATGATGTCTTTTAGACCCAGTTTATTTACATAGCTTACGCCAAAACTGTTATTTGTCCTAATTGTATTATGTTACCGACTAAACCCGATTTTAGGATAAAGTAGTTTCATCTAGGCCAAACCGACTTGTCACGCATTGCACTAAGAATTTTCTCTTTATCTATAAATATAAATAAATAAATATATACAGGACAATATGACACAAGAACGTCTGTTCGTAAGGTAGACAACTTAATGCCTGTGTTATAGATAACAGCCGCCTGTTATACAGAAATATTTTATTTTAGAAATATATAAATACATACATATGGATAATACACCCAGAGTGCCGTGAGGTGACCGGCAGAGTAGAATAGCACCTACCTCTTTCTTACCGAGGTGTCGTAAAAGGCGACTAAGGTACTATATATATTTGTATTGTCTATCCTTTTGTTTGTACGTAGTGTTGTAGTATTATAAAGTGTATTCATTCATTCATTCATTCATTCATTCATTCATTCATGATTAAGGTGCTTTTTTTATTTAATTCGAATCAAATCATATATAGGACAAGATCTTACTTACTATTTGTTAACGAATTGCTCCTTCTTCGCGAACTATCCACTCTACCAGCCGGTCGGGATCTGTGAACTACTTTCACAGGTGACGTCACACTTCTGTAATAAACATAATTTTACATTACTATAAACCCTCCCTATAACACGGTGCTCTTATAACGCATTAACATTTTATTGTAATATATACGATCTCAAAATGATTTTACAGCATGATTTTTTATTTATTTATATACCACATAATATTAGAGACGAAAAAGTGCATGACATGTACAAAAAAATAAACTTGGATGTTGTATTTTCCCCTATAAGACGGCGGTCTTATAACGCATTAATATAATTGTATATGAAAAGAAAATGTAATAAGTATTAATAAAATATTCTAGCCTGTCCTAAGGCTCTGTATCTTACACGATTTTCATTACTGTTATCCATAACACGTTGCTCCTGCAAGGCATTAATAGTATTCTATGTTATAATTATATAAAATTGTATTATGCGCGTTCGGGGTCGTACAAGCGTGTTGTACGAGAATAATCCTACAACGCGTTTTCCTATAACGTGGAATAGACCCGCCGTGTCATAGGAGGGATTACAGTAGCATTATACCTTTCCTGCTCTCTTATAATATCAAATAGTTCAATAAACACCAGCTTAGGACTTCGAGAAATCTAACATACTATTTGAATTTAAATTTTCTTTATATACAAATATAGTTCCATACATTGTTTTTGAAAGCTCTAATGATAGTATTTTATAGAACACTAACTGTACCCCGCGACTTTGTCTGTGTGAGCCACCCTTATTCTTTAGGGGTTTCAAAAATACTTTACGACCGATTCTCAGGCCTACCAAATATACACAAGAAGTTTCATAACAATTAATCAAGCCATATAGGTGTTTGGCAACAAACACTGCACAAGAGTTTTATATGTTAGACTTGCTGTACTCCGCGACTTGGTGGGCCACCCTTATCATTTAGGAGCATGAAAAATAGATATTAGCCGATTCTCAGACCTATTGAATACATATTCAGTAGGTCTGACAATAGGCTAATATCTATATATATAGAATTTCAATAAAATCAGTCAAGCCTTTTTGGAGGAGTATGGTAAGTAACGTTGTGACACAATTTATATGTTAGATTATGTTATTACACAAAACATAGATAGATAGATAGATAGATAAATACTTTATTGCACACAAAAGACAAAAATTGTTAAAAGTACATTTCATTAAAAAAAATAATAATAATAATAATAAAAAATAAAAAAATAATAATAATGATAAAGAAAAATACACAAAACCATTGTGGTGCAAAGGCGGTCTTATTGCTATTAGCAATCTCTTACAGACAACCTCATGGAAAGAGACACTGGACGTGAGAGCATATTTATAAAACTATTTTAAATAAACATATTTGTTTATAATATGGTCATGCTCGCATACCTATCTTCATTTTCGTGTCTAGTGGGGCTATCTTGCCGTTTGGATTGGCCAATTCCACGTAACCTGCTAAGTAACGACAATTCCGTAAGTCCCCTTCTCCAAATTGGCTTCTGTTGTAGTGGTTCCGATTTTTCTGTAAAAAACAAAAATTATTTTAAAATTATATGAAACATAATTATACAATTGTACTCCTTAGTGAAGACTTTTTTGGAAATTATCTATAAGCTTACCAATTCTAGTCTCCCGTTTTGGACTGTTATTTAACACCCTTCTGTTCTCTCTGGAAGGTGCAACGTCGTATGCGTTTTGACTGTGTGATCGTTCAACATTAGACCTTACGCCTCTTACATTAGAGTCTACACTTATATTGCAAATATTTACTCTTGGCGTTTCTACGTTGGTAACAGTCGCAATGGGTACTTCTGGTCTAGTACTTGGTACGGCGTTCGTACGGTTTTCTCTACCGTTTATTTGAGGCGGACGATTTTCTCTACCGTTTGGTAGATTTTGACTACTCGAATTGACATTTTGACTAGAATTCGGGAACAAATATTCATAGTCCGACTCAATTTCTAAATTCGGCAGAGACGACTTTCGTACCTTATCGTTTGCTTTAATTCTCCTTACAGATAACGGTGATGCTGTTATATTTGAAGTCGATGCCATACAAAGCCGCTCGTAGACGCCATCTTTGCCGTCTGTCAGCTTGACGTCTCCTGTCAAACTGACAGTGGTTGTCAAACTTATATGGCCGTAGTCTGTGTTGGGTTTTTCGAAAACAGTTCCGTAACTATTATCGCCTTCCCCATTAGTATTAACTATATTTACAAATTCCGTGTTTTCGGGTTTGACAGCGACGTTTTGTTTAAAATTAAAGTCAAAAACATCCGTTTCTGGCCCAAGGACTGGTATTGCTGTGTGAGGAGGGCCTTTGTTTGAAACCTGGATCACGGTTACGTTTGTTCTTTGAGGTGTACTGCAAAGTTGTAATCGTTTTTAATTTGATCTCTTGCAAAGGAAATTTGAGAATTAGGTTATTACACATTAGGTTGAAGTTACAGTAATAAATAAATCTTACCTTTGTTGATCATTCGAGCACTCCGAGCCATTGTTAACGACCACTCTCTGTGTGAACTCAAAATCATTGATGTTCTCAGCAGAATCGTGTATTCTATCAATCTCCGCAAAAAATTCCTCATCGCTGTCCGTCACATTTCTCTTCAAAATTGAATCGTCCAAGCATATATTTTGACCGCAAATTTTTGTAACGCTCTTCTTTGGCTCAGAGTCCCGACTTGTACTTGGTAATGAGAAGGGCTCCCAATTTGATATATCCACCTCAGTGCTTATGTCTTGTGAAGTTAACGAAGATACATTTGTCAAACTTGTGGTCGCATTTGTAAATGCTATATTTGCAGGCGTCAAGTTTGAAAGTAACGAAGATTTAGATAAGTTAGCCGATGAAAACACTGAGGTGGTTGTACTTGTGGTTGTGAATGTAGTGTTGACAGTGTTTATTGCATTCGTAAGACTGGTTGTGTTAATTGAAGCGGATTCATTGACTGAATTTCCTGTTGTATTCATAAACGTACTATTATTTGAATTATATGTAAGTGGATTAGTAGAATTTATGGTTGTGCTTGTAAAGGTTACACTTGGACTTGATGAACCTGAATTGTTTGAATTTGTGGTTGTGATGGGCGTTCTTGTACTTGAATTTATTATTACGTTACTTGAACTATTAGTGTTATTTACATTGTTAGATATGGTTCTAGGGGAGTTATTATTATCACGAGCGCTTCCAGAACTTTGCGCTGTTGCAATGTTTGTTAGATTGGTACTTCTAGTTGCAATGTGGTCAGATACTGTGGTAGTATTGTTAGATGTTGTAGAAGAATTATGGTTAGATGAATTTGAAGTGGATGTGTTTGCGGATGTGAAACTTTCAATAACTTGTGTACTTTCGACAACTGGGCGCGTAAGTGACGTTAAATCTATTCCAGGTACTCTGTAAGGAAATGATTTAAATTATTATTGTTTTTAATATACAAATATTAAACGAAAACCAAGGTCGTTGTTTATCTAATTTAAACGTATATTCTTCATTATTTCAAATGAGTTTATGACTGAATCATTCAATGTAAAATACAATGTTAATTTTATAAATAAAGAATAAAAAAAAATCTTTGCAGACAACTTTACGGGATTCTTAATTCTAATGCGATGCGTAGCTATATACTACACTAGACTCTTCGTCCGCGTAAAATTAGATGAAAAAATAGATTTTCAGCATTATCATATATAGACTGTAGTCTTCCTCAATGACGGAGATATTCTTTACAGGCGTCTCTTGACGCGCTCTTGAAAACTTATTTCAATTTTGTATGACACTGGGTTTGAATCTTATGTTGAGTTAACGAAACACAAATAAAATCTTTTTTTTTCTTTAACTTTGAGTATTCTCCAGTAATTATTTTAGAAAAGAAAAAAACTGGTACATTCTTAAAGTGTGTCTATTTTTCTTTTTTTTTTCCACTTAGCTAGGTGTATGTGTTTACCTCTAAGTAGCTCAACATTTTGCCTTTATATTATGTGTGTTTTTATTTTTATTTTTTTTTATTTTTATTATTTATTTTTTATTTTTTTTATTTTTTATTTTTATTTTATTTTATTTTATTTTATTATGTGTGTTCTCTAAATTGCGTATGTTTTAAATGTATTAAGCGGTTGGTAAACCCAATAAAAAAATTAAAAAAAGTCGATAGTTAAAAAATGAACTTTGTAAATTTCAAGGGTTTGCTTTATTTTGATAGTCAGTCATAATTTTAACGCGCCCAATCCACTGTACCAAAACGGTCTACGCTTCAGCATAAATGCTGCAGTGTATGGGTCTGCACTGCAGCGCTGTTTTTCAGGCATCACCTTTAGCGTGACGTCACGGAACCCTTGCAAAAGTTAAAAAATGTCTGTCCTATTTGTTACTATACGCTTTTTAATAAAAATAAGTTTCTTTATATAATGCAATATAGAAGACAATAGTTATCACATTATATTTTGGGAAATATCACGTCATGGTGCGGGCAATGGCGATAAAAGCGTATCATCACGAACATCAGTTATTGTTCGCCAGTTTAAGGTCTCATTCCATTATTAAGACTGCACGACTCAATTAAATTGAAGTGTCTGTTACTTACTTAAGAAAAAAAGAATTATTGACTTATGAATGTGAATTAGTTTTAGTTTTTAACAATGACGATTGATGAAATTTCCTATTTGATAATCATGCAGTTTGAGGACTTTTCCCAGAAATGTATATTTTTGTTAAAAAATTCATGTTTATTTTCTTCCTCGGTAAATGGGCTATCTAACACTGAAATAATTTTTCAAATTGGACCAGTAGTTCCTGAGATTAGCGCGTTCGAGCAAACAAACAAACTTTTCAGCTGTATACAATATTCGTTTAGATTAGGTAAGATATAGAATACAGGTTAAAAGATTGTTAAAAACACTGCTTCAGGACTCTTCTTTGATCCTATATATGCCAATCCAGCAAAACTTTTTTATTTCAAAATTACCGCAAGTGAAATTTACTTTATGTTCTTAAAAAATCTAATTTATTTTTCAAAAGTAACAAAACGCAAAAAGTAGTTGCAACTATCAGCGGCTATCCGCACGTACATATCAATTCGAAGCCCAGTACAAAATAGAACCATAAAAATATTATTCTGTCAATAAATAAACGCAAACATATATCGGTAATAACGACGGGCATTTTATTACGGCGATATATCACAGATAAGTTCTAGCTTTAAAACTGCAGCTATTTTAGACCCCCATTCATTATGATTCCCAACACAGGGACGGTAAGTTTGAGTAAACATGTACTTATCTAATGTGTAAATAAGGATTGTGTAGTATAAATTTTTGAATGTGTAATACAATTATTATGGTGTAATTTATATTTTACGTTGTTTTAGATTAAAGACATGTTATTTAAAATTGCCTCCAGTTCCTCTGAATTATTAAATACTTCAACTAATTGAAAAAATGTTGAACCATCGTTAAGAA
The DNA here is from genome assembly GCA_024363005.1 of Charaxes varanes. Lineage (NCBI taxonomy): Eukaryota > Metazoa > Arthropoda > Insecta > Lepidoptera > Nymphalidae > Charaxes > Charaxes varanes. The sequence goes on from JANCMC010021608.1 coordinate 3,402,257, forward strand.
TTTCAAAAGAAACATATGTACTCTTTTAAAATTAATAATTTGAATAATAACATTGATTTGTAATACAATAATTGTCCTGTAATACAACTGATCTTACGTGTAATACAATAATTGTCCTGTAATACAACTGATCTTACCTGTAATACAATAATTATCCTGTAATACAACTGATCTTACGTGTAATACAATAATTGTCTTGTAATACAACTGATCTTACCTGTAATACAATAATTATCCTGTAATACAACTGATCTTACGTGTTATACAATAATTGTCGTGTAATACTTGTAGGTATCTTTAGCTGTTGGATTTTGTTTTTTTAACTAAATACAAACGCTTGGATTTGCTTCAGAAAATTTACACCTTTATGTATTCCTTGCAAAAGAAAAAAGCTTCTTGTTGGAAGACAATACGATAAAACCAAAAGTAAAAATGTACATTATCATCACACCACCCGATAAACAAATTAAATACGAACGCTTGTCAAAGCGTTGCAAGTCATTGCAACAAAAATTTGCATTTTTATGGATTCCTTGCAAAAGAAAATAGCTTCTTGTTGAAAGACAATACGATAAAACTAAAAGTTAAAACGTTTAGTCGATTAAGAAATTGGTTTGCCAAGCTAAGGTCGAATGTCGTTTGCACGTCAATTAGTTATAAGGCTCATTTTTGCTTGTTATTCATTATGTTAATTAGTAACAATAGTCCTTAGCAAAATTTTCTTTAACTAGGAGCTGTCATCTAAAATGGTAAAGCACTTTCTTGGTCGACTATACATTATTATTACAACAAAATAATACTGTTGAATTGAGGACCTCATCCTTTTTTTAAATTGGATGAAAATATTATCTGTTATTATGTAAATTTAATTCTTTAATATTAATAATGCAAGCCAGTATTTAAAGTATAAACTGGTGTATGTGAATATTCATTTACACAAATATATTTATAGAACTTGAGAGGTAATGTCATGCTTTATTCATATTTGTGACAACAAACTGGTATTATGGTTTCATATAAATTATAATATAAAGTAATATACAAACCTCCACTTGTTAATACACTTTCTGTATTTGAGAACCTTATTCTTTCATTGACTAATGTTAGCTGTAAATTTTCATTCTTTAATGTACTAACATTGTCGAAAAGTCTACTCTCTGAAAATCATAAAACATATTTAAAATATTTCATTTATTAAAGGGTGAAAGGATTTTTCCAAGCCATTTGAAACTTTGTTATCTTAGCTACCCAAAAATAAACAACTGTATCAAACATTACACAGCTTATCACGGCAGTTTGGCTAATCTGCTGTTAGTCAATTTACCAACTCTCTTTACGTCTTTTCCATAAAACGTGACACTGACCGAATTATGTGAAATAATAATTTTACTTAGCGTCAGTCAAAAGTTTATTGAAGTATTCCGGAGTAGCGACCACCTCTGCATTTTTTTAGTATTTTAAAATAACCTTTCGACTTTTCCTTTCATTTATATATTCATTTATTCAATAATATTGAACTACACTGGAAGGGTATAACATCAATGATAATTAATTTATAATTTCTTTCTTTTCCTTTAAGTCTTTTCTAAAATAAGGGGAACAAAACAAAACAAACAGAACCTAGAACGATTCAGTGATTTACGAGTTTTAGTGAAAACATAATGAACGAAAAATTATTGTTTTTTATATCTATACTTACATATATATTAATTTAATTAGAGGTAGCGCCATGCTTGTAGCTGAATTGGGCCGGCGCGCCCGGGTACCACTACCTCTTTCTCACATGAAATCGGCGTGAAGTGTACCCGTTCAAAATGCATGCGAGCATTTTATTTGCTAATAGGAGTGACAGAAACCATTTTGGTTTATATTGTCAGCTGATTAATACATATTACATATAGACCAGTTAATTCAGCTTTGCGTACGTTTATAATTTTCATATGATTATATATTTTATTTGGCAATAGGTTATCTTGTACTAGTTAGGAAAGGATTCAAATTACTAGCTATAAGGCGCATACATAAAAGTGCATAGTACTGTCAATGCGATATACTCATTTCCATTTGTTGCCCAGCGTCGTCCATTGTTCGTACAATTTCTTTCATTCGCGACTCGTACGGGTTCATTAAAAATGAAAAGAGCAAAACTCGTGACATAATTAGAAGGGAGACAATATACTCGTAGGTCTGAGAACAAAGTTGGAATAGGAAGCAATTTCACTCCTTTCGAGCTTCGCATGAAACACTTAGGTTGCTTTCATTAGACATGCTGTTCATTTGTAAAATGTATAAGAAACGTGACGAGCTTGGTATACTCCTACAAAGAAATAATATTCAATATTGTATTTTGATCTTTACTATACGAATCTCTAATAATAAGATTACTGTTGTTAAAGATAATCTTTTACCAATACTGTCTGGTACCTTTGAATACAATTAAATTTTCATCTTTTATAAAACCTTTTTTTCGTTTTCCTTCTATCATATTATACCTTTCTACGTATCTAAAGGTAATGTCGTCAATTTACTATTCCTTTCACATAATCTCTATATTTTATATTATATTTAATGATATAATTAGTCCAGTTACCAATTTCTAAGTAATACCAAAATATCAAGAAATAAATAATATTAAATTTTATTATGTTAAAAAGTTCCAAAATCGATATTACCACTTTTATATTATATGCGCGGTTAGAAGTGAACCCGAAACTAAAGCCCCAGGCTAATTTGCGACTCTGTTTAGTTTAGAAATTCTAGTTAATTTTGCGAAGAAATAATCTACAAAATTAAAATGCATAGACCGAGCTGGAGACCACCTTGCCGGCAAAGAGGCGGACGGACTGACAGAGCTAAATTATAAGGGTTCCTTATAATACTACGGAAACATAAAAAGAGGCCATTATCTTGCTATTTATAATTTCGTCATTGCATTGGTAAATAAAAGAGATAATTGCATAACTATCACAAAATGTCATTAATATTGTATTCCGATCCTTGCCTAATTTATAATTTACCTAACGCGTATTGTTTCACTTTGTAACGAAATGAAAGAAACATAAAATGATGAATTATTGAAATAATGTCCTGAAGCTTTTCAAATGTTCAAAGAACTTTATTTTATTTTAAAACATTTCATTTGAAAAGGTTTTATACATTCCTCAAAGTATTTCTTTATATTTCTGTTTGAGTTGCTTTTGAATCGAATACGAATGTTCGAGACAAGATAAAGAAATCGGAGGTTTTTGTTTTGTCCATTCTAAAAATGTTAACTGTATATGAAGATATTTTATTCATTCTGTTTTAACAGATAACCATACATATGGATAATACACCCAGACTCGAGGTAGGAATCGAACCCACGACCCCCGGAGCAGAAGGCAGGGTCACTGTCCACTGCGCCAACGGGCCAGCCATAGTCTTCCTCGATAAATGAGCAACTAATGAGTTAATACTACTATATAAAGCTGAAGAGTTTGTTTGTTTGTTTGCTTGTACGCGCTAATCTCACGAGCAATTGGTCCGATTTGAAAAATTCTTTCAGTGTTAAATTTCTCATCTATCCAGGAAAGCTATAGGCTATATATCATTAAGCTAAAAATTCTCACCTAATTTTACGCGGACGAAGTCGGGGGTAACAACTTGTACAATATAAATAAGGTTTTTCTATGTTTTTTTTTAAATCTTGTGCTAAGAGTGCACAGAACAGTAACCCAGAGGGTTTTGAGCTGAGTTTCTTATAAAGTCAGTCCGTCTATTTATCGTCAATCTATTGATCCTTAATCGTGTATATCTGCGATTATATACTTTTTTATATGTTTTAAATATACTAAATATGTCAGTATCATTAGTAGTGACTTAAAAATGATGTATATAAAACAGAAGTAGAGTGCGTTCGGTCTAATAATGCCCGCCCCTCCAAACGCTAAACCAGTCGCACGATCAGTTGTCTTTGCACAGCGTAGTTAAGTTAGAATTTACAATAACATCGCTGCATACACACAAGCAAGTGTTGCAATTAATATTTACTTTCACACTTTAAAATAATGGATTTAAGTGGCGTGCATTTTTAGACTGTGCATACTATAAATTACTGACTTTACCTATTTTTATTATATCTACTTAAGCGGTTTTTGCGGTTTATGCAACTGCAAGCCGTACAATGTTACCAAACCGTGATAAGTCAGTATAATATATTTTAAACGGGGTCAAATGCCTATGTATCATTCAGGACCGTATTTTTTCCTTATTGTAACACTGAAGAAATAAATTCAGTTGTTTGCATCACGTATATTTTTTTACTATTTTTAGTCGTTATTTTTTATAAAACCCTTCAACACTGCGAGTCCAGTAAAAAAGACCGTCCGTAGTCCGGTGAAAACTTTGGTCTCTTGATCGTAACGCACATGCGTTGTGCGGCGTGCGGTGTAGGGCTCATAGGCCTCATTCGCATGAGAGTTTTTTTACCGCGCGTTAAAAAAGTGTTTAAATAGAACATATGAACTCCCAAGTTTGTATTCACACGACAGTGCTTTTATAACGCGACGCTTTTTGTGATGTCGTTCTCTTCCATTCGCTGCGGTGTACGATGTGCGTCACAGGATGAATAATAGATTTGTTCGATAGAATTGTTCGAAGATAATTGGTAGCAAAGGCGAAATCAAACCACTTTACCGCATAGACAGTAAACGCTGCGTCGCGACTCTGCGTAATGAAGCCGCGTCGTGACGCTGCATTTGAACCGCATAACGCAGCGTTGTGCTGTGTGCCATACGATGAAGAGACCAAAGCTTCGCTGCATTGCGAAAACCCGTTTTACGTAGTTATTCTGGCCATTATGATTACTTTTTTTTTACATACTAGACGACGGACTGTTATCAGTCGCCATCTGCCATTACAATAATTAAAATCGTACATTTTATTAGGTTTCCGTCGACCATAAGGGATTTCCTTAATAGGAGCGGTCATGCTATTGAATGTGCTTTTAAAATATAAATGGCTGTCATTATTTTAGATAGAAACAAAAAAAACATTATTACAATAATTATTTAATAAGAAGCTAAGAATTTTTAAAAGCACCTACTATTCCAATTTATTTTAAATATACAAAACCTCCTTTAAGGTTTGTCCTAATATCCGAATAAATTCTCTTATACTAATTACGCAAGGGTCGACTATGCATCTGCCAGCCTTATCAGCCGTTGTCTATGGTCCGTATCAGTGTTGCCCGTTTGCAGCTTGTCACAAAAAAAACAGTCATAACATTAGCAGCCATCACGTGTGGTCCAAAAAAACCCATTTCAAGAATTGACCTCCGTCCTCAAAGTCCGGCAAAGCGTCTGCGAGCCTTCTTTTCGGTCCATATGTTGCGATAGTCACTTATAATCAGACGGCCTACCCGTTGCCCATAGTTGCATAAAAAAATCAATCATAACATTGCCAGCTATCACGTGTGGTCCACAAAAACCAATTTCAAGGGTTGACCTCCAGAAATAAATTCTCTGGAGCGATAAATTGCTCCCAACATGTCCGGCGCCACCGAACTGTCCTTTGTTTTTAATCCTGTTAAATGAATCGAAACATTATTATGTCATTTTTGTTTATTTCAAAAAGCTTAGCGTCGTCATTAGTGTCATTTTAAGAAAATTACGAGAACAGAAGAATATTAAATTTGGCACTATTATAGTTTATATAGAGAAGGGTGTGAGAATGATAATATTTATTACAAATATGCCTTATAAATATATTAAATTATTAATATAACACCTCACGCACACCAATGCCAAAAGATTTACACACGTGTTTACAATGACGTTAAGGCGTAATCGTGACAACCGCGTATTACATTAATTGTCAAATAGAACACTTTTTTATTGTTGTAATACCGAAGACAGAAATAGCTCAATATTTGTACATTTTTGTCCTTGATAACTACAAAGTTCTATAAAACTTTACTCAGCTACAGAAAGTCTCCGGCGACACTATATGATCATTGAAATGAAGCTGTGTCTAGTTCCGGCATTACAAGCAAGTAATATGCAAAAGGTTTGTGTCCGAATTTCACAGACGAAATTATCTCGCTTAAACGAGATATGAACCTAGATAAAAAATATCAAAAAATGTCATTGCTAAAAGATTCGGGGTTTTGTCTTCTGAAAATCCAGAATTAGCATTTATAAAAAAAAAAAACTAGGAAATTGCTTCCTTGTGGATAAAACAGTTAATTATATTATAAATGTTAAGTGTATTTTTTACGTTCAAAATGTACACTAAAATGGCTATATCTGCAACAGTGTAATAGCGATAAGACCAACAAAATATTATTTTTGGTTTTATGGATTATTATTGTAAATTAACAAAAATGTTATCCATGCGAAGACTTCGTATTTTCTTAAGCTTCGTATTTGAAATTTTGACAAGAATTGTTCCTCAAAGCGACTTGTTCGTAGAAATTCGGCGCCATAAAAGATAAAGCCTTCTGTTTATAATCCTGCTAAATGGTCAGGAATGTATTATTTAGTTGGAACAAAAATAATCCTTGCGCAAACATGGCCGCCTTTCACATTTGGCGCCAAAGTTTCGTCGCTATGTGCAGCCGGTGTCATTAAACAAAAAGGGTTTCATTATTCTTATTAATTGAATTCGTCAGAATTCTAGAAATCTCTTTTAAATATTGGGGGTGAAAATTGATATTAACATATATTTTGCGTTAAAATAAACATTTGTTAAACAGAAGTTTAAAAAAAAAACCATATGACATTGGCGTAAACTTTTAAAGCCTCGTAATATTTTTGCGTACATATAAGAAGTTATGGATATATTACCTCTTACTCGCGACTGTGTTTGCGTTGGATTTTAAGATTTTGGTCAATTCCAAGTTTCTGGTTCTTGTGTGAAACTTTAAGTCTCCACTTATTCTACATAACGCCAGCTTTATGCTAATAAAATTCCTGTCATAATCGCCATAACTTTTGGCACACAAAAATTGTTTTTATATATACTAAGAGTACCAAGGTATCCCAGCAACATCAGAGGTAAAACAAAAAAAAATGTTGTATCGTTAATCCCATCATCATTGGCCATTTTATCCGTGGTACTGTTTTTGTATTATTATTTTGTATTAAAACACAGTACATGTCATTCTTAAGCTTCTCGGTACCAATACATCAGAAAAATCTTTAGACCGACATTTAATTAAAAAGAAGATTACAAGGACATTGTTTATGCGAGTAAATTAATGTTGACATATGTAGGAGAGGACCGCCAGAGTCGCCCTGGCACTGGTCACGACCACCTACATCGAGCCAGCCGGAACACAGCATGTTGTCGGTGATAGGACGACGTGCGCTATAACGGGTCCTGCAGATGGCCTGGTTGATAGTCCAGATTTGGACTTGACGTAGTTGCTCCGATCCAGGTCCATGCCACTGACGTAATTAAACACAATATAAAAAAGTTCCTTATCATGGATACATAAGGACTAAAGAAAATACTTTTCCTAATTGTTTGTTTCTTAATACTAATTTGGTCGATTACCTAGTTTACAAATAACTTTTTCTTGAAATAAGCTAATCATTGGTTTGTTTGCGCTTGCTCCAGAGAAAAATTATACGTAATATAAATGATACTTACTGACTATAATCTAAGTTATTTAACTCAAAGTAAAACTCACAGAGGTAGCTCCCCATCCAGTGGCCCACACGACTTGATTGTCAGCCAAGTTGTAGTTGGTACCAGCAATGTTTGCTGCACGTAAGGTTATTTTATGTGTATGGGATAATTTGTATGGTGAGGGTTATGTTTGTATATTAAGCTTTAAAAATACCACTGTGTACGTTTGGTCTTACAATTAAATTATTTTCTAATTTGTAAATTAGTTCTCTCTGGTGCAATAGTAATGCTTATTGTAATTTATTATAAATAAAATAATAAAGGCATTTATTTAATATCTCATATTTTTCTGTACCTAACCATTTTTTTTTTAATTTAACACTAGTGGACCCGACAATTATTCTTCTTTCAATTAACCAATCTAATAATAATAATTTAAATTATTAATTGATAACTTTTTGTAGCAGTGATTTTAGATTTTTTTTTACATGAAGTGGATACGAAACCCGCTGCGGTGAATAGATTTGTCGATATTTTATTCTATTTAATTAAAAAAAAAATTGAATCGTTGAAAAAGTGTTCGCGATATCTTATTCCATTAAACGCAGAAAAATTGAATTGTTGAAAAAGTATTCGCGATATTTTATCATTAATAAAGAGAGAGATTTCTTTGGATAAATAAGAGGTAGCAAACACTAATGAGTAATTTTAAGAGTCTCACTATTCTGTACGTCTATTCCTAACTATCCATATAAACCACATCACATTATTGTGTATAAAAATCAGAAAAGTTATTTCCAAAAGAAGGACAAAGGATATACCTTAGAGAGAGAGCATAAACTCTTTAACATATAAATTCCGTCCAGCCTTCACGAGAATTTATAGATTTTATAGTCCCCTTTTTTTATTTCATTCGTAATAACGTAAACGGGTCACTCAAAATTCCGGTCCGCTCTCCCATTATCCTATCAGCCACGTGACAGCCAGAGATAACTGAGACGTGACAAATGTGTTTTATGTACATCTGCCATACGACGCGTATAAGAGAGTAGGCCTGACTTATTTGCCTACCGAGTCGAGGGAATATTCGTAATGTCTTTTTGATATTTGTTTTTGTAAATGTCTTTGAAAAATAGGACAGACGTTTGGCCTCTCAATTTATAACTTTAATTTTTTGTATCTTATTTGTTTGGCTAAATAAACATTATCTTTTAAGATAAATCTTAGGAGATGTTTTTAAGTATTCGTATAAAAAGATTTCCCATACTGCCCTATAATAGTTACGCCGTAACTTGGGAAGAGGTTGGACCAATTTTGCTGTATTTTTAAGGTTCCGTAGGGCTACAAGGAACCCTTATAGATTCACTCAGTCTGTCCGTCCGATGTAAAGACTTATAGGCTAAAAACTCAATCTAAATTATTTTGATCGTAACAACGGGTGACAAATTTTGAAGATCTTTAACAAGTACCTTTATGAAGTATCAGTTAAGGAACCCTGCTATTAATATAAGCGTGCCAACGCTCTTGGCCAGTTTTTTAAATTTTCTTTTAATTCCGAAAAATTTTCTTATGTATTTATAAAATTAACAAAATTGCGTTATAAATTAAGTCCATAAGATTTTATTTGCAATAAAATGCTATGCTTAATACATTTAATTTTTTATTATAGCTTTCCATGTTTATGTAACTTAGAAATTACCTTTCTTCTATACATACATTATCATCCTTTTACCTGACCATTTATGGTTAATTACTCCTTAATTTGATTCTCATAACTTGTCAGGTGTCCGTACAGACCCGATTTAACGCTCACCTCTGTAGTGTAGTGAAAATAATAAGGCTGAGATGAAAGTTTTAATTATGTTAAACAAGTCGGTCGCGACTTGTTCCGACAAATTACTGCCGCATTTTCTTGCCTGGCACTTTGCTGGTAATCAACTAGGATTTTCTCATTACACGAATCCCATTTTAGTTTAATCTACTACGTTTTAACCCGTATTATTTTCTTTATTAAGATATAACAGCTTTTGAAAAACTTTAATAAACTAATACCGTTGAAATAATGAAAATAAAAATTACGTACTTGAATGTAACTGCTCTTCGTTAATCAACTAGGATTCTCTCATTCCTCGAATACTATTTTAGTTTAATTTATTACAGTTACACGATAAACAGTGGGTCCCGATTAATGTCATTGATTAATATCAATCATGAGACTGGGGGTTCCAGAGAAGATGGTACACTGTCATTTTAACTTGAACCTGGTACTAAATCAGGATAATGCTATGTTGAAGAATTAAGGAATTGTAAGAATACTTTTAATTGTAAGAATACATTATCCTGTTTTAAGTTTCTGCTAGGATTCAGGTGCAAGAATAGCCCAACTTCAATAGTGTTGACCACTTCCATTACGAGAATTCCTTATTCAACCTGTGATAACATCAAGATGCAGAAATGTTAATAAAACAAACTATATGAAACATAGATTTATTATGCTGATAAAAATATTACTTACCAAATAAATATGACAATAAGTGTGCTGATATCACAGTTATATTGGCTTATTCTTTTCCCAAAACAATTTTTATTTCCACATAGTCAGAGAACATTAATTTTATACATTTTTTTTAGATTCATTAAAGATAAAATGAAATTAAAAGAAAAAACGAAATAATTCTTCGATTGGCTGATAGAGGGCGTTGAAACGATGCTGCCCGTATTATTAACTCACTTTAGACCTAAAACGTAATCGGTCTGCTTACAGTTAAGCATGCGAATTATAATGATATGATTAGTTGATAAAATCTTTTAATAGATTATGATTTTCTTCTTTATTATTATTATCAGCTTTCTGTGTCCCACTGCTGAGTAAAGGCCTCTCCCAATCCCCTCCATTTATCGAGGTCACTCCAACATCTCTTCCGTGGTCTACCGAGTCGCCTCTTGTAGCATCACAACTCCGCTTTGTGATTATTTTTGCCCACCACTCCGCGTAATGCGATAGATATGACCAGCCCAGTCTCACTTGAGTAAGGCCGCTTTCCAAATAACGTCCGTAATTTGTATTCTGGAGCGCAGTTAGGTATTCCGAATCCTGTCTGTTAGTTTAAGTCCAGAACGCTGCGCTGATAGAATCTGAGTCGGAGTTTGTTCATTTGAGTCTTTTGTTTGTTAGTTAGTTATGTTTAAGTTTCTTACAAAATATCAATGTATCTTTTTTCTTAAATTTTTCTTTTAATATATGGGTATGTTAAATAAACAGAAGTGCAGATAGACAAACAGACTATTCTAATATTATATTATTACGGAACCATCAAATTAAAAACCATTCAGAACGAGTTATCTTTTTTTTTTAAATTAAAAAAAAAATTTCGAACAGGTGCTTACACGTATAAGGTCACACCAACAGTAAATCACCACCCATCCATTTCAGGGCTATAATTAACTTCGCTTAACCGGCATGACTCCATTATTCGGTGCCCCGCAGGGTAAGTAATCAGAGGTTCGTGTTCTGGATTCAGATATAATATCTGATAAAATTAACGGTAAACTTTATCGTAATTTCTTAATACCCATTTTTTAGCCATTTTGAGTATGAAAAGTTATTTATAAATATAGTAGCGTTTAAGATATAGCTCTTTGCGAAATAACTAGCGAATATACTAATATATAAAGCTGCACAGTTGGCCTGAGTTGCCTGTATTGTCTATTACAATGGAGAAGTTGATTAAACCTTTTGAACAAACGATGTGATTTAGTTATAAGGCGGGTAAAGGACTTCTAGTAGATGGTCAGCCATATGGACTATAACTTATGAGACTATACTTTCTAAGCGTGGAAATTATGTCATAAATAATCCAAAGGCAGTTTGTGGAAGTCTTAAGTGAAGTTTTGATTTCTAGCAACTTATTTTTAAAAAGGTTGATTTTGTTAATTAATATAAATGCTTAATATTGAATTAACTATGATAAGAAAATCGATCATGAATTAACAAGGCTCGTTGATCAATCAAAATTTTGTACATTTAACAATAAACAAAATAATTTTGGATAGCGTCACTTTTTTTTTATGTTACAAGTGGGCAAACGAGCAGGCAGCAGGCACCGAAGTGCCTACCGGCGTCCATAGACATCTGCACGACCAGAAGGCCAGCAGTTGCGCTGCCGGCCCTTAATGACGAGTACCTACTGAAAATCAGTAAACTTTACTGAGTAGGTTTCCTTTTAGGTATATTGCACTGCATAACATCTTGAATATTCTGAAATTAAATTATAAGTGTGGATGTTTATTCTAAAAGTATACATTATTTTACATGTGTGTGTACAGTGTCTTATACATATGCAGTGCTTTGTTACTTAATAAAGTTTTTCTTATTAAATAGATAATTTCGACCAAGTAATTAAAATTTAGATTATAAGAGCCATTTCTATTTTATTTGGTAAACAACAACAAAGAGAATTACATTGAAAATCGACTAGATTTGAGTAAAGACGCGTGTTAAGTACAATAATTGTTTTAATTTCGATCTGTAAAACGTTATACAAACGTTTCGCGAATACAAGTAACGCCTGAACCGGTATTGATAACAGTGACATCACCTTAGCGGTTTCGATGTAGTGTCACCATGTGCTTGAAAGTTCAGGTTTTAAAACAAATAACATTATACGGTAATTATTAAAAATAAGGTGTGACAAAGAGGTACTGGTGCATGGACGCGCAGGCTCAATTCGGCTGCAGACCAACAGGACAGCAAGCGTGGCGCTATCCCTAATTAGATTAATAGATAGGAGTAAAGGAAAGGATGGGGTAAAAGGATATAAAGGTAGACGGAAAGGAGAAAAAGGATACGGATACTACTGTCACGACCGGTATAGGGCAAGCAACAATACCAGCTAGGGTTTTTCGGGGGTCGCGTAGCCGCAGTGGATCTGACCAGTTACAGAACTGATAAAAAGATCTACCTCCTGGACAAGAATGCTAGTATATGTGTTACATTAGAACGCACGCTGTTTTGCGGACTAGCGATACCACACCTTAACCATAAAAATAGTCGTCGGAAAAAAAAATAGAAGTAAGACGAACCTTATGACGTTAATGTAATGAGATACCATTCTGTGACATTTGACCATAATTACTTGTTTGTCCGTCCGTTGCAAGTGTGAGTTTTGTTTAAGTAAATATTTTTATAACCATTGAAAGTAACATGTTTTCGTATTGTATTTTTAATTAAATAATTTGATTTACGTGGGAAGACTGATTGTGTGGGAATTGTTGTAGAGACTTACAGCCATTTTGAAATATAAAAGTCACGTGATGAGCTTGTCTTTTTAGGAAGGTTAAAGGTTGACATATCTCAGGCTCTTAATAAATAAAAAATCAAAAAAATAATTCATACTTACTTCAAGTTTTTGACATACAATTTCCATATCAAATACTGTTAATTTATAACCACTTTGGGCTTTCGAAAGTATATAACAAGTGATAAATCTTAGGCCTTTTTTCTCTTTTTTTGGGGGCACGTCAATTCTTAAAAGATATATTATATACTTGTATCTACTCTCAAACCGTTGCCACTGTATTTTAAGAATAGATGCATTCTGCGAGTAGAATACATACATTTATATAAACAAGGAAATAAGTTATAATCGTAATTTTGTGATAGTGATCATATTGGCAGTGATATTTATGTAAATAACGTTTTAAAAGAATAATAACTTCAACGACTGGACTGGAATGGAATGGGTTCTACGAGTCCATTTCATTTTTAATTTTTATGGCAAATTTTTCGAACTTTGTTTGGGGGGCACTGTGTGCTCTCGCGTGCCCTCACAAGAAAGCCCTGATCTTACTAACATTCCACAACACATTATGGTATACCAAGCTTTATGATAACGCTAGTAAACAAATTTCATCAAGAACAGTTGTGAACTGACCGTTAGCGATTGCGCCAATACAAATAAACGTTTTGCGATAGACTTGTCCCCTCTAAAGGTAAATAGCTCACAATCTATAAACGCAGTCGCAATTCTATGGAGCGATAACGTCAGGTTCCGCGTTCGGACTTGGCTGATAAGCGTAACACTGCAAACAAGTCTGGACTATCGGTCATTGACCTGTGAAAGGTATGGGGCCCCAATAAGATCATACTGTAGATCTGTCGATTCAGGAACGTAATTGAGGTTTGGATTGCGGTTTACATACGGTTGCATGCAACGGGGTGAGTTCGTACAGACTGGCTTAAAAACACGAGGGCTTTTTTTGATAGGAAAAAAATGGGTAAAAAGCTATAAGTATTCCATAATATTTATATATTAATACGTGATGCGAAAACTTGAGGTACCATTTTACAAAGATGGCACTGACGGAGGAGCATGAAATTTGGCACAATTATACTACGTATAGAGGAGGGTGTGCTAATGCTAATATTTTTATAAAATATGCATTATAAATATATTAAATTATTAAAATAAAACCTCACGCACACCAAAGCCAAACGATTTACACACACATATATGCGATGATGTCAAAGCATAATCGTGACAAACGTACCTTACATTATTTGTCAAATAGAACTACATATATATGGCTTTGTACTAAGCGTGTGTTACGCAAAGAGGTAACTGACCGAATTTCGACCACCAGGAGATTTCTAGTTACAGTAAATTGCTATACAGTAATTACTTAGCAATTAATTAATTAATTTATAACAGTAAAGCTGAAGTTAGAAAATGTATTCAGACACAAGAGAATAAAATGTTACAAAGTATTTTGTATTTGTATATAGACTATAAGTTTTTAATATTTATGTCTTTATTAAAAATTATGGTATGTGGTAATTTAACAAAATTAATGACCTTACATTTCTGCTACTATTAAATAGTCTAACTGAAAAATATGGCAACGCATCTGCGAGACTTCTGGTGGTGCAGATGTCCATGGGCGTCGGTAGTCACTTACCTCTTGCTTGGCCCTTGTAACATAAAAAAAAACTTTTCTGTTGACGTGACATTGGTAATGTAAATTGATCATAAACAAAGAATAGTATTTAAATTATTGAAGTCCAGTCGATGTGAAAACGACCGAGAAGCAATAACTAGTTAGTATTAGGTTACTTCTTTAAATACAATTTTCAGTATTTACACGAAGTCTGCAGTAATTTCGCTACGCTATCGCGAAATGCTTTCGTGTTTAATTTTCGCGGCAACACGACAAGCCACCAATGTCCTGTTAACACGCTAAGGAAAGTTAAACTCTAAATAGAATGAACTATATAACATTGTTACCCTTTCGTGACAGTGGTTTTTGATAAAAAATTGATTTAAAAATAAACGGCGACGGCGAGTTAATGTCTTCTTCCTTGGCAAGGATTAATATCTAGAGGGAGGTAGAGACGTCAGTGTAATTGCGAACACATTGCATATACATTTTAATTTTATCCTTTCGTGACAAGTATTTTTAAAATGTGAAGATTTTGGCGAAAGTGGGACTTATGACTTTTATCTTCCTGCTAACGATACTTATATTGGTTTTGAGCAAAATATGCTATAGCGTTGATTTTGACATATTTTTGGTTATCCTGTTTTGTTATCATATCATTGGCATTGTCTTTATTATTTGTAGTCGACAGTATAACTTATGTAAAGATTAGCTTTTGTCCACGGCTTCGTTCAAGTTCTTTTTCTATCCTTCGGTAATAGTGCCTTTTATTAATGATATTATATATTATATATTATATAATATTATAGCATTTATACGAAATGATAATAATCGGTTCCGTATCTTTTAGGAACCGAACCGAAAGATGGTAACAACGAAACAAACTCATATTCGTTGGTTTACCAGAAAAAGGAACTTCATGGGTCATAAATAAATATATTACTTTGTTTAACTTCATAGTTGTTTCCAAAGAGAGACGCCATTAAATTTTGTCATCTGGTGAGTTTATTAGGGCAAGGCTATTTGTTTTTTTTTTTATTTTGATCTTGAAGACAATCTGTGAAATCGTGCTCAGATTTGCTACACATGTTATTTAAGATGTGTTCCACTTCCTTAGTGATTCAAATCTATTTTAAAACTATACTAATATATAAAGCTGAACAGTTTGCTTGCCTGTTTGTTTGCTTAAATGCACTAATCTCAGGAACTACTGGTACGATTTAAAAACTCTTTCAGTGTTAGATAGCCCATTTATCGAGGAAGGCTATAGCCTACGCTAAAATTGAATCTATTTTTTAACTAATTTTACGCGGACAAAGTCGTAGGCACAGCTAGTAGATGTATAAAAGTGGACCCGTATTCGTGATAGGTATTCTAATCCCAAGTACTATTGTAACACCAAATGTGAGTTGGTATGTTTGTTACGCTTATACGCATTTAATTAATCAATCAAATATTAAAATTCTGTAACTTTGAGAGTAATTAAGTTGTTTAATTAAATCATAGTATATTAATTATAAATTTAACTCTTTTTATGAATAAAACAAGAGACAAACTGGCAGGTGTTTCGCCTAAGTGACTACCGACGCCCATGGGCAACTGCAACGTTATCTATAAATAAATTGTTATTTAACAACTTTTTTAATAATTAATTAAATAAATAAATATTTTTTCCTTAGGGAACTTGAACAATTTGCAGCGAAGCTCTTAAATATTACATAACACGACATAATTTATACGGATACTCTAAGATAAACAATGAATCTATACTAATATATAAAGCTGAAGAGTTTGTTTGTTTACTTGAACGCTTTTATCTCGGGAATTACTGATCCGAATTGAAAAATTCCTTCACTGTTAGGTAGCCCATTTATCGAGGAAGACTATGGGCTATACATCATCACGCTAAAACCAATAGAAGCAGAGCACCAATGAAGAATGTTTCAAAATCGGGAGTTCTTTTTCCCTGTTGAGAGCTTCCGCTGCGTGCGCTGCGTAAATGGTTAAATTTTCCCATAAGTTATGTACGACAGAATGGTTCCCCTTTAAAAGTTCTGAATAAAAGTCTGCGACAGCATATGTCTGTCATTTAAGGCTGACTCAGTATAACCGTTTTTATTATAACCTTTTTTTATGGTTTATGTCTGTTCTATATATATTAATTATTAATGTTTATTGTACTGTATATTAAATAATTGGCTTAAATTTTTTTTGCTTTGTGGAGCTTTTTTTCTATATCTACTCAATAAAATCTCGTAATAAAAGTATTAAAATTTTATGGTATGGTAATTTAATTTTTTTAAAGTAACACCATTACTACAATATTTTGCTAGTTTTTTTTTTAATCCTTTTAAAAAATATCCTCGTCTTTAAAATATTTATTAATTCTTAATAATTTTGAAGATGATTGCAGAAACATAAATACCTACTTTTATTCAACAATTGTTTATTAAGATTGCCTAATTTTTTTTTCTTAACTTTTTTTATGTATTGTTAAAAATTTATTTTCAAAAGATTAACTAAAATTTATTGACTAGCCCTGGATTCAGTTAGCAACTTTTACGTCTTACGGGACTAGACTATTACTTTTTTTTTATAATTGAGGGATTGAACAAATAGGGGACTTGTTAATGAGTAGTTCGTTCGCCGTATCTTTTGTTCGCCCGTTCTATGCGCGACCGGTTTAATTGCAGTAGTCCAACAATACGCGAAGTCCTGAATTTTTGAGAAAAGTTTTTGAAATCAAATGAAAATTTATTTAAAGACAATAGGTAGGTAGGTATAACAATAAATGGTAACAATGATAATGTAAAAGTTAGAACTGTGTAACAGTTATCATCGCCCCACTCCGGAAACAAGTAAAGTTTCGAGTTTTCAAACCTTAGATTTAAAAATATTATTATAAATAAGAAAAAAATGAACTTAAATTAAAATATATTCTGTAAAAAGTACAGAAGTAATTTTTAGTAAAATTTCATCACATTATAAGAAATAATTTTTGGTTTTAAAGATATTAAAGTAGTTCTGTGCAAAGATTATTGGTCCGAGACCATTGGGTTGTTAGATATAGCTTACTTTCTGACTTTATTTTTTTAAACATGACTATGGTCGCGAGAGCCCTACGCATGCTTCGCAGAATATTTTTTGTCTTTTTGAAAGTTAATTTTGTTATAGTTGTCTTTTGTAAAAATAATTAAGGGGTAGTTCCTGAGATTAGCGCGTTCAAGCAAACAAACAAACTCTTCAGCTTTATATATTACTATGGAAGTAGTAGATATAGTAGTAGATATAGATAATATAGGCTATAATTTAAGTGAAAATTAACAAAATTAATGAATCCGACGCGAAGGAAATCGCGGGTAACAGCAAGATAGATAATAAATTTTGTTAAAAGCTATTTTCTAAATAAGGCTTAATCAATTTAAAGTTTTAAACTGCTAATGAACAGGCTACTTTTACGCTGGAAGTTTTCTTCTAATTTATTTACAGACTCAAAATTCTTAAGACTCGTCTTTATTTTTGTCTGTCCTTGTTATTTTATAAAACTTTTGGAAACAGGGATTTTTTTAAAGTTTTACAATGTGAACTGGCTGTGTGCCCGCGATTTAGTCCACGTAAAATTCGGTAAAAAATAGATCCAATTTTAGCGTGATGATATATAGCCTTCCTCGATAAATGGGCTATCTAACAGTGAAATAATTTTTTAAGCTATCATCTCGACTATTCGAACACACATGGCACATTTTAAGACTTTAAATGGATTTCACGCTTTCCATCTAGACCCTATTTGACTATCCTCTAGCGCGAAGTTTTACTTTTAACGTACCGTTAAATTTTTATTTTTACTGTAACTTTTATTTAATGTCTAAATTTTAATTTTACTGTAGTTGCATGTAATGTACGATTTTAAATATTAAATTTTAGTTTTTATTCTTTTATTTTATTTTCTTTTACTATTAGTAGAAATTTCAATTTGAAATTATATTATAAATAACTGTTTGATTTATATCTTCGTCTGCTGCTTTTTCTGTCATTTTAATAAATATTAAGATATATTGTATTGCAGGCTATAAGCGGAATTTGGCTGTACTATTTTAGCTTTAAGATCTACTGTAAAAACCCACGTTTGAAATAACGACATCTGAATTTGAGTTTTAAAAGTTTTGAGCTCAATTTCAGGGATAACAAGTTTGTTAGGTCATAAAATAAGTATTCTATAAGATAAAAGTATATTTTACTATAAGATTATGTCAAAGCGTAGTAATAACGAATTTATGTATATTAATTGTCAAAGAAATAATGTCGTCGTACAGTCGACAAAGAAATTGTTTTGCCACACTAAGGTTGAATGCGTTTGCACGTCAATTAGTTCGAAAGCTCATTTTTGCTTGTTATACATTACGTTAATTTCTAATAATAGCCCTTAGAAAAAATTTCTTTAAGTAGGAATTGTCATCCAAACTGATAAAACACTTTCTTGGTCGACTATACAAAGAATCAAAATTTTGTATACGAAGAGCTTTAAATAAAAATATACTACTATATAGTACCTACACAATACTAAAGATTTGTGCGCGAATTTCGACCAGCGAGCGATCTTTAGTTTATAGAAAAACATATTTAACACGGTTACCCGTTTCAGTCTATGACTTGTAACTACCAAAAGGAGGGTACCCGAACAGCCGCCCAGCGGTACGCCTTTGAATCAGCATGAAAGAAAATATTCGTTATATCAAGTAATTCGTTGAACTGAGGTTTGTTATATTGAGGTTAGGTTGGTCTAAAATTCGTCATAAAGAGGTAAAATAATAGTTTTACGAACAAAAGCGTGTCGAAACATGTCGCAACATGAATCACATATTATATTATATACTATAGATCAAGAGTTATATATTGGTGGGGACTTTATATAAAGGTTTTGGGTTGACAAAATTCGTTAATTAGAGGTATGAATACTTTTTCTAGATAGTTGAAAATTCGTTATAAAGGGGTTGTTGGCAAAAATGTTCGCATTGTAAAGCTATAATTTTATATCGACTCTTATGGACAATTCAAGGGGATTACAAAGAATTTGTTAAATCGAGGAAATCGTTATATTGAGGTACGTTATATTAAGGTTGCACTGTATTATTATTATTATTTGCCTATACCGTCCCACATTTAATACTTAGTAGATAGTATATATGCCCAACAATGGCCGCCAACGATCCGGAGGAGAAGTCTAATTAATCAAATACATAGAAATATTTTAAGTCAATTTATTTTTATCTTTTAAATATAGTTAACATGCTTGTTGGCGCTCTAACATTAATTGTGTATGATTTTTAAATGGTCTTTTTTATGATTTTAGACGTATTTCTACCAGGTTCCAACCTCCTCGCCACAGTGCGGGCGCCACAGGAACATTTCTCACACTTAAGCATGACGCCTCGGCGTTAAGCTCATTTTATATATCTCAAAATATTTTTAGAATTCTTTAAAAAGACGAATTTCAAAATTTTTATCGATAAGCATTACACACATCACTATTACGTTCATCCTCAACAAAGAAACTGGGCAGAATACGTCAAGTCACGCCAGGCAGCGCGCTCCACCGCCCAAATAACGAAAACTAATCGAAAACACCCGGAACTAATCATTTTCTAATTATAAAAAAATGCGGATAGGATCGGATTCTTCGTTGCGGTGAAACTCGATTTGAAAAGTACATCAAATATAATTTTTTTTCATTATTCCCTAAATTGAGTAAGGCTTTCCATATCTTTCTATGGAATATCTTATTTGTTAATATATATATATATTGTTAGTATATGTTTTTCAATATAATATGTATGTATTACTTTTACAATGAACTCTATTCATTTGTATTGTTGCATATACTTTTACCATAAGCTTTATGTTATTAACTACTTCTATATTGTTATGCATATTGTACCAATTAATATTAACACCCTTAATTATCCAAGAAAAAAAAAGTATAAAATGTGAAATAGGTTCTTTAATACCAAAAATAGCTTAACAGCGATAGTTCCACCAAAATAAAGAGTAAACACAAACATTAATTCTCTATAACATTAATTTCTCTATAACTATTTTATAATTTAAGCTTATAATATGAATCTTAATTATCTAAAATAAAGTGTTATGATAGGGGGGGCAGACGAGCAGGCAGCAGGCACCGAAGTGCCTACCGGCGCCCATGGACATCTGCACGACTAGAAGGCCAGCAATTCAATTGCACATGTCAATAGATGCATGACCCCGTTTGGGCATAGCAATTTTAATGGAGAAAATCATCATTGAAACTATTTCATCATAATTATGTAGTAATTCATTACAATATAATTTCATAAAATGTTTAAACTGGTCGATGTCTATTTTAAATTTTTTAGGAATAGATTAGCAGGATAAAATAATTTCGATTAACAAACTAAACTAAACTTTACTAACACTATAAGAATTTAAATGTATTTATTTTTATTTTTAATCCTCGGTTAAACACCATTTTTTAACCAAAAAAATTACATATTTTTATTCGTAAGTACATACTTCACGAATATGTAATTTTTTTATTGTTATTTCTTTGTTTGAGTTATTTTTCGGTTGCAATTCTGGTTCCGATTCCGGTTCCGATAAATCGATATATATAAAAGCTTCGGTTCTGTAATACCGATTTCGTAACATCCCTAGTACTTATCATAGGTGAAGGATAACAGATGTTTGTGCCTAGATAATCCAGAAGGCCTGTACACTGGCCAATTTGTATATTGTGGAAAGAAGGCCACACTCGAAGTAGGTTGGTATGATTTAAGTTAAATTTATAATATATATGTTATTAGGAAAATATATATATATTTTTTATAATTTAAAGCAGATTTAACCTGCAATTTCCTATTAGTTTACTTAGTACCATACTACAGTGCACATTAGACCTGTTTAATAATTGTTGTAGAATGTTGTATAGTCAAACTAATTTTGCAAATTAGCCAAAGGTGTTAACCCAAAATTTGAAAATTTTATATATTGATAACTATGAGCTTCTGCTCGTCTTCTCTCTCTTTTTCTTCTTCCTAGTGTTATCCCAGTTAAGTACTAGGTTCGCTTAGATTGCAGAGTATGGGGCTTGTCTCCCCTTTAGGGGGGTATTTATGCCTCCTTCTCTAAACTCTACGTACAACATTAAAACAATACTATATAGTCCAATCAATAGTGTACGTAAAGGCAATGCTACAAACAAAAAATAATCATTTTGTGCACTAGATCAAAAAGTATACATTATTAATTTACTATATATCACTTATTAAGGTTCAAAGGCTCCTTAGTTGTCTATAGTTTCAATCCATATGGGCATCTGTCTCTCTGCCTACACAGCCATTCCCTTCTTAGAATTTCCAAACTATATGAGGTAGACTTGAAATTATCCATATTGCTAAGAGATCTTAACCCATTTGAGAGAAATCTGATAACAATATTTATAGTTATTTGACAAATAGCTTTCTTGTATATTAGATACTGAACCATTCTATATCAGCATATCCTGACACTCCCTTGACCACTTTGTTTATATAATTTGTAGCCAGACAACACAGTTTTACACCCTCTTTTTTTATAAAAAAAACTTATAGCAATTGTGAATGTTGGCTACACACAGGAAAAAGTATGACTGATTGTCACACTCGAGTGCCAAGCGTTAAACAAACAAGAAGTACAATCTGCTTAATTGCTTTGCATTATCATGCAAAATTGTCATTCGTAAACAGACTTTACAGACAGCCAATTATTTTTTAGGAAATGTTATGCCAGTGGGTGCTATGCCCGAGGGTACCATTGTGTGCAATTTGGAGGAGAAAATGGGGGACAGGGGACGACTTGCTCGTGCCTCTGGTAACTTCGCCACCGTAATCGGCCACAATCCAGACGCGAAGAGAACAAGGGTCAAGCTTCCTTCTGGTGCCAAAAAAGTGCTGCCCTCTAGTAACAGAGGAATGGTTGGTGAGTGAATTTATATACTTTTTAACAGGCTTTTTTACGTATTCTTTAAAAATGTAAGTTGAATTTTGGCTTTAATATATATATTAATATATGTAGCAAAAACTTCTAGTACCATTCTACTAAAATTGTGTGGACGGAGGAGTATTAAATTTGGCACAATTATAGATTATATAGGGTGCGCAAATGCTAATATTCTTATAAACTATGCTTTATTATTACATTAAATTAAATAAAATCCTCTTGTACACTACTGCCCAACAATTTACTTACAAATGTATAATTTTTACTATAACATTGTGTCCAAAGCACGTAGTCATGAAGACTGTATATATATTAATTCTCAAATATGTTAGTTTTAATATATATCTGCATATAGTATGTAGATTTTTTTACTTAAAATGCAATTTTTAGGGTTCTGTAGTACTACAAGGATTCCTTATAGTATTGCTCTGTTTGTCTGTCTGCCAGCAAGGTGGTTTTTTCCTAGGTTTTCCAAATATTAGATGTTGAGACTTGAAATTTTCAATGTTTATACAACATGCTAAAAACTGATTAAGAAAACTGAAGTTATTTAACAAATATGTTTATCACATATCCGATGCAGCACCCTTCTATAAAATAGGTGCATCTTGACATGCTCGTGGCCATTTTAGATAAATTATGATGACCTTTTCTTACCTACTCTGAATCTGCTATGATTACACAGAGGCTCTTTCTGATGTTAAAAAACAAGCAAGCATTAAATAAATAAATGTCTTTCAAATATTATAGGAGTAATAATTTACAGGTATTGTTGCTGGGGGTGGTCGTATTGACAAACCCATCTTGAAAGCTGGTCGTGCGTACCACAAGTACAAGGTTAAGCGTAACTGCTGGCCATATGTGCGTGGTGTTTCCATGAACCCCGTAGAGCATCCTCACGGTGGTGGTAACCATCAACATATTGGTAAGTTTAGTGTTTATCTAGATGTACCTTGCAACTTAGCGTAATTTTCAGTGATTTAGTAAAATTTTAAGGGTTTTAATTTTTTGTGCATTGTAATTATTTTTCCAAAGGTATAGAAGCCTATGTTACTACTTGTATTATCAGCTGTTCCAGTGGTAATCCTGACGAAATTAGTCCGACCGTTTTGTTGATTACAGGGAACAAACAGACAAATTTTTTTTATATCAAAAGAAATCCTTTTTATTTGACTGCAATTTTCTGCATATATCATCACATTGGGCGATTCAAATAAATATTAGAAGTCACTGCTTAAAATATGGCACCTATAATTAAACATGGCAAATAGTGTATGTGTTAGACTGTATATTTTTAAGACTTAAAAAAAGGAGAAGTTCTCAATTTGACAGTTGTTTTATTGAAGTGAAAACTTTTAGACGCTTTGCGCATTTTTTGAAAATGGGGAAAAAAAGATTAATTTCGCGCAATCGCCACCGAATGCTTTTATAACTATTTTATGGTAAAAGCGCCATCTGTTGCTAATTTACGGAACTAATAGTAATCCGACTATTTGTTTTTACTTCTCTCCTCGATATGACTCCCGGTATGTCACTGTTTTTTAAACATTTAATACAATATGTTGCAATTTTCTTAGGTAAGGCATCTACTGTCAAGCGTGGAACGTCTGCTGGTCGCAAGGTCGGTCTTATCGCCGCCCGCAGAACCGGACGAATCCGTGGTGGCAAGACAGAAACAAAGAAAGAGACGTAAATGTAATTTTAACACAATTAAAATTTATAAAACAACCAAAACTTTTTATTTTCAACTCTCCATGTGAATAAAATAATATAATGTAAATAAATCATTTAATAGGGATACCACGTAATTTTGTCTAGTTTACACTCTGTACATAGTCTAATCTGCCATTAAGTACTATATTATGTTATCTGTAATAAAATAGATTGTCTCGTGATGCTGAAGCAAGACTACAAAATTCTATAAAACTGCGCAGCTACTTAAGTCCCCGGCCATACTATACGATCATTGAAATGATCATTCAAATGAAGCTATGTCTATATGTATAGGCTCCTTAGATTTTTTTTTAAAGCTAGCGGTGTACCGAAATACTCGCGCTTGCAGCTCGGACACTTGTTCTGTACACTTACAAATAGACACAAATTTCGTAAAGTTTAAACAGTACAGACATTAATGTCGGAATTTGCGTAGTAGCCTATACGTACTTTAGAGTATACATAAGTAAGCTAGCTTGCTTATGCTGCTTTAAGGTTCAGTCGCTCGCGCTTTGTCAAGAATGATTTATGAGAAATGAAATGAACAAATGAAGTGATTTAAGAAATTACCTCTATGCAAACGAATGTTCATTTAAATGATATTATAGTGAAGCGCCGACTCAGAGCTAAAAATAATGTGTGTAATGCCGGTGCCAGACATCGCTTTCTTTGAATGAATATGTAATGCGGCCGGCGATTTTTGTGTAGCTGCGCAGTTTTGTAATCTTCAAGGACAAAAATGTATAAACACTGAGCTGTCTGGCTCCATCATTAGATTATAGCTCTAAAGTCGGGTTATGTTATTAATTTTTAAAACAATAACCCAAAAACTCGTTTTGTTAATTTTGTAAAATAAAAATTGAAAGATTTAAAACAGCCTTTATTTGTAACCATATTAATAATGTTACACCTAAGTAACTGTTTATAATGTAACTGTACTTACTATTATAGAATTTAACTTATTTCAATACTTCTTGATACCTAATTCGTCATTAATTAAATCAGATATCTCTATTTCACTGTCATCTTTTGCATGAGTTGTCTTTGGTTTAAGAAATGCTCTGTGATTGGGTACAGGAGCGCTGTCTGTGTCGTCTAGAATTGAACTGCCAAGACTAGTGTTACTGCCGCCGAAACTAGTTTTATTTTGTAGAGGACCTGCCAATACATCAACTCCACCAACTAAAGCGGTGGAAAGAGTTGGGTTCCGCCGCGTAAGTTGGGATTCTATCGTTTGTTTTAGTTCAGCAATTTTTGGACTCGTGTGTGCAGAAATTTGTATTTTTGTAGTTGTAGGCTTAACAGGTTCATTTTCAATGCTGCAAAAAAAATAGAAATGCTGTTAATTATAAGATACTCTATAAAAAAACATTGTCTCTATCGCCTATCGCGTGCTCTCGCTTGCACGTTCGGCTCAGACGGAACGTGACACTTGTTCGTGCGTGCAGCCGTTATTATGTCAAATTGAAACGCATATTCAACTACACACCTCGATATATCCCATTCTTCGGTTACTGCATCCACCGCACTTGGGTCATACATTTTGCCAGTATCGTTTTTCTCTGTTATACTTTGCGATGGAGATGCACTCAGCGATTTCATTTGTATTGCATCCATATCAAACAAAACCTTTTTCTTATTAAGTGACAAAGTGGAAGACGCATTTTTTAAAACTCCTTTTGTTAATTTCGGACTATTAAGACTTTCTTCGGATAAAAATTTTCTTGGTGATACATCAACTGAAGAGGCCGTATCTTCACTACTCGGTTCTTTAGCCAAAAATGCTTTTTTGTTGGGACTCTTTATTTCAAGTTTATTCCCATGATTTACAAGGGCATCCATAACAGATTTATCATTAACAAGGAATATATCCTTGTTATCAGTAGTGTTTCGATTATCATTTGCGATTGATGTCAATCGTTTTGGAGATATGACCATTGTATTTAAGTATTTAGTAGCTTGTTTATGATTTGGCACATTGTCATCAAACTCTGAATCACTTTCTTTACTAGAATTAATAGCCTCTTTACTTTCCTTTTGTTTTTTCCTAGATTTTATTTTGGAAGGCTTGCTTTTTGAAGCCTTCTTCGTTTTTGAAGTTTCATCTTTCGTCTTATCGGGTGAATTTTTCGCACTATGGCGCTGTGATATTGGGCTAGAATTAATAGACCCAGTGGGAGTCCTAAGCAACGTCAACGCCTTTTTCGTAACATCGTCATAATACTTATCACGCTTTCTATTTGAATCGTCGGATTTGACGAGTGACAAAGCCTTTGATTTAACGTTTGACAAAACTGTCGAGATGCTGAATGTCTTAGGAGACCTCTTTGGTGACACGTAATCATTTCTTTGAACAGTCGTGCTATGTGTGCTTTGATCCAAGTGTGACATTATTGAAAGTAATGTCTTCTCGCGCGAAGGACATTTCTGGAAAATGAAACAGTTTTAATTTTTAAAATATAAGCGTAAACACGTTAGAATATATTTTATTTATTATTCATTTGCATCATGCGAACACTCACACGAACCCACTTTTGGGCATAGCAAAATAATTCAAAGAAACAAAAAGAAAATACAAACATAACTATTGAGGTCAAGAATTTATCTATAAATAGAGTACAATGACGAGTTTTTATAAATTGCTGTTATATCTATGTCAGGATATTAAAATGAAAATAAAATAAATAATGTCCATTTAGCTAGAGAATGTCAATTTGAATCAAATAATTAAAAATATTTTCCATCTGCTGTCGTTATTGCTTATTTGTTGTCACATATTCTTAACTATATAGCTCGTAAATTAACATATACATATACACCAGAAATAGAGTGATTTTATAAAAGTACCTTCAATTTATATTCCTGTTGTTCTTGTAAAATTTTGCGTTGCTTTTGAAATACATTTTGGGGAACTCTATTTTTCAATGGATCCACTCCAAGAGAAATGAGACGGTTATTTACTTCTTCCGTCAATTTTGCTCTTATAATTTTTATTGGACTAAAACATACAATTACGTAATAAAAACGCAATTATGACGAGCTTACATGATCTTAAAGAACAAACTGAATAGACGTCTTAAATAAAGTGCAAGTGCGAGTCAGACTCGCGTACTAAAGGTTCCGCACCATCGTGTTATATTTCAACAGATTATTTTAACATTTATACTTTTTATAAGATCTTTTTATTTGACAAAGTCATCGCCAATTATTTTTTACAAATTGGTGCTTTTTGGAAATTTCATATAGATTAGGTATAGCTTCATGCCAAATTCACAATTCTAGGTCAACGGAACCCTAAAGATCTTGATTTCTTTGCGAATGTACTAGTATGGGAAATGAGACGTAATTAACCATATTTTTTGGTTATGTAGAGTAGCAGAGTCGATTTTCACAGCTTCATGAGATCACAGACCTGTATCTGGGAGTAAATTCAACTTTATAGCTCTATGCGGTTTTGGATGGACAACGAAGTGATCCTATAAGGCCTTATTCGCTCGAGAGCTTTTTTACCGCGCGTTAAAAAGCGTTCAAATAGAACAAATGAACTCCCAAGATAGCGCTAATAAACGCGACGCTTTTTTATCGAACTACGTTCTATTTTCAACGCAATTTATATATATATATATATATACGCGATATTTTTGTATCGACGAAGATAAAAAAGCGCCAACGTCGAGATTAAACGCAACATTTTTTTAATCCTCGTGCGAATGAGGGTTAATGGTACCTTTTTTCCTTTGTAGGTACGAAACCCTAACCAACGTCAAACTTAGTACACAAAGACATACCTGCCAGGTACGTAAACATAACCATTTCCTCTTTTTGACGGTCTATTTTTCTCCAATTTGGATGTACTTTTTTGTTTTTTATTACTTATTTTCTTAACATCCAGCACTTGAATTTTATCAGACGAGTGTAAGTTTGTGTTAGGCTTATTCCTAATAAAGTCATGTTTATTATTTTGGGTTTCTTTTCTCTTCTCTCCACCTCCGTTCAAAACTATTTCTTCTTTCGGAAGTTTATTGTCCTCTCTAACGTCATTAACACTTGACATATCTGAGGTGCTCGTATCGCCCATATTTAGAAGTTCTTGTGCTTTTTGCTGTAGTTTTTTAAGAGTGATCACATTTGCTGTTGGCTTACTGTGTTCATTCTTAGCAGACTTTTGTTCCTTTAGTTTGGTTTGATTTGTCGGTTCATGTTCATCACAATTTTCGATCTCCTAAAACAACAATGAATATAGCAATAATACCCTCAATTATTTAATAAATATACAGCAAATCAGTATAATGAAAATTAGAAACTTATACGATACCAACATTCTGTTTAATGACATTGATATGTTTTGGTGAAGATTTATTTAAATG
The DNA here is from genome assembly GCA_024363005.1 of Charaxes varanes. Taxonomy (NCBI): domain Eukaryota; kingdom Metazoa; phylum Arthropoda; class Insecta; order Lepidoptera; family Nymphalidae; genus Charaxes; species Charaxes varanes. The sequence goes on from JANCMC010021608.1 coordinate 3,430,897, forward strand.
CAGCTGTAGCAATTCCTCTAATTTGTTAGCCCGTTCTTTTTCTGCGTTTGCTTGATTTCTAAATTCTTGGGCCTCCTTTATCACATCATTTAACTTCTGTAATAATGATTTGTATTCGTTAGATTGACTTTCAGCCCGTTTTGTCCAAAACTCCATTTGCATTTCTAGTTCTTTTCGTTTTTCTCTTTCGTTATTTTCTCCTTTTATTATTTCTTGTTTTAAGTTTAATATCTCAGATCCTTGTTCTTTTATAGTAGCATGTAATTTTTCCAACATCTTAAGTTCATCCTGCACATGATTATCTGTCTCTTTCTTATTTACAATGTCAAATATTTGCTTACGTAGCAAAGTTAGTTCTTGGTTATATTTTTCGTTTTCTTCTTTCTTCCATTCCACAATTTTATCTATTATGTATCCCTCTTCATTCGTGGAAACTACAGCATCTTTTGTTTCTTTTATGTTGCCATGCGCAGGACTCATCTTATCTATGGAAACTTCATTATTTTGTGAACTAGTTGCAACAGTAGTTTTATTATTAGACTTACCTAAGTTTACAATAACTTCTTCCATTTGTATCAATTTTGATTTTAATTCTGCAACTTCAGCAGTTAGTTTTTCATTAATTTCATTATTAGTTATCTCTTTATCTGTTGCATCTTTTTGAGGCATATCTGGACCCTGAGGCATCTCGAGTCCGTGTCTTCTAGAGATATGGCTTTGCAAATAAAGTTGATTCATGAATACCTTATCACAATGGTTGCATTTATTGTACTGTAGCGTGTCTATTTGGGACGTGGAAGCAAATAATTCACCTCTGTTTTGGTTAAGGGTTTTTAAAATCATAGTGGCTATATTTTCGTTACCATAAGGTAAAGTGCGAATAGAATATTTAGATTTTCGTTTTATCTTTCTAATCTCTTCATCTTTTTCCTTAATACTTTTCTTTGTATTTTCTATTTCCTAAAAACATAACCCATTTTTTAAAGCAGCAATAAGAGATGACATTACATCATAAAATTTTTTGAGTAGTACCTGCAATAAATTTGTTACTTCTTCTCTCAAGACGCACACGCTTCGGTCGAGGTAATGGCGACAGAACTGCTGATACTCTACAGCTAGTTGTGCCAGACGAAATATTTTCAAAACACCCTCATCAAGAATCCGCACATCAAATTCTGATTCTAGTACACAATCTAAAATCTGTATAACATTAATATGAAAAATAGGAACTGTTTTAATTCTGTCCCCTTTTGTAAGACAGAATTTAGAAAAAAGCAATACTCATGTAAGTCACCATATCTTTATAATAAATTTAACCGCCGTTTTCATATCCACCCTCTACTCCATACTGAAGTGAAACGTATAGTCACACAAAATCTATTGACGTTAACCTATGACGAAACAGAAAAATTATTAACAAACTAAAATAGCAAAAGTACTCACACACATACACACACACACACACACAGGCGTGTCCGGATACCAGTACCTCTTTCTTACATAAGATCGGCGTGAAGTGGCGGCAATGCTGTCACGTCAAGTGATGATATTTTTGTCGCATTTTATTCGGTTTATGAGAGTACACGAACCGAAAAAATATAGATTAAACCACCCTTTAAAGGCCGGCAACGCATCTGCGATATATCTGGCTGGGCAGATGTTCATGGGCATCGGTAGTCACTTAAGTGATGAACCACCAGCTCGTTTGCTCCTTGTAGTATATATTAAAAGATATTCCATATTAAAAATCCCTTCATACTCATTAAGTTCCCAAGGAGTAAAAACTCGCTTTTAAATTAATATAAAACAAAGTTTTAATTGACACCGGAAGACTTTCAACTAAACTAACTAAAGATACTCAAACTGAAACTTAATAACTTAAGGCATTCATAATTAAACATGAACCTTCATTGTTGATAACTCTTCTGGTTCTCCGCTTTAACATTTATTCAGGTTTCTTGTTAATTTTAAACTTTGTTAAACCATGACTATATTTGATGTCGGATTTCAATTTGTATTAGTGTTGTTCTGAAGTATTGTTTATATTTGTATATCGATTAGATTTTACATGCTGCCTCGCTCACGTTAACATAATAGCGTCCCCACTACCGCATGCTGTCTGACACATTTTTAGAAGATATAATTGAAGTAAGCTATCCTTATAAGATGGATACTTGCCATCGCAAACTATTTCGTAGATGTATAAAAGAGGAATATCCTACCGTGCACTGTTTTGCTATACGGGTATATCAGAGAATAGGCAACTTTCTTGATTAAAGCTCCCAGGCGACTTGACCATATCTAACTTTTTCAACAAAGATTAACATATTTCAACCAGTTCGTACAAAACCTTGACAAATTATATGTATAAACTTTTCTTATGAATCACCCTATCTATTGGTGGAAACCGCATGATAATCTGTTTAGTAGTTTATCGCGAATAGACAGACGCGTTGGAAGACTTCGTTTTATACTGTTAGGAATAATAATTATTACTAACAAACCTCCAGATTTCGCATCAGAACTCCTCGACACCTCATTATCCTAAGTCCACTACCGTGCAATTTACTAGGTAGGCTAGTTTTCCATACAAAACATTTTATGATTGCGAGCTAAGGTGTTTCTAAAGTGGTACGACTTCGGGCCTCTTGTATGTATATATTTTCTTACTTTTTTAATATCCTTATTAATATCATAAATGTGTAAGTAACTCTGTCTATTTTACCTTTTCACGCCTAAACTGCCGAATCAATTTTGACGATTTCGATATAAAATATTAATACCTTGTAAAAGAACAGAAGCTATTTTTTGTCGCGAAATTGAAATTTGAAAGAGATGAAATAGGTTTTATAACTTTATGTAGAAGTCGAAGAAAAAAACGCGTATAAAGTGGCGGGATAAAGCTAGTAATATCGATTATACATTAAGTTAAAAAAGTGTTGTTTTAACGTGGGGTACAAAAGAGAAAGACGGAAGGCAATGCCAATTCTCGCAACGCGTAAGTGTTGAATACTTTCATGTCCTACGAGTGACTTCACTGGTACGCGATTGAGTGGATGCCTAGGGCTCTGCTAGGTTTTAGTGTGAAAAAAGTTAATAGATATTTTATTTAATACGCATCTTTTTAATGGTTATCAAAAAAATAGAACAATCGCGCATCGATTCGCCAAACTATCGATACCTTTCGAACATCACTAGTTTGCTTAATGAAGCTAAAGTTCACAATGTTGGTTCGCTCTTGAATCTACTACGTAGGTTATCTTTGTGTAACGAAATATTTGATAATTATTTCACACCAACTTTCTATATCGGTTACCGGTTTCGTCATCATCATCGTTTTCAGCCCTTGATAACCCACAGCTGGGCATAAGCCTCCCTTTGTTTCTACCACTCTCCCCTTTCCCTTGCTAATCTCATCCAGCCACCTCTTGCCACTCTCCTCACATCCTCGGCCCAGAGCCATGGGACGACCAGTGTTTCTCGCACCCAATCTACTCCACCACTCATTTAGGTTCGTAGACCATCTATCATGACCACATCTAGCCATATGTCCTGCCCAAATCCATTTTAGTTATCGATTTAGCAGAACTACATTATGTTTATTTTTTTATATATAACAAGGGCCAAACGCTTAGGCAGTTCAACTGAGTAACTACCGTTGCCTATGCACAATTGCACTACCAAAAGGCTCGCAGATGCTTTGCCAGATGCCTTTATGGAATTAGGATGATCTTTTCTTGAAGTATTATATTTATTGGGGGGTTGCAGTTGATTCGAATCATGTAACTGCTTCAATAGATTTTACCTATATTGAACATTTGATAATTATTTTTAGACTAACTGTTTTCCGCGACTTTGTCCGCGTAAATTGCGAGAGCCTTTACCTTTCCTTAATCTGACCATATCGAATAATCCTTTCATAGCAGATGTTCACGAACTATAGACCATTTCCTTGCCAAATTTCATCTTTGTACGTTTTAGAGATTTTAGATATTTCGTATTAGGAGAAAATTCCCTTGTATATACCTTGCATACAAGCAGACCCGGCAGACGCTGTACTGCCTAAAAGTTGGGTTACTGACTCTTTACTACATTTTACAATCCTATAACCCGTTCCCGTTCCTGTTTCTCTTCCCTTTCCCGTTATCAAAAGCGCTTAGGTTACATTAGAAATAATTTAATATGGTGGTAAAGTTATTTAAGATTTCTTATTTTCAAAAAAGAATCACCAAAATCGATCCAGCCGTTCACGCGTTTTGCCGTGACCAAGGGAAAAAGGATTCATTGATTGATACATAACATATATATGTCAAAAATATTCACTACGAAATTTGAAAAAGTTGCTAAAAAAATCTTTTATGTTTAGGGAGAAAATTTTTTTTAGGAGCTTTAGGCATTTTTGAGATGGGAAAAAATAATTGAACCTTCGACACTGTTACCTTTACCGACACCATGTATGACGTTTTGTTTTAACTTCTGTTGGCACTTCTGGAGTGAAACCGTTGTTTTATTCTAAGTCGGTTAACGTTTGTTATTTGTTAACCGATGCAGTTAACGCAAGAATAATCTGGCCTTTAATGAGATCCAGGGCAAGGCGTAATTGAAGGATTGGATGTGATGTAATATATGATTCGTTTAATTCTCAAAGAAATAATTAATTTCTATTTCTTTTCTTTGTATTAGCATTAAGTTAGAATTATGTTTCAATTTTGTATAAGGCCGGAGCCAAATATAGCTTCATTTGAATGATCATTTCAATGATCATGTAGTATGTACAAAGGCGTAGTACTTTGTGGACTTCAAGGTCAAAAATGTACAAATACCTTGAGCTATGTCTGGCTCTAGTATAAGATATGTATATGCATGTCATATTTATGACTACATACTTAAACGAGAATTTTTTTAGCAGATAAAGTGAATTTGAATTCGTCTGAAACGACGTCTCGCGGGTCCAGTTAGTGTATTTAAGGAACGTCACAGAATCAGTGGTAGATTTATATTAAACTAGCGGCCTACCCCGGTTTCGCACGGGTATGTACATTATGAAACTTTTCATAAACATCCCTATTTTTTTTTAATATTCTATCTCCTAGGTTCATCAGGGATAATATATGATTCTAATGGAGAAAGAATTATTCAAATAGGTCCAGCAGTTTCGGAGCTAATTCAATGCAAACAAACAATCAAATCTTTCCTCTTATTATTCCTTTCCTGAATAGTAAAGACACCTGACGGTTCTGTCTAAGAGCCCTACCTTATGGTGACGGCATGGCGACGTCGCTGGCTATATAGCCATGGATACCTGCAGTTGCCATTAGAGTAGCCGTCTGGTTCTATAGAGTTTCTTAAGGTGTTACAGATATTTTAAAATCTATAAGTATAAAAAAGCGAAAGGTCATCTTCTTCGTAAATATGGCATAGAATCACAGAAAGAAACACGATGAAATGACATCCTTCAATGTTGAATTAAAACAAGATCAGCATGAATGTTCTTCTTGTTTGAAATCTCGAAGATATTTTATTCTATATTGTCTAATCTTCTTCTTCCTCGTTCCCTCATTGCTGAGGATCGTAACCATAAACAAACAGTCTCTATAAATTACGATCATGCGCAGAATGGTCGGCACGCTGTATACTACCGCCCACCGCTTTGTTTATGTCTACATTATTGTCTAATAGAACCAAAAAAGAACGTATATGGCGATTGTTACTTTTCTCAATTCCATTATTTGTCAATGAATTAGAGTAAAACGAGGTTTTCATACAATTTTCTATAATACTACTATTTGTTATCTTCAACGATCCATAGCAAATTATGATTAGTTTGTATTAAAACTTTCGGTTAATGCTTATTCTTGTATTGTTCTCTTACAAATGCATTTCCCATTTTCCATCCGAAGACGCTTAGTCGCTTTACAATCAACTTAATGCAATAAAGAATTATCAATATTAACACTATCAGATCCAGGTAGAGTTTCTGGTATAATGGAACATCTAAAGCTGGTGAACGGAGATGGGGCGCGCCACGAGTCTTAACCACGTGCTCGACCCAGTGAACTAACTCCATTCCTGGATGGACTGGTCGGTCATGATAGATGAGAGACAACTCCTTAGCTTTTAATGTATATCTGGGAATAGGAAAAATATTACGGTCAAGAATTGCGCAAGTGTTTTTTTGAATAACTGTTTGTTTTACCCAAAGCAGGAATAAAATGTTTTGTACAAGTTAAGGTTAGTCATTGTCAAATCTTGTTAACTGTCATCTTTTGTTATTTCAATTAATTGTGAGGAAAAAGTTTGCTTACAATAAATTAAAAATGGTATCAACGCAAACATCTGTAAAATATGTCTAAATCAAGCCAATCTAATCTTTTTTTTATATGCGCTAGGTGCTAGCTAGCTAAATGATGATTGTGCAATTTTCGCCGCTTAAAAATTCATTTAAAATTACTACGCTTCGATGTTTATTAAAAATTGATATTTTTTTTTATAGAGCATTCAATTATTTTTAGTAACAAACTTCGAGAACATTTTATTTTTTTATGAAAAAGACTTTTTTTTTCGTACGTATGACAAGAGGCAAAGGAGTGTTTAGCAAATAATAAATAGTGCAGTGGTTTATATAGCTTTTCTTAGATTTTATGTTTCGTTGTTATGTATAATCATTTTTTAATACTTTAAATATTCTCCAGTAATTCTTATAAATAAAATACAAATTACATTACATTACACCTCAGTACATTAAAATAAATACAATCAATTTTTTTTTTTTTACTTAGCTTTTTTGTGAATGCTGTGTTGAATTAACTGTAATTAGTTTAAATAATTTATTAAGTTTAATAAATTTCATATAATGTTCAAATTTATTAAGTTTTTGGAGAACCGAATAAATGATAAAATAAAAAAGAAGTGACAAACGCTCGAATCTGATTAAATGTAAGTTTTTTTTTAATACAAAATAATACTAAGACTACTTTACGTATTCTTAGTCTTCTTCCCTTTTCCCTTCAATTACATGTATAGCTTGTGTAGGGCTTTGCGACTGCTTAAATAAGATCCTTTAAAAAAAAGGAACATAAAGCAAAACCAATATCTTTTCTAAATAATTGGACTTGGGTTTGGTATACACTTAGTGACCCGAGTCTTTCCTGTTATTGAACTCAGCCAAAGGTAAAAGATTATTTTAAATAAATAATTATTGTTCTAACATGCGAAAAAATTCTTTAAAAAAATAAAGAAAAAACAAACAACAACTTAAAAGTAAATAAAAACTTCTTGGTATTAACACCGACTACCAAAATATTTTAAACATCTACGGTTTAAGAATTTATTTTCTCAAAAGATAATCACTTATGGAGAAAATACAATATGAAATAGTAAAAGCAAAAGTAGACAATATTGCTTTTACTATTTGTCTAGATCCCCCCCCCCCCATCCCCAAGCGGATCGCGTAGTATGAGTACGTTCCCCATAACTGTGTTGCCAAACTTAAATAATTTTAAGGTAGAGTACTCGTTTAGAATTTTTCGCTTTTTAAGTGCAACAACTCAAAGTTTTAAGACTTCACTCACTCGGTTTACGATTAAATGGTAAATAGTGTTAGGTTTCTTCGCTAGGTAGTGTGATATGTGTGTTTAACTATGTCAGTAACGGAGAACCCCTTTTTAATAGGTATTTGTATGTCTATGGAATTATTCTGTAATCTGACAACATTTTTTAAAACTTTGGCTTTAGAATGTTTTATTTAAATTGTAAAAGATACGCGCAGCAAACAAAAAAGAAAAAATAACATCAAATATTTTTAATTCAAATTATTATTTTTTTTATTTAAAATATTTTTGCTTCTGATCAGCCCAGCCACTGCGGTGTTTTGAAAAATGCTTGAGTTTATTTATTTTTTTAATCACTACGGTTCAAGTACAAAGGATTGAAACTGTCATCACTGAAATATCTTTAGCTATCTATATACACTCAGGTGCTATGAAATATCACATGAGAACACTCTTTTCTTTTTTTTTAAATCATTTTTATTTATTTTTTTACTTAAAAAATACATATATTTTTTAATATGAGATTAAAGGTCAATATCTATCCGGTCAATGATCTCTAAAAAAAGCCATTTTTTTTTAAATATGGGACACATGTCAAAAGATTTTTTTTTTCTTTAATAACAAAAAAAAAACATTTTCCAAAAAGCTCTCATGTGCGATTTCATTGCTTCCTTGTGTATAGTGATTTTTCTGAATACTTTTATCAATAATACTAAAGACAATAAAAAGAAAGGAAGTAATTTGACAAAAAATGGAAAGACAGGTATGATTTTTTGTATGCAGTTTAAATTCTTTGCGCTTGCTAAAAAAGGCGTCTCGCTACTACACGAGTGTGTTATGTGCACATATTGATGCTAGGGGTTAACCAAAAATTCGTCACAACGGCTCCGAGATCTCGAGCCATCTTTATTATCGGTCGCTGTACATCGTTCACCTCGCAATACAATTGAGTCCGCTTTTGTTATCCCACACCTTAAAAACCACAAGAGAAGCCTCGTACAGGTTACGCAAGTAATGTCTATAATAAAATTAAAATGTCTGTTTGTTACTTCCAAATTATGTTTTTTTCATAAATGCATATGACCTATATGATATATACGATACCTATAACAGAAACACAAATTAAAATATTTTTGCCTGTCTGTCTGTTTGTTTGTTCGGGCAATCTCCCAAACGACTTGGCCGATTTCAACTGGACTGTAGACTGAAGTTACAATGAGTAACATAGGCTACTTTCTTCTTAGAAAAATAATTAGACTTCCACAAAAAATTGACTGAATTCACGCGGTCGAAGTTTGTAGGATACAACTAAATAAATATATAAATATATACAGGACTATATGACACACGGACGTCTGTTCCTAAGGTAGACAACTTAATGCCTGTAAGCCACTGTCGAGAAATAGCAAAGTGTGCTTTGTGACTAAGCACTTGAAGCTAAACAAATTAGTGTTGTTTGCATCAGTCTGGGGCACTTCTATTTGGGTATGCGGACGACTGAATTTGCTCCGTGATTTTTAGTATCAAATTAATCACGGAAGTCTTCAGTTTACTTCAGTAGCGGTTTCAGGATGTAAACTTTAAAGTAGTCTATAATATAAAGATATAGAAGAATGAAAAGAAGTAATGTAGAAGGAAAAGCAGCTCTTAGAGCTGAGTCTTACTGCCTTTTCTGTAGCATGTATAATTTTCTTCTTTATCTGTTCCACAATATTTATAGTGATATTTATGTTTCTTTGAACGCTGTCGAATAGAACATATTTTTTTTTTTTTAAGGATTATCTGAATTATGGAAAAGCTTGAGAATTAATTGCTATAACCGTATCTGAATTATTGTGAAATGACCATAACCAAAATATACCCGACTGAGTATGTTGTGGTCGCAAAAATCATAACATTGCAATAAATGGCTTGAATGTTTTACCATTATCTGTTTCAGAATATCTTTATTGATTACGACTGAAAATCCCTCTTTTATTACTTTTTTTCTTTTATTTTTAAGTGGTTATACAATTACGGTCTGTTTATTTTTCGTTTTTTTTTAATAAATTAAAAATAAATTCTTTTTGATTTGATTTGATTTAAAAATTAGTGTTAATAAAAAAGAAGCGTTGTAAGTTATGAGCTGTCATTTCTTATCGTCTGCGATATCTGTTCACTTCTTAATTTGAAAACGGTAAAAATAGCGCGGAATATTTATGTATTTCTGTTTCGCAAGTTGTATCAACCCTTTATCAGACCGGGTGAGCAATTTTGTACACCACAGTAGTTGCGTCACTGCCTCCTTCCTATTTATCGATAGTTTATTTTCTACATTAGGCTATTACTGTGATAATATTTTATCGATGAAGATTGTGTTTTCCTACAGGTAAGGTAAGACGTTTATTGGAAACTGTCTAATTCACTCAACTGTAAACAACGCTTTAAAAGGAAGCCTTTGTGTAAGCAAATTTTACATACTGTTGTACATAATATCCTGGATACATTATGAATGCCGCTGGCAATGAAATTTACTCAGACGGACTAGCGTATGCGTGAGGGAGACGGCGAACGACTTATTTCAATAGAGTAAAAGAGAGGGGAACAACTTCCCGAATACGCGAATCGATTGCCCGGGACCAAACAACCCTAATGCGTACTAGAGGGGAAGGGTATAACTTGTCTGCAGGGAAGCAATTTGCATTAGCACGTGACTGCAGAAAGAAAGCGAAAATGAAGCCGTAATTGCTTCCCTTTTGACTTCACAATTTAACGTTTCATCACGCGCTTCAGTTCGTTCAGCAGGAAAATTTTATGAAGTTTTCCCTCTGTATGGTTTTGTATTAATACTGCGAGTTTAAGTAAATATTCAATTGCTTATTAAAATAAATTTTCTTGTTTATTAAAATAAATTTTCCTGTTACTAGTGTCGGCCCCCATTTAGTAAATAAGCTGGTGCCAAATTGTTGGACGGCACGTTCCCATTACTTCGTGATTATGACACACGTCATCTATTTGAAGTACTCCGAAGCGGCATCCAAATCAGCATTTTTTTGTATTATTAAATAATCTTGCGAGTTTTTCTTTAATTTTATTTTAAACCTTCCCTGAAATAAGGGGTATGAGACGAAATAAGCTGAATTTACATCCGTTCAGCGGTTTTCGAGGTTTAGCGAGACTAACGAACTATTTCGATTGAACTTTTTTTATATATAACAAGGGGTAAACGAGGAGGCGGTATTCACATAAGTGACTACCATCGCCCATGGACAACTGCAATACCAGAGGGCTCGCAGATGCGTTACCAGTCTTTTAGAAATGAGTATGCTCATTTCTTGAAGGTCCCTAATTTTATACCTTCAAACGTACAATTCCTGTATATACATAATTTGAACATCGGAAACGGCTGCAGCGATTTTGATGGAACTTAGTGTGCAGGGAATTTCGGGGTCGATTAATCAAGCAATGTTTCATAGAAAAACCGAGCTCTTGTCATCCGGGCACTATAGATAAAGCGAATTAATATTAGCGGCAGAAAGTCGACGTGAGTGAAATTCTTTAGAGCCCCAGAAGGAGCATTTATCGTATTGCGAAGGGTCAGATGGGCAAATATATACTTAATCTAACTCCCATTTAACTGTTGAATTACGGTTTTAAACAAAAGTAATGTAACGTTAGGCCCGAATAAAAGGCCCCCGGGTCATTTGAAACGGTATAACAGAAAGGCCTTTTGTTTCAACCGTGTACACATGTGAAATAAAAGAAAATTTGATGGCTCTTTAGGTCGATTCCCTGATCCTTGTGTTAATATAGACTTATTATGCGATATGATGAGTTACGATGCGATTGTACTATAACGGTGAGAATATTGACTATTTGACATTACTTGTAAACTTCATGGCGGCTCCACATTATTGCCGTGAATTCACGACCTAATTTCACGTCGCGAATTCACGGCACAGGTCATGTCCTCCATATTCACGGGATGCTGACAATCGTTCGTGAAACTTCCACATTATTACCGTGAATTCAATCAGACGACTATATCTTAGCTCAATGAAATAGAAAAGTAATTATTTAGAAGAGTTAAATAAGACTGTTAATTCAATTGTTCAAATGGCGAATTGCTTTTAAATCTTCCCTGCTGTCTTATAAATAAAGTGATATGATTGTGATTACGGAAGATCATTCTTGAATATCTTCATTATTTTGGAAATTAATTGAATAGTGCTGGAATAGATACGCAGCATATACATAAATAATGTAGCAAATGCCGTTAGGAAATGATAATAATATCTCAATGACACAAATAGATGGCCTTAGACTAAATACCTGCGAGTTTTGTGTCAATATTTGATTGCCAGTGCCGCGAGAGCGCCGCGAGACACACATCGACACTTGGGTTAAAAACACACCCATTTCATATATCGTCCGAAACATTCGTTTTGTCATTCTGCTTTAAAACTATTTTGTTCTCGTAAAATGTGTTTACGCATGCAGGTCTTATATTAATGCTGGTTGAATATCATTAACTCTACCATACCTCGTGGTTTTCATACCTAGTAACTACCCTAAGGGAGCCCTTGTCATCTCAGATTCGCTTGCACATTCCATTCAAAGTGTTGAAAAACTTATTAAATATACCTCAAAGAGGAAGAAAGAGTTTGTCATATCTTAATGACTTTATAACACGCTTAAGAAGCCATAAATAATTTGATACGACCAATAAGTACAAATTTCTATACAAAAAATATAATTTTGTCTCTTAATACTCTTATATAGGTATAAACCTTTTTGAAGTTCATGTAGTCCAACAAGGAACCCTTAGATCTAGAGCCCCCCCCCCTCCCCCTCCTAAGAACTATCCTACACTATTAGATGTCGAGACTTGAAAGTTGTTGATAGGCCATGCTAAAAACTCTAAAAACACCGTTATCATATAAAAGATTGATTCAGATGTACATAACTTGTCTTTTTCTGTTTGGTTTAGTTTGAATATTACTATTTAATTGGTACATTTGTACATTTACAAATTGACAGCTATCACGTAACAAGGTGAGGGAAGATAACTCCATCATCCCTATCTAGATCAGATTATATTCTTAATTGTGAGTCATCAAGCCACTGGATAGTTGAACTGATAGTGATGAGTCAATACTTAGATATAAACGATAGTGCTGTCGGTTGTTATTTTTTAAATCTAGTTTTCTAGATACAGGTTAAAAGCTTTGGGGTACACATATTTAAATGTTACTTTCCTGCAAAGTTATAAACGAGTACAATTATTTCAATTGCTTTTTCCTTACTTAATTTCGTTTCATCTGTGTCAATAATAATAAGATAAATGCTTTTATACAAATAAATTCTGAAGGCTATTTATTTGTATTTCTCTATTTAATATAATTGCAATAAAGATGTATCTAACAACAACTACATAATGAAAGTAACTAGTCACATTAGACCAAAACAGGATTAAATTCAAGTTTACGACTTTACACCACTACGTATATGCCTGGCCATGGCCATGGCCATGGGTGTGCATCCGATCGATTACTTTAAATTTCTCCCACAAAATGCTAGAGACAATTCTGACGAAAACAATCAAATCAGGGTTGTCATTTTCCATCTCTACGAACATATGGACAAACTCGTAAGAGCAAACGAGACGGCAAATGTGGCAAGTAACGGTGGTTATAGTGCTATTTTTATAATTGGACAGATGCGAAACAAGTTATCAAGTCGATGGCAAATATCTGGTTCACCGCCGCTCGCACTAGCATTCATTTGTAGAGCTAAAGACCACATCCACACCACCAGAGACTAGACTATTTACAGGAGAGAGGTTCTTGTCTCTCACCAATTTTATTCTAAGATATTAGTTTTATTGCAAAAGTGCTGCTTAATCTTCTTAGGGCTAAGAAGATTAAGCTAACTTGATCCTGACCTATTTCTGTGACAATTTTTCTATAAAATTTTAGCGCTCCATGGACAAAACTGACATTTGCTAACCCAAATGTGGCTTCATGTACTAATCAGCTCTTTTATTTAACCATGCACTATCTGCTTGGATATGACGCAGAAGTAAATAAGATATTGTTATTTGGCGGTTAGAATTAGATAATACATCATTATAGAAAGCTTCTGTTTTATTTAGTGTGTATACAATGGGTGTAACGAACCTTGATCCAATACTGAGAAACACTTGTCAAAGAAAAGCAAATCCAATCAGCCTAGCGGAAACTAGATAAGGAAGTGTGATAGTTTTGCTATAGACAATTAAACCTGACCTTGTCTGCGGCTTAAGTTGCTGAAAATCTACAGTTAGATGAGATAAAATATCTCTGCGGATGAGTCTACCGATGAAAATTATAAACTAAACTGATCTAAACGCTGAGATAACAGTTATATTACCGTTTGAAAGAAGTCAGGGCAGTCCCGATTATGGTAAAACTGAGGAACAATACGAGGGCTACACTGAAAATTTTTAGAACTGGCTAATTGAAAGCAATATAATTAAAAAAATTGTTTAAATTTTGAAAATAGAACTCTTTACAAAAAATACTGAGGATGTAATTTATACGTTTTTCACTTATTTTACGGTTTGGCGGTAAATTGAAAATAGTCTGTGTATTGTAATCATGAACTTACTTAGAACGAGATAATTTTCGTGCGATGATTTTTTATGATTTTCGATGTCATCTAAGTCAACAAGTTATCATAGACTAGGATTGGCCTTTCACGAAGAAGCCTAGTCTCGTGCCACTATTTACAACTGGTGTAATGAGTTTAAACGTGGTCGCACTAATCTCACCGATGATGTGCGTGAGGGACGGCCTTCTACGGCGACGACTGAAGACTTCCTCGATTTAACAAATTCTTCATAATCCCCTTGAATTGTCCATAAGAGAAAATTAACCTCAGTTCAACGAATTGCTTGATATAACGGATATTTTCTTGTTCCCCTCCGATTTGGTAAATCGAGGTTGCCCTGTATAAGCTTTTAAAAAAGTTTTTTTTACATAAAATTTATATAATAATGTCAAACAACTTTACAAGCAAGAAAGACGATATATAGACACAAATTAGATAGAGGCTCTGTTGGTCTGGAAAAGATGGTTGTGAAATAATTTAAAAATCTCTGATTAAATAAACAAAGCATTTTATTTGTTCGTAACAAATATTTAATGCCGCAACCTGATATAGCACAAAGTGTTTGTACATTTTTGTCCTTGAAGATTACAAAGTTTTACAAAACTTTGCGCAGCTATACAAAGTCGCCGGCCACAGTACGTGATAATTGAAATGATCATTATAATTAAGATATGTCTAGCTCCTATAATACATGTAGTTCCTATAATACTTTCGTATAGAATTAACCCTTTGGTACAAGGTGAACAACCCTGTTAAAAGACCCTTCTTAAAAAACGCTTTAAGTTAGCAGATGACGGCGATTCCTACTGATAACTTTCTATTAATATTTTAATTTTTTGCAATAAAACTTTAAGTTTACACACTTTATTATAATAAGAGAAGTGTATCATGTAAAACACCAATAATATTGAAATACACTGCCAATATTATGATAATATTCATTTAATGTACGACTCTGTTTTGCCCTTTCCACTGCTGCTTGAATGTAATGTTAATCTTTTAATTTTTTGATGGTAAACAATTAAAAATCTTTCATATTTTAATGTCTTTATTTTCTACATGATTTTACAAGATTGACAAAATAGAATTATAGCCGAAACAACAAAATATTATTCATATAAAATATTATATCAGGATTAGCCCAAATTGCTTGTACATTTTTGTCCTTGAAGTCCACAAAGTACTACAAAACTTTGTAAAGTTACACAAAGTCCTTCTTTCAAAATAACACCTGATTATCAATTTATGTTTTATATGCAGTTCATCGGATTCCGTTGCAAGTAACCAACGCACGTTTTGTATCTTCAAATATAATCAGCAAGAGTATTATTGCAATCGTATAACAACAATATTTATACATTTATCAACGTCAATTAATAATTGACAATTGGCAACAAAACTATCAGCAAACATCAAAAGCCACAAGTATTTTGCACTTATTCTCTTGCAATACACCTTTTATCAGGTTAATGGTTTGTAATGATAAATATAACAAGCAAAGCAATAAGTCTAAGAATATTTGAATTTGGAATTTTATTTGCTGCTCCGATAGGCAAAGGCGTCATCGTATACGGAATCTGAAAAAGAAAGAAAGGGAAATTCAAATTTCGACCTTTAATTTAATTTGACCCCGATTTCATTAGCAAAATAAGGCTAAATAAATAATTAGGACATTTCATGCCAAACGATCACGACAAAAGATTTTTAAAGGAATATTAGCACCCGGTCGCAGCCAGAGCAACTTAACTTAGCGATCGACTCAAATGCCGACCATTGATTAGGCCACGACCTCCTCAGATCTCCATTTAACATATAGAAGGCTAGTTGTTACCCGCGACTTCGTCCACGTAGAATTAGGTGAAAACCGTGACAATATTATATAGTCTATAGCCTTCCTCAATAAATGGGCTATCTGTAACTGAAAGAATTTTTCTAATCGGACCAGTAGTTCCTGAGATTAGCGCGTTCAAGCAAACAAACATACAAACTCTTCAGCTATTATATAATAAGCATAGAGTATAGATTTCCAATTAATTTTATACATGATCATCAAACATCATCATGAAATCTGTATCTATTAACAGTATTGTAGTAGTGGCTATCTTAACCACAGACACCGTATATATGTTGATTTGCATTGAGTGCAAGAATTTCATTATATAAATGTGGTTATTGCGAGAAAAATGCCTACTGCCTTAGATAAAATATATACCAAGTATGAACCCACGGAGAGACTGTCTCCCCTTGATCAGGACAGATGTAACTTGTTTTATTAATTATATTATTCACTTCAATCCATTACCAGTTAAGAATCATAAATTTAATTTTAAAAAAAGGAAAAGAATAATTTTGTCTCAATTATATTATATTCACAGTAAAACACTCAAAACACAATGAGCGATTCGTGTACGTGCTAAGATGCAGATTTATATCTATATTTATATATAAAGCGTGTTTGTTTGTTTACTTGAACCCGCTAATCTCAGGAACTACTGGTTCGGTTTAAAAAAAATGTTAGATAGCCCATTTATAAAGGAAGACTGTCATCACCCTTAAAATGAATCTATTTTCTTAACTAATTTTACGCGGACGAAGTTGCGGACACACCTAGTTTGTAATAATTACAAATATATACAGGACTATATGACACCGGGACGTCTGTTCCTAAGGTAGACAACTTAATGCCTGTGTTATAGGTAACAGCCGCCTGTTATACACAATTATATTTTGTTCCTTCCTCTGCAACGCGATGGACCCGGCACCCGCACGGTGAATCCATGGAATGCTAAGAAATTTGTCTCTCTCTCTATTCTATATTATCACCAGACTCTTCTTCTTCTTCTTCTTCTTCTTCCTAGCGATGTGGGCGAAAGAGATGAAGAAAAAAGATGAGAAGAAAAGCGAATGAGATTTTTTTCTATTTATACGTATCTGTTGGTGGAAGCAAAAGATATTTTAATGTCTTAACTTTTTTAAATCTCCTTTTCCTAAAGTAGAAGAGAGTCATGGTGAAAATTTGATGTGGTTAAAATTGACATTTGACATGGTTGAAAAATAACAAAACTCATTGAAATTTACAATTTATTTACTTCTTTTTCTTCCTAGCGTTATCCCGGTTAAATACCAGGATCCGCTTAGATTGTAGAGGATGTGGCTATGGGGCGAGTTAAGATGACCGATTGCCATCTGACGTCATCCTCGGAACCCCCACGGTCTCTACAACCTTACGACTAAGTAGACACTCAATGATTTATGAATATCGTTTATTCAAATGAAGCAAAACTACATGTACAGAATTGACTCATAATTTTTTACCAATTAGTGAAGATATGAATATTGGATAATTTCTAGGAAAGATTGTCGACAGTGATATTAATAAAACTTGGATTAAGTTTATTATTAGTAGATTTTTGCAAAGTGTGCATTAATGCACGAGTGTTATATTAGTAAATTAACACAAGTGCATTATATACTCACCTAACCAAGGTACGTAATCTCCCTTTCTTTCAACTAAATTTCAAATAAAATAATATTTCCATTTTATAAACTTGGCCAATGGCATTTTTGATCCTCTATTTTATGTGAAACTTAATGGAAGACATTAAACAACTGTGATCAATTTATAAGAAAATAAAAAATACTGCAGTAATGAATTTTCATACAATTTTACTGCACTGTTTTAGTTCTAAGCAGAAAAGTCGTCCTTTCTGATCGATTATGTAGTGATAAATGATAGAATAATTTTGTTTGATGAGCACCAACAGAATGTAAAAAGGTAAGCTAGCTGATTACGTAATTTATATTCAACGTATAAGTGTTCTTTAGTTTTATTTTATTCGTGTATATATTTTATTCAGCTAGGTTAAGCAGTTCTTTCCTTGATCATTGTTTGTAACTTGTGTTTCTTTGCCACCGGCCACAAATGGAGGACCTTGCTGAAAATCAGCTCTGCTTTCAACCCTGGAAGCAGCAGTAAGCTGAGCTTGCGTCCTTTTGCTTTAGTTGTTACTTTATTGTTAACTTTTTTTTTCCATATTTGCTCTGGTTATTGTAACAATTATGATAGCAATAAATGATATTTTATTTACTTATTTTATCAGGTGATACCGGGTAACCCAGTCTAACACTGGTTTGCAAATTATGTCATTGGGTTTCAATTTATTAGGTTTGAAGATCTTTATTTTCCATTAAAGACTAACAAGTCACTTACATGGACACAAATTTATACATATTGTTTTATTTAAGTTTTACTTAGTTCTGCAATCTGTTATTATAACTAATGTAAGATGTTTTGGCATGCATTGTAATAATTACTTTTTTGACTGAATAAAGTTTTATCATTAAATTAAATTTTGCAATAAAATATATATTAAAAAAATTGTAAAAGAATGACGGGAACGAATTTAGTTTGTACGAACGTATTGATGTCTAAGTGTCCTAATTCAGATTAGCGTGATCTCTCTGTCTTCAATTACATTCAATAAATACATCTTAGATTTATTGAATGTAATATCAATATGATTGACCGTACATTGTACGAACTAAGTTTACTCACATAGTAGATTATTAGAGTTCTATTAGGACATCACAACTAACAGGACAAAATATGTTATTCGTATAAATTTTTACAGGGTATTTTTTTTTAAAGGAAAACCAATGAAAAATCTTTTTATAGTTTAAAAAGCGTGTTGTAGCCGTGGATATTAGTAATTTATTATGTACACTGGATAAAAACTCACCAAATCGTCTAGTGCTAGAATGGATCACCCATCTATCACCCGGTCGTAGCAAGAGCAACTTAACCTAGCGATCGACTCAAATGCCGACTACTGATTAAGCCACGATCTTCTCGGCTCGGCGAATTATATGTACTACAAC
Source organism: Charaxes varanes (assembly GCA_024363005.1). Classification (NCBI taxonomy): domain Eukaryota; kingdom Metazoa; phylum Arthropoda; class Insecta; order Lepidoptera; family Nymphalidae; genus Charaxes; species Charaxes varanes. The sequence continues at coordinate 3,449,955 of JANCMC010021608.1, forward strand.
GATATTGTTATAATTGACGATCTGTATACGTCATCATGACTACGCATTGCAACCTTATTAGTAAAATGTATACATATGTGTATAAATCGTTTTGCAATGATGTGCGTGAGGTTCTATTTTTAAAAATTTCAAATATTTTTAATGCATATTTTATGAAATAATATCACTCGTACATCCTCTATATCTATACTAATATATAAAACTGAAAAGTCAGTTTGTTTATTTGCTTAAACGCGCTAATCTCAGAAACAACTGATCCGATTTGAACAATTCTTCTAGTGTCAGATAGCCCATTTATCAAAGACAATAGGCTATATAAATATCATAACGCTAAAATTGAATCCATTTTTTAACCTAATTTTACGCAGATGAAGTCAAGTAGAAACTTCGCTTGCGTGAGTAACTGCGGTCGTCATCCGTACAGCGCCATCTAGTTTGCTTTGGTGTAACCTTCTCCACTTGACATCATTGCCATCTTGCTATGTAGCTGCCGCTACCATTCACGTTATCTTCTTGTGGTACATACTATACTAATACACATGTTCTATTCCCAGCACCTCTTTCGCGCTGTAGTCTAAGCTGCTTTTAAAATTCGTACTTTGCAATACTCTATTTTGGGCTCCCCCCCCCCTCACATTGGTTGGCTCTGGACGCTCTTGATTTGTAATGCACTCGTAGAGCCCAACGACGAGAGCGGCGCTAACGTGGATGCAGCCAAGATGTGGCGCGAGGATCGGGACCAGTTCAACAAGATCGCGGAGCGCCTCGTGCGCAGTACACTGGGACTACCGCCGGAATAGCGCATTGTTGTTTAATTTGTACGAGTATGTAGCCGATAAGTTTAGTGTATGTATTATATAATTATATTAAAGAAACGCTCCCTCGTTGTCGACCGTCCTACGGTGCCGGCTGGTTAACTCGGGGGGGATCGGTGGTTAGAGGAAAAGATGAAAAGGCAGACGCGTTATTTTCTTATTAATACTTTATTATTGTTTGTAAAATAATTAAAAATTTTGACGAGAGCCCCATTTTCAGTCCGCGTCGCATCTTTCCGGGAAAGATGGAGCACGTTACAAGCTCTATACAAAGTAATTTGTTCGCCGAGCGCGGGTATGCGATGTTTTAATGTCTGTTATTCTGCACTCTTTGAAAATGCAACTTTGTGTCCCTTCTGCGACAGAAGTCGTCGTTATAAATAACAGTTCTTAGATAGGAATTATCATAATGTTTATTTATATCTTTTGATATAATATGTACAATGCGAGAATATTATTAAAAAGTTGTTAAATAAAAAGTCTATACCTTCAAAATGCGATTATCATTTCAATCGACCAACGTCGCCGTGCGAGTCCTACTTTCGAAGCTGCTGTTTATGCTAAAAAGCTTGTCAATTGCCCCTATGATTTAGTAAACTTCTTACTTAGGTATAAACTATATTATTATATAAAAAAGATATTTGTTGTACACTCTTTAATTATACTTTTCATTGATTGTTTTTTTTTTCTTTAATTATCCTTGTTTTGTATATGCCTTTCTAAATGTAAACCGCTACAAGAATAAAGACTACAACTTATCTACGAAATAAAACCGTTACATCCTGCAATCACTAGTGATATTACTAATAAATATCTATCGCATACTCTACGTGCAAGCTTTTAAAAGCGATTTTTTAAAAATCAAGTAAATATGTAATGTTAATTAAATAATGCAAACATTACAGTACAGCACTTAACGTAAAGTAAAAAGACGGAGAATTCGGAGCAATCTTACGAGCAAACATATTGATAAGTACTTATTACATTAAGATTTTTTTCTTAGCTTGTAATGTCCTACTACTGAGTAAAGGCCTCCCCTTTCTCAGACCACTCTCCTCATTAAGATTAAAGCTAGATAATATTTTAGCTGCGTTCCACGAAACGAACGAACGGCAACTCCGTGGTTATGGCGATGCCAGCAGCCAAATGAAAAGCTCACTGCCTCCCTACGCCCCACTTGAAATGGGACGTCATGACATCAGTGACGTTTTCGCCACGATCGCAATGACCACGTTAACGACCGCATTTTTCCCGTTCCACTTTCTTGTGTGTTACGATCGTAAACTCAATTGAAACGCTATCACCCACCTCTAAAGATGGGTCTTTGCGAGCGTTTAATAGCGTCATTATTATCGCTTTCGCCGCAATTGCGGTCGTCAAGTAGAGCGGTTGAAAGAGTATTTTGGACCTAGTGCTTAATGAAACGCACTGTTTTTATCACGTCGGCAGGCGACTTGAAGTGGAAGGTCACTTCCCGTCAACGTATATATGTATTAGTATCGTGGTCACGTGATCTTTACCACCGAGTACCGATTCTGTTCGCAGTTATTATTATAATCTGGGTAAATTATAAGGGTTTAAATATCCGCAACAAATATAAGGTGATTAAATAATGTACAAATTTATTTTCACTGGTCATAAGAAGACCTTAGCCTAATGTTATCATAATTAATCACCCTGACTTGTCTATCTGCACAATCTTTCCTGATCCTCCAATTCCCCTTCCCTTTACATAAAAATACTTCGCTAAACATTTGAAAATCGTAAGAAAACACTAATGTAACCATTCACGTAAACTGTGAATGATTTCACCAGCACCAGTGAAGTGATCTTCACCAACATCAAAATGGCTGCAAAATCATGTCATTTCATGATTTCAAGTACTAAGTCAACTGCAAACATTAAAACTTAAACACAAACGGAGACAAATTTCTTGTAACTGCACCATGCGCAGTTCCATTGCGTTGTGAACGTTTAAGAGCGCTCTTTCTAGTGGCTACTAACACTCCTGCTTCCAATTGAACATATACAACATAGAGCAGCTTGAATCGTTGGTGACCCAGCCCCTTCTGTTCTGCTCGATCTTTTGGCCATGCGGAGAAATGTAGCTTCACTCTATGCAGAGTGAAGTTTTGCTTTTACCGCATTTATCACAGGGACTGTTCCAAAGAATTGTTCGCGCTAACACCAGCAGCTGCATTCCACTACAAGACATGTTGCCAGAACTTGAAATTTCACCTTCATTACCTTGATGTCCTGAAATCCACAATATGTGATTCTCAAGACAATTCCCCTGTGGAATCAATTACCAGCTTTGTTATTTCCAAACCGATACGACTTAGAGACCTTGAAGAAAAGAGCATACTCATTTGTCAAAGTCTGACAAAGCATCTGTGAGCCCTATGGTGTTGCAATTGTCCATGGGCATTAGTGGTCACTCGAGTGAACCGCCTGCCCGATCGCCCATTGTTATATATAATAAAAAAAGCCACCTTCATTCCCAGTGTTCCCTTCCTTGTCTAGCCAAATCTGGTATGATCCTACTAATGCAACTTTAGATGTCCTTTCTAATATAGACCTTATCATAATTCTTGACAAGCTAAAGTCTTTTAGAGGCTGTACAGGGATTTCTCTTATGGAATTGATGTTGCAATTCAAGCTTGATGACATTTTTGTAAATTTGGGAGAGAAGCAACTAAATCATGGTGGGACTTTCCTAATATAGCACTCTTTTCAACTCTGAGGTGCTTGTGACAGTCTCTTTTCGTTCCATAAGGACAAGGGGGGAGAAATCCAAAACCTTTGCAGCACAGGGTTGGACTGTTCCAAGGCTACTGCTTGTCTCCGATAGCGTTTAACATAATTATAAACTATTAACCCATGAAAAAAAGGGGGACTATCGGCTTAAAATCGACAACAAGCACATACAATCAGTCTTAGCCTTTGCAGACGACGACAGCAATATTAACAAGGAACCCTAGCAATGTCAAAGTCATTGTCAATGTCAAAGTCATTGTCAATGTCAAAGTCAGGATTGCTGAAACAATCGCCTTTGACCCTTTCACAGTTGCAGAATCCTCAAATTCAGGAGACTAGTTTTAAGACCCAACCCTCATAGAATCCAAGAACAATTTTACACAGATTTTTGCTATCGTCAGATATTCAGTCTTATTAATTTTCTCTTATGGTCTTTTCCGTAAGATCTTTCATTTGGTGATTTTAATAGATTTGAGAGTTTCCAAACATCCATTTATGCAACAAAAAGTAGCTTAAGCTCTTTTCCAAGGTCCTCCAAGGAATTCATTACAATTGTGAGATAAATTTCTTAGCATTCCATGAATTCACAGTGTGGGTGCCGTGTTCATCACGTTGCAGAGGAAGGAACCATAGCAGTGCCCAGGACTTGTGACCCAGGTGTAGGTTTAGGAGCGTGCTCTTTATAGTGATCACTAACACTCACCTTCACTGCCAGTGTTCCCTCCCCTGCCTAGCCATTCTACTGACAACATCTACACAAGAGAACATCGTAAAGTCCAGACCATTTCTGTTGTGATTCTAGAAATTTATGACTGACTTATATCCATTAACTTCAAGACAGTTTGACTTATTTCACTGCTTACGTTTAGAAATTACGATGATTGTTTCGGTACGGTAATATTTGTGGCAGATACGTAAATGAATTTTAGACGGCTATATTTGTGTGGATCCCATTCGAAATATTTATTTTTAAGGACATAATTATTTTGTAAAATAATTTTCGGAATGAATGAAAGTGATCCACCTTCGTTCATTCGGGCCTATGTCCAGATTAAAAAGATGTTTGAGAGACTTGCGTACTCTCCCAGCATTCAGGGTATTCGTATCAAACTCGTCTCATTAGCCGTACAGGAAAACTTAGATTAGTTGACAACTCCTGTTAGTGGACGTATTCGCTCACAACGCGATGCGAACTACGGCTCCCTAGTAATTGAATTGCTTTTCAACATTCTCAAAAAAAAACCTAAACCAATCAAGTTTCCACTTATATATAGTACACAAAACAGAAGATAAAGAATAGAAAAAGACAAATTTAAAATGATCAATTATAAAACAATACATATATACTTAGAACAGTTAAACAATTAATAAATACAAAAAAAAAGAAATCTACGTATTAGCTAAAAGAATTTGTACAATCTGTTTACGAAAGAAGCTAATAGAACAGATCCAAATGTCTACATTTGTGAATAACTTGTTATAATTTTGACAAGAGCGAAATATAAGTGTGTTTTTAGTATAATTCGTTCTTGCAATTGGTATGTGAAATACGTAAATACGTAAGTACGTACGTAAAACGGCATATGTACATATATTGGTCTATTCAGGAAAAAAAAATTGACAATTAATATAACATACGGTTGCCACGATTACTCTTTGACATCATACACCACATGTATATATTTTACAATAAGATGGTGTCAACGCGTAGTCATGGCTAATGTGTGTATAATTATTGAATAAAAAAAAATAAACTCTTCAGTTTTATATATTAGTATAAGCAGTATACAGTACAGATACTCTATGAAAACTATAAATGTAGGCTTAAGGTTGTAACGTTCAAACCTCGACCTTGGTCTCGATGGTCGCGAACACAAGCTTTTAAGCTCTGTATAGTGAGTAAAATATCTGTTAAGAATCCAGTTCAGGTTCTCAAGGTCCAGGTTTGAACCTTACAACCTAATGCCTACTTCTACTGTGTGTCTTAACCATTTATTTACAATATATAGATCTGTTTAATAGTCTCAATAAATAAATAATAAATAAATAAATATATAGGACTATATGACACACGGTCGTCTGTTCCTAAGGTAGACAACTTAATGCCTGTGTTATAGGTAACAGACACGCCTGTTATACACAAATATTTTTTTTTTTGTAAATATATAAAATACGTATACATATGGATAATACATCCAGACTCGAGGTGGGAATCGAACCCACGACCCCCGGAGCAGAAGGCAGGGTCACTGAATTCACTGCATTGTTTTAAAGTTCTACGAATACAAGAACGGAAGGCTACTCTATTTTATACTGTGTAATGATTAAACGCATTTCGTAAATGAGAGATGTTTTTCGTTTGGATTTAATTTAATTAAATTTATTTATAGACTTTCATTTCATTTCAAAAAAATGATCTGATTTAGCGATTTATATCTTGGGCTCTTGGATGTATAGTTCACTATTAGAACACGTGTAGAAAGTCTTCTTTAATATGAAATTACCATTAGTATAAAAAAATTTTTTCAACTTAGAACTATCGTGGGTTGTATTTGCACTTTGTTAAGAAATTGGCTCCTCTAAGTCATCATAAATATTACTTTTTACGCGACTTCATCCGCCTAAAATTAAACTTGCGTGAGGATTTTTAGACCTCCTTAATCCGGCCCTATCGAAAAATCTTAGAGGATTTGTAGATGGAGAGAGTTCTTCGTGGATGTCTACTAAGATCAAATACTTCCTTGTCAAATTTCATCTTTTATAGCAGCTTTGGTTGTACTGCATATTGGTAAAAGGTTTCCACGAGCCAAACCCGAATTTATTGCGCGCCTCGATATATTTATAGAATTAATATACCCACTGTTTCTGCTCGTATAGCGTTTTTTACGTCGGAAAGATTCTTTATTCGAATTGAGTTTTAGAAAGTCTCTTAAGTCCTATAAAGTAACATAATAAGTTTATTGTTGCTTTGTAAACATTACAATCCCAAGTCTTTTCTAAAAAGAAGGAATTAAAGAAAGAAGTATGATTATTATTGTAATGCAACTTTACATACAATTCTGCTTAATTTAATTTTGTTACACTAAGTTATTACAAATTATAATTATATAGATTTTAAGTATTTGTAAGTGTAAGTGTAAATGTGACGCCATAAAATGGTAGCTGCTAAGTAGCCCCAGATATGGCCGCATCTCAGTAACAGCGTTTGTCTAATAATAATCATCTCTCCAGGACAGACGGTCTCGACAATATGTTCCTTTTTGTCTTATAGTTTTATATATTTATATTTAATAATATATTTAAAATATAGAGAACATATTTTTAATTTACTTAAAGGTACGCTAATAGAATATAGCTAATAGGTATGCTAAAAGAATATTTTATTTATGTCTGTATTATTATTATTATTAATATAAACATATATATCCTTTATAAAACAATACATCTAGTTAACTTTTATAACTGTTTTATTGTAACAATTTTATTATAAATAACTGTTTAGTTAGGATCGTCCTTAAATTCTTTGTGTAATTTAAATTTATATTAGCATATATTATATCGCACGATATAAGCGGAACTTGGCTGTACTCTTTTAGCTATACGACCTACTGTAAAAACCCAAATTCGCAATAAAGATTTTTGATTTCATTTGATTTAAATAGTAAAATCTGTGCTTAATACTCAGATATTCATTGTGTGATGAAAAATTATGACGAAAAGGTTTGGATACACTGGCATGTTTGTTTACCTTTTGTCTCAAGGCGGAAAAAAAGTTCTGAACTACATATCAAAATGTCTCCATTCAAACGTGAACCTAAATACGAAATAATATTAATAAAAAAAACGCATACTTTAAATCTGTACACAGACGGTATTCGGCATTTATTTTCATTACTCTCTGTGCATCGCTCACGCGAACATTGGGCGCGCAGCTAAGTAAGCAAGGGTTAAGCCATCAACTGATCGTTTTGAAAATATTAAACTTTGCAATTTTCTTTTGCAAAAACAAAAAGTTTTTGGATATATCTCTTCACATCAATTAATTTATAGATAATTTTCCCCTCTATAAAACGTTATTTTTATTTTTTGATGCTTTGAATTATCTCAGAAACAAATCCATATTTGTTAATTAATATTACATAGAGGTTCACCTTTTATTCATTTTTATATGTTTTTCAGAAAATTTTCTGAACGCACTAGTCTTTATTCCAAGCTGTAAGGACATATTTGTGTGTCATAAGTAATTGAGTAGACAAAAAGTGCTATAAAGCCCTCAATTTTTTTACTGACTTATAGCATAAATATACTTTACAAGTATATATTCATATCCCCACAAACTTATGAAAGGTTTTTGGATATGAAATTGTATACAAAAAAAAAAAAATAAGTAATAAAAAATGGCCAAGAGCGTGTCAAGACACGCTTATATGGAAGGGTTCCGTATCTGATACGCTATAAACGTATTTGTAAAATAACTTCAAAGGTTGTTGTCCGACTTCTTTTATAATAATTTTTCAATGATTTTTTAGCATGTTCTATCAACATGGAAAAGACAGACAGAGCGAAATTATAAGGCTTCCTTGTATACTACGGAACCCTAAAAAGGTAGACCAAGCTAAACCACATTTTTAACACACAAGCTTAGTTAGAAAACATTAGATAAAACTAAAAGCATAAATAAAGCAAAAAAGAGACATATTAATCGTTTAGTTTAAATTAAGAAACGAACCAGCGAGTTCTGAAGTCTAGCTTTCTATCATCGAAACCTTTAAAATCTAAGTTTTACAGTAAGGACTAACATAGAAAATAAGTTATTTATGTAATTACTAACACAATTTGTATGAGCCATTTGTTCCTAGAAATAAATAAATTATTATTATTATTAATGCCCCCATAAAACGCAGCTACGGTGGGGCAAGGTAGCTGCGCCCATGCCTCCGAATTGGCAGTAACATAAGCGAAAAAGATGCAAAAAAAAGTAATATTACGGTTTAGGTCTTTATACATTTCTTATTGATATTAGGAAACGTATGATTCATAAGATTTCAAAAATAACTGTTAACTAACCTCAATTTTTTTATATTAAAATAATCCTCAGAGTGGTTCAAAAAGAAAATCAAGATATAGAATAATTAATTTCAGTTTTCAGCGATTTAATCATCCACTCGTTATATCTTCTTTTCGTACCTGGGGCTTTCACGCACATTCTCGATAGTTTTGCTTACTTTTAAGTTCGAAACGAAACATCAAATAAAGGTTCGTGCTTCCATTTTATACGACTTAGGGGGCGAATATTTTAAAACCAGTGTAAGAATTTTTCGCCCATCCGTCGTCACCCGGTCGTGGTAAGTGCAGCGTAACTAACGACCTCCTCACCTAATTAGTGCCAACGGTAAATAGTGATAATACAGGCTCTCCGTTTTATTAACCAATACAAATAAATTACTAATGTCGACACCGTTTTTCTTAAAAATATTTTGTTTTCTATTCGACCGGGCAAACGTTATCTTGCTTGGCATTAGGTCTACTTTAAGCAATTTGAAGGTAATTATCTACTACTTCTTGGACTCCTGTATGAAATAACTTAGTATTTGTTGTTATATAGAAGCTACCTAGGTTTAGTAGTTAGTACATTCAAGTTAGTGCACCAGCATTTTAAGACCTCTTTCACTCGTAAAATCTCAAGACTAAACGTCACTTAAAGAATACTCGAGGAGGTCGTGGCCTAATCAGTGGTCGGCATTTGAGTCGATCGCTAAGTTAAGTTGCTCTGGCTACGACCGGGTGTCGCGAAAAATTAGGTAAGAAAAAAAAAGAGTAGCTGGGTTGACGAATGACTAAAAGAGAACACTGGTTTTCAAACATCGACCTTCACCGTGTTTCGGAAGGCACGTAAAACAGTGGATACCGATTAATGTCATTGAATGATATTATTCGTGGTATTGTAGAGATTCTGGGGATGACGTCAGACGACATTCGGTCATCTTAACTCGCCCTATACAGCCACATCCTCAGCAATTTAAGCGGACCCTGATACTAGACCGGGATAATGCTAGGCAGAAGAAGAAAACAAACGAAGTCGCGGCTTTCAGGTAGTAAGCAAGTAAATAATCTCCACACAGAAATCTATCATTGTCGCTAATTCAATTTGAGGAGTTGCTTTCCACAGAGATTGATGTAATGACAGGAGAGACATCCCTTCACAGAATCAACCGCACTTACCCGACGCAGACTGCGGTATATAATTTGTATACCTTCGCTTCCGTAAATAGAGAAACCACAGTTAACGCTAGTAATGTTTTTTTCACGCCCGAACCGCTACTCGGTGATTATTTAACGAATTCAATGGTTTAACCTACGAAACCGCATCCTAAAAAGTTTTAATTTTTTTGTACGAAATATTTTAAAATGACATAAACGCAGTTGACTTTCATTAATCTAAGTTGAAATAAAGTGGCTAAGAGCGTGTCAAGGCGCGTTTATATAGAAGGGTTCCGTATCTGATACATGATAAAAGTTTAGAAAAAAAATTATAATAAAACTTCAAAAGTTGTTGTCCGAATTCGCTCAAAATAATTTTCGTAATGAGTTTTTAACATGTCCTTTCGACATGCGAAATTTCAAGTCTCTACGTTGGCAATACTAAGCGGGGATTACCTTGCGGACGGACAGACGGCAGACGGACGGACGGACAGACGGACATTGTTTAGGTTATACTGTTCAAAACTGGGCTAAAGTTTATTTAAAGATTTTTCATAGTTTAATTATTAAATAGATGGGCGTTATCTTGATCTAGTGCCAGGATCCGCAAAAATTGCAGAAGATGTTGATGAGGGGCAAGTTAAGATGAACGACTGCCGTCTCACGGCATCCCCGGAATCCCCACAATCTCACGACTATTGAATACCCACGATCTCACGACTGTTATCAATCAGTGACATTAATGGAGACCCGCAGTTTCACGTCTTCCGAAACACGAAGGAATTTGGAGATTTGAAAAACCAGCTTTAGAATGGCTCACCCATATATCGCTCGGCCGCGGTAAGAACTGCTTAACCTAGCGATCGAGTCAAATTTCGGCCACTTATTAGGCAACTACCTCCTTTTCGATGTCAGATGCTTTAGGATTATTCGTAATGAAGGTATGAATGAGAAAGAATTAACCGGTGACCACTCCACTTATCGCAACATTTAACCTCAGAGTTTATTCAAGTCGGCCACAAATAAACCACAAAAGTTCAAATCTGAAAGCCACACGTAGATTATAATACTTCAACGCTTTATCCTGTTTCTATGTATATTCGTCCTGTTCTTATAGTATGTACTTGACCCCTACAAAAGTCAGGATATTCCTGTTTAATTAAGTCGATGTAAGGGCTCCTTTACTGATTAATAGTTCAAAAATTCTAGGACTGCCAATTCAGTTTAGCTGTCCTTTATTCTAATGTTAAAATATTATTAACACCTGAGGGCCTAGCACGATCATTCTCGATAGATTTACTTAGTTTTACGTTCAACTCGAAACGTCAAATGAAGGTTCGTGCTTCCATTTTACACAACTTACATGGCCGTAACGTCGAGGATTCGATACATGCAAGTTCTGATTTCATTTGTGCTAGAAATATTTAGCAACTAAGTTGTGTAAAACGGTAGCATTAATGTTTCATTTGACGCTAAGTTTCGAAAGCAAAAGTAAGTAAAACTATCGAGAAAGTTCGTGCTAGTCCCTTAGTTCTTAACAAACATCCTAATATTATACTCGCATTCAACCGTATCAACCTAAGACGTATATTGGCAATTTTTTTTTGCATTTATTTGTAATTGCCACCACTTTACACCAGCTACAAATAAATAGTACAGACTAAAGAATTAAACATTAAACTTAATTAGGGTAAAAAAGACACGAATTGCAAAACAAAAAAAAAACTCATTAAATCAAATTATGTCAAAAAATTATACAGAGTCACAAAATTTATGGTACCTGTAAAGCAGTTCAACGACTACAAAATGGCAGCTACTCAGTTGAACGTCAGAGTGACATGAGATATCACTCCAACAGTGATTTTTATAATTTATTTTCTCTATTATTTCCATTTTGTCATCATTTATTTGAAAATTGTCGTATTGCTCATCATATATGAGAATAAGCGTGATAGTGATGTAAATTATTTTTCTTTCTCCTTTAATTCTACTTGTTCAGACCTATTTTGAAAAGTTCGACTTTCAAATTATTACCCTAGTGATGGGGCGTGTCAACACTTACTGCAATATTAATCGAGTGGGTTTTTTAAGTGATTTATAACTCGAATCGTGATATTGAATTTATCTAATAAGATTCTATTGAATGATGAGGATAAAATGTAAACCTGGATTTATTGAAAAGATGTATTCAGTATAACTGCCATTACTAGGAGTGTTGGTTTTTTTATAATTTTTGTAAAAGTCAGCACTTTAACAAATATTGCACTATACTGTTATATAATAACATAAAAACATAGCTAGAACTATAATCGATGACTCTCACTAAATTGTCGTAACTCCAAATTCCCAACTTCACAGTAGAACGTTACAAACATGTAAATTAAAATAAAATCGTCATTATTTAATGTATATTTGTATAAAAATATATATTCTATAATGACGATTACATTATTGTATACAAAAATATATTAAGTACTGACAATTATATAACAATAAAGTTGTTTATAATGCTCTATTGTAAATTTTGGAAATTTGGAGTTACGACTGTTTATGCGGGAGTCATCGTATTGCTAATAGTTGCAACTTCTAGTAACTCTAGGTATGGAAAACAGATTGTATACTATTTAGAAAGAAGTGCCACAACTACGGAACCACAGTATATAACAGAGAAACTTCTTCCGCAATAATCTAGAACGTCAGGTTAGATATTAGACATGCACATGAAAAAAAAATTAAATGTAGGTTTACACTAAATAAGCCGCCAAAAATCTTTCTTTCGTTTAAAAAAAAACAAGTTCTAATTGTCAGACCTGCACTAAATTAAAATGTGACAACACGGAAAGCACTAGCTACTAGATAAAAAAGAATCATCAAAATCGGTTCACCCAGTCGAAAGTTCTCAGGTAATAAACAAAAAAAAAACCATCCCTCCCTTTCAAGTCGATTGAAAAGGACGCTGCAAGAATCACGTTACTCTCTTTGCTTATTATATGCGCATTTTTAAACGCCGCACATTACTTTATTAGAAAAACCGTATACCTCAAAAATACGCGTTGGTCAGAATAATCAGAGGGAATACTGGTCACAGCTAATCTCAAATACGACGCAGTAAGTTTTTCAACGTATCAATACTGTGTACTCATTATGAACTACGATTGGCCTTAAAATTGTAAACGTGACCCGACAATGATAGGTGCAACGGGCTGTTTTAACAAAATAAACATGGTTTTCCTCAATTGATCTCGTTTTTACGCTGTATCCAGTTGAATGTACACCAGGCGCGTGATAACTGTAATTAATGTAAACTTATTTTACTAATTAACGGAATGTTTAATCATTCAAATTATTTGAAGATGTGGAAATTTGGTCGTTACGTGGAATATAGGTATACTTGAGGAGGTCGTGGCCTAATCAGTGGTCGGTATTTGAGTCGATCGCTAGCTTAAGTTGCCTGTCGCCGCGACAGGGTGATAGATGGATGACCCATTCTAGCACCGGTTTATATTTGATATCCAACCTTTGAACATTATTGTGTTAATTTCATATTGGTATGCTTAAAATGTTAAGGCAGAAGTTCCAAGAATTACGACGTTATGTGTTAAGTGATCACAGATTACTGGGCGCTACTATAATATTGTTATACTAGATCTACTAATCAAATTAGAAGATCTTTTATTAGAAGAGATTTACAAGCTCTTTTGAATCGTCAAATATATGAAAAACTACTATTGGTCGGAAATATCGAGCCATTAGAAGAATAAGTTAGATATTTGTTAAAGACTCTTTTAGAAAAAGCTCTTACAAAACATTATACAATTTAAGCGGAACCTGGTACCAGAGCGGGATTACGCTCGATAGAAAAAGGAAGAATGTGAAGAATTAAGTACCAGAATTTATAATTTAACAAATTACTCGACTATAATGACCTATAATTTAGGCGCGAATACCGTCTGAGGTGTTAGACAACGAAGAGACATTGCTAGACAAACAGGTAAATATTTTTCTATTCTGCTCCTGCTTTTTTATAACTATAACTTTTTATATATAAATTAATTCCAATTTTCCTTGTGAACAGCATCAAGCGCGAACGGCTGGAATGAAGTAAATTGTAAGAAACTCTAAGTTCTGGCTTGTATGAAATAAATCTTAAAATATCTCGATCTCTATTTTGACGTGCGAATTTAATAAGAAATCAATTTTCTTGATTAACAATATGACCGAATTTTCATTGTATCATCTCTTCTAATTATAATAATATTATAAAGAGATAAAGTTTGTATGTTTCGGGTAACTTCCGGTTTTAATTTTATGATTATGAAAATTCTACTATCAGAAAGATATATTATCGTGTATGAGTGCCATAAGATATTGCGAAATGCGACGTCGCGTCAAGTGGCTTGTCCATTATTAATTTAACGTCCCAACTAACGTATAATGGTAGTAAGGGCATTATATTAACATCGATCTAGAGCACCATCGAATTTAAATTCATTGCTCCTCGTGTCCAGTAATAAGACGCATGACAACAGCCTCCAATACGTAACGTCACTCATCCTTTAGTAAGTTTTATCATAATTGATTTATTAAATGTAACCAAAAATTGTAAGCTAAAAATTTAAAAACTAATAAGAATCTATGCATCGTTGTGTAGTTGTATTATTTAAAAACAACTGGCAGTCACACAAACACCGTTACCGACGATTCGTTTTCACTTTCGTTGGGACTCCTGGAGTTGCCAGTGTTCGTTTTTTAAGTAGCTCATGCACAGCGTTCGGTGATTCTCTCATGCCCAAAAATGCCCAAAGCGTCTAAAGAAGTTTTCACGTCAAAAAAAACCACTACAAATAAAAAATATATGTAGAAACACGTGACTCATAATTAAACACAAATCAATAAAATTATATCATCAAATATTCTTACTTTTTTTAATATAACAAATTACTTTAATAATATTTGTTTTTTTTTTTAGCGGTACTACGAATTTACCCAAGAAGAAATGAAGGCTTTAGAGGAATGTGACAAGGAGAGTTTTTAGCTTTATATTTCGTTCCGTTACGAGGACTCTCAATTCATAATATGTAAGTCGAAAAGGAAATTAAACGCAAACGATGTAATTAATAACGAACCTCACGTACTAAATTCTCGCGTAGTTTTTATTGAGCTTTCCTTCTAGATCTTTATACTGAATGTCGTATTTTTATGCCACGTTTATTATTTTCATAAAAATTTAAAAAAAAAAACTACAAATTGACAGACCTAGACCTAGATGAAATGAGACCACAGGTTAGCACCCAGATGATATTAGAAGCTTGTTAGCTTTCATATAGTCTTATAATCAATAAAAAGAAAAATAATCATCAAGATTGGTTCACTCAGTTGAAAGTTCTGAGGTAACAAACAATTAAATTAAGGTCCTCTCCCTTTTTCGGATTCTGTTGAGAATTTATTTTTTATATTCAGCATTTTTTTATACTCAGCATTTAATAATAAAAAAAATGCTTTATGTTCAGTAGTTGCTTGCAAAATGTATTATATATCTATGTTTTGTTGATTATTTTTGATTATTTTATTATTGATTAAGCTATATATATTTTTTAGTTATCTTTATGGTGTAATCAAGAAAAAAGGTGTATTCTTTGACGTCGAATTTCGAAATTGGACCTTCTTGGACGTATGTTTGTCACCCTATTTTACACACAGTTTTTACGCAGCAAAACTTACATTTTGTAGCTGCTGAAGTGAAAAATATACAATTTAGTAAGTTTAAATTTTTGGTAACGTTTATAACTTCCTCAACTTATATGACTAATTGTGTCATCATAAGTTGAACAAAATTTAGAAATTCTTTATAAATACTTATAAAGGAAAATATTTAGAGACTTTTATAGAATTTAAATAAATTGACACTATAAAGTATATTTAGCAGTACTTATTCCTAGTGATATTAAAAATAATCACATTTATATTAAACATTGTATCAATTAATTAAGAACTGTTACTACATAATTCGTGTTTAAATTAACGATAACGTTCAGCCATAATGTTTATATTTGTTACAGTCATTCATCCAATTAAAGTCATTATTAATTTTATTCTTCCATTATATTTTGATTAAAAAAAACCACAATAAAGTGTATTTATCGTTAAATTCCACATTACACCAATAAAATACAATTTAAATAGATTAAAATATCATTCGACATATTTGTGGGATATTATGTAATGTGTAATAAAATTAATTATATTATAATGTAATAAACCTATTTTATGTGAATTTTAGCATTTGTGTTACGTAAAAGGAGTTATTTTTTTTAGTTAAGTGCGAAGTCTGGCTGTCGACCATTGCCCGATTTGTATTGATAAATAAAAAAAAAAATAGTGCAGCTTCATGACATTGTAACGTTGTTGATCGGCAAATTATCGCAATTACGAAATCAATTATATATTAAGAATAAAACTAAGACGCAATTTTACCTTAATTATGTCCATAATAAGTGTTCTCTGTACTGTAAATAATTATGCATATTAAATATAATCAACTATATCCTTTTCGAACATGTTGACTAAACTTATATTAAAAAAGGAACACGTGTGACATTTTAGAAAATTGCATTCGCAAATGGAAATTCCCCGTTTTCCGTTTCTATTTAAATCTCTCTCTCTCTCTCTCTGCACCGGCACCGCAATGACAAATTGCTTTCCGAGTGGGTTTTAATGTGAGCGCTTAGCCGTTGGTTGGCTTGTTCGTAGCTTTAACTTGCTGCAATGCATTAGTTTGCAGATATAGAATACATAAACGACGAAGACCTTACGCTCACATACATAAGTGTAAAAATAAAAAATATATAAATAATATTATGTGTAAGAAGTTAAAATCGCAGAATACAAACGGAAGACGACAATTTAACTTTTCTTTACAAATTAAAATTCAATGCCTCAGAATTCGACCCTCACACTCCCATACATAAATCTAAAATTAAAAAAAATATATAATATTAGGCGTAAAAATATAAAAGCCCAGAATACAAATGGAAGAAAACAATTTAGCTTTTCTTCTCGATGCGGGACGACCATTGCTCTATAATTACCCTGAACCTTAGACAGTTTAAAGCTCAATTTATCGCTTTATTACGAACTAGTTGTACCCGGGACTTCATTGATATATATTTATAGCGTATAGCCTTCCTGAATAAATGGGCTATCTAATACTGAAAGATTTTTTCAAACCGGACCAAGTTATTCCTGAGGTTAATGAGTTCAATTAAACAAACAAATAAACTCTTCATCTTTATATATGAGTATAGATGAGCAATTTTACATCCATACAGATTATGTTCCTATAACTTAACCAATTCGCAATAATAACCGGTTTACGAATCTCCATGAAATTTGATCAGGGTATTGTCTACAGATATAAGTTTTTCTATCTCTATGTTTGTTAATAAAAGTAAATAAAATTGTTTATATATACAGGGGTATTGCAAATAAACCCAAAACATTTTAAAACTTTAAATTCGAGCTGTCTGCTGAAATAAATCGCTCAACACAAAATACGAAATCAGAAAATAAGCCAATATATTAATCTTAGGGAAACGTGAATAGTCAACCAAATCGGACATGTCGTAAACAACGGCCACGGCAGAGACTAGACGAGACGAGACAATCGCAACCGAATACACTATATTACGACAATTTCGATACAATTTTTTGAAATACCATAATAATTAAAGTGTCGGAAAACGATAAAAATACTCATTTTTTCGTTCCACAAAATTCTAGACTTGACTCAAATTTTCACTGTTTATATTTTAATATTGCATAATAATTGTCACTACATATTATAATACTAATATAAATAATTCGCTGCATATGCTATCAGACAAATATCAATTAATGATAAAAATAATATATTTCATTATATCAGTTATGTGTTTCTCGATAATTTTTATATATTTTATTATTAAAATAAAAAAAATATGCTTTGAAGGCGATCGCAGTACCACATGACAGGTTTGTGTGCTTGTAATATACTTATAAAATATCACCTTAATCGCTCCAGATGTTTAAAAAAATATTAAATGTAAGAAAATATTAAGATTCTTAAAGTCTCTTACAAAAAGTGAATTTGGACTTAGAAGATGTCCTTAGTATGATGGAATTCGAAGGGTTTTATCCCTGTTATATAGTAGCACATATTTCTAGCACAAACTTTAGGTTATTTTGAGAGGAAACGAAAATATTAAGAATATCCAAGTATATTAAAATTTCAAGTAATCTTTTCATAAGAACAATAAAAAGTAAGCAACTTATTAAATTACGTCTTAAACAAACCGTTAAGGAATCGAATCAAATCAAATCGAATCGAATCAATTATTTGTTCGATTGTAGGTGTTATTAGATTTTACAGTTTTTTAGAAGTGTCACATGCCAAAATTTGCCATACATACTGGCGAGCGAATATTATCAAATTAACAGTTATGCATTAGCAAAAGGAAGTTCAAAATGAACACTTTTACACCAAAGTACCGAGTAATTATTGCACTTTAGTGCTATTACGACTTAATTGGATATGGGCGTCGGTAGTCACTTAAGATTACCGCCTGCTCGTTTGCCCCTTGTTATATTAAAAAAAAAACTGATACAATTATTAACTACTTCTTAAGCTAGACACGTGATAGTAAGTCAAGCCAAGTTCGAGCTAACAGAACTGGGAAGTTCGTGTGTATTACACGAACCATTTGGAGTCACTTCTGATCCAGTCATAACGCAAAACTATTTCACTTAATCATTTGAAATATGGCTCGTACATTGAGACTTGCGAGATACATACGTGTTACAAATTTC
This sequence comes from Charaxes varanes, assembly GCA_024363005.1. NCBI lineage: Eukaryota > Metazoa > Arthropoda > Insecta > Lepidoptera > Nymphalidae > Charaxes > Charaxes varanes. The sequence continues at coordinate 3,468,572 of JANCMC010021608.1, forward strand.
ATTAGCACATCTCAAACGGTTATTCTTTTTAGTTCATAAGTAGCCAAAATAATATACCTCCACATTGTACACAGACGGCACCATTAATTTAACAGCCCTGATTAGAATCGTCGCGCGATGTATTATATCGACACCGGCCATCGGAGTAATGAATTTTCCGAAGCGGCAAATTGTTCGCGACGCTTATTGATTGCTTATTTCGGCGCGTTAATTGTTACTCTTTGTTTACGTTGTTTGCAATGCCCAATAAAAAAAGGTGAAATAAAGGTACGATACTTGGTTGTCATGGGAGTAGGGATAAACATTATATGCATGAGAAACTAAACTACTTTGCTTTAATCTGCAAATGAATCTCATTCGCGGATTTAAGCAAAGTAGTTTAGTTCCTCATGCATGTCATGGATTTCCGCAAAGTATCGCCTGATTCTATCAATAATTTTAAACATCATATTATGATATTCTATGGAATGGAAGTACTTTTCGAATGAAGCAGCACCACATTACGTCTCTATCACTTTTATTTAGACTTTTTCTTCTTCCTAGCGTTATCCCGGTACTAGACTAGGGTCCGCTTAGATTGCAGAAGACGTGGCTGTGGGGCGAGATGTGACGAATGAATCTCATTCGCGGATTTAAGCAAAGTGGTTTAGTATTTCATGCATGTCATGGATTTCCGCAAAGTAACGCCTGATTCTATCAGTTATTTGACAGACTGCCGTATGACGTAAATTTAATTTTTAGCGGAAGTAGAATAATTTTGTCTATATGTGATATGGGTAGGTCATGTAACATCCTGTTCTAATGACAGATGAGGTTTTGGAATATAAGAAAACATCATCGATGTATAACAATATATATGTATGTATATACTTGTTGATAACAATTGCTGAACCGATTTTGATAAAATTTAAAATGGGCCACCTCTGAGGTATGGTCTACCAAACGGAGAATATGGTTGTGGGGCGAGTGCCGTCTGACGTCATCCCAAGAATCCCAAAAATCACACGAATAATATCACTCGGTGACATTAATCGTGACCCACTGTTTTACGTGCCTCCCGAAACGCTGTCGAGGTCGGATATTTGAAAACCAGTGTTAGAATTGGTGACCCATCTATCATACGGCCCCGGTAAGAATTACTTAACCTAGCGATCGACTCAAATACCAGCCACTGATTAAACTATGACCTCCTCAATACTTTAATTAATCTGACTAAAACGTTTTAATAAATTGATATTTTTTTTCTCATCCTCGATACGGAACTCAGACTAGCAGCAGACCGAGATCTGTAAGGATATCCTTGTTTCGTTAGGGTACCCTAAAATGCCTACTTCAGCTTATTTACATAAGCTTTAACGAAGGAGATCACAGCGAGATTCAATTATTCCCTGTAATGAACCGGCTGGCATTTTGCCAGTGTTATCCGGTGCAATTGTCATGGGATGCAAGCTCCTCCTTCCAATTAGAGTGTATAGGTGTTCGAATTGAAAAGCCTTGAAGTTAAAGATTGACAATATTGTGTCTGTTAAGTTATACATTGGATTAATATTAAAGTGTCTGTGTTTGTAAGTCCTAAAATATTTTTATTTACTAATTGCGTATCACTATATACACGATACCAGTAAAAAAACACCAATTAAATGTTGTCAATGTGTCTATTTGTTCCGGGTAATCTACGAAACGGCTGGACCGATTTTGATGGGACTTTCAATGGCAGATACTTTATGGTACAAGAAGTAGCATACCCTATGTTACTTCTTGTACCATCAGCTATCTGCCTTTAGTTTAAAAAAATAATAAGGTAAAAAAAGGAGACATCCTCAAAATTTAACGAAATCGCTAAATTCACTTGGAAGAAGTCGTCGGGTAGCGTATATTATGTAAATACTTAAAGCACAAAAAATATATAATAATAATATTTAAGCAAGAAGAGACTGAAGTAGAAGACTTCAAAAATATTGTATCCACTGGCAGCTCTAGAAGTCAATGACAAGGTTCTTCTAGTGTACTTCCTGGCGGTACTAAGGAGTCCACAATCTCCGGTTGGCATAAAATACGACTAAATAAAATCCTCACGATGACAAAACGACATTTTAGCGCCTGCCTGTGGTGTTTCAACTGGGATTTTTAATTAAGCTAACTTTGGGCTGGGTCTTAAATGTATTAAAGTTTTTAAACTCGGAACGGAAATAAAATGTAGCGCGAAATTAGCAGTTCGAATACGGCTTAAGGAAAGTCTTTTTGTCGAAGCGAAGTTTACACTTTTCTTGCAGCACGTAACAAATCCTAGTTAGGTCGTCTAACTCCTTTTATAAAGTCTTGGTTTCTGTAGCAACGGTATTTTTTTTCCTTTCTTATTTTTAAAGAATACTATCGTAGGTAATTAATAGCCGCTACACACGTATCGATAAATCGTTGCGAGAAAACAGCAATTTAAATTGCGCAGTTTTATCGATACATGTATGTGTAAGAAAAATCGTTATCGATTCAACTGCACAGTTTTATCGTTGCGTTTAGATGGCAATCGCACACTTCAGCAGTTCTTCACGGAGCTCTGGGAACGTTCGATTTAACTGCACAGTATTTTCGCAGCGATTTATCAATACGTGTTTAGCGGATATAATTTTATGTGGATGTACGTGTAAGCGACATGTAAACAGCGTGAAACATTACGGACTTATATTCAGTACCTCCGTGCTTAGTGTAAATGTGAATGGAGTTACCAGAAATCTATGAGACTACAACACTGCGCAGATAGAATTCTTTGGTTTTCTGTGTGACGTCATTAAGAGTCGAGCAGGTCTACATTAAAAGAGAAGAATCCCGTTAAACCCTGCCTCCATTTTCAGTTAGTCGTATAATATGCCATCTAAATAGATGATAATTTGGTCGTGTATTTTCCGCACACGTACACCCACCAGCTACAGCCATAACCATCGATACTTCGCCAAAATTATTGGATTCTCGATTTCAGGGCATTTCGCTCCATTCAACTGGAAGCGCGGTTAGAACCGATTCCGTAATTTAAGCGTTGCTACTGCCTAGCTACGGATTTATCGGCACACATCTGCTATATTCTATCAAAGGAAAAAAGGAAATTTAATCGCCTATACTGCGTAACCAAGAATTTATCGGTGTGCGTTTGTTATTGTGCAAATATTTCCTTCGTGTACGTTATAATGAGCGACGTCATATTTATTAGAAAACACGGCGAGTAAGAAACAATTCCGTGAAAACACTTAGTTAAATTACTTCGCTCTTGATTTCAACCGATATATTACAAAATAAAAAGCAATTGCGTAATTTTTTTAAAAAGAAAAATCACTTGCCTTTCCTCAACTTGATTAATTTCTAATTGATTGATATTCATATTACATGCTCATATTTTTGTTTTCTTCTAATCTCTTTTTTTTAAATAATAGACTGGAATTTCTCTTTTTTGTGTTTCTAATATTTCGTTTTCAATATAGAAAACTCCATATTGAATATAACTATCATGTTTTTAATTTTAAGTATTGTAATGTACAATTATTTTATTTTATAAAATGCTGTTGGTACTTTAAAATAAATAAAATAAAAATAGAAAAAGTTAATGGTTTAAAATATCCTGCCCCTTGTTTTATACAAAAACAAAATTCCTCGTCACTCGTAAAGCAACATTCCGACCTCGAGTTTGGGTGTATTATCTATATGTATATATTTCTAAAAAAATATATTTGTGTATAACAGGCGTCTGTTACCTGTAACAAAGGCATTTAGTTGTCTGCCTCAAGAACAGACGTCCGTGTGTCATATAGTCCTGTATACATTTATATTTATAATAGCTGTTCGTTACGCTATTTCGATTTGAAATCTGTTTTATTTTTTATTTATTCATTCGCTTAATTTTAGGCAAGGTTTAAATGAAAAGGAAGAATATTGAAAATACATTTAAAAGTGCCGATTTGGTCGCTATTTTAGAATACTTCCATAAATGCAGTTCACACTAAAGCGCAATAGTTTTTATATGAAAAGGAACTAGTCTCTAAAAATCCCAGGGAAGTAAAAAATAATGGTACTTAAATACGCTACACACCTACTAACGTATTTAACTCGGTACCGAGTCAAATAGGTTCCACGCTACATCGCATCGAGAGTACCGCCTAAAACACATCACTAAGAATTTGTCGCACCCATTCCTAAATTAAGCTTTTAATTTAGTAGGAAGGGGAACTGGGCTATTAGACGTACTTAAAAACTATTCCTAATTTTGTCTTTTTTTTAAAGAAAGTAACAGAACTTGGTTAGATTGGGTAACCTTGTTGTTTGTTACCGTTATATAAATTAGTTGTCCCTATTGTCTCTATAATAGATAAACAAAAAAAAAAACTTAAACTGATTAGAAAGAGCACTTGTTTTAAAGGATACAATAATTAATTGCTGGGTTTTGACTGGTCCATTGGTGTTGCTTGTGTTAATAATAGTGACCAATTAATTAGATGAAAGATAAATTTCTACAAACATATAACTATTTACATTTAAAGTAGTAGTAAAGTAGTTTAGTAGACAGAATGTACGGTCATACACTGAAAGAGTTAATGATACATATAATGGTATTCTATCTACTATATTTTTTTCACTAAGAGAACTGAGAGCTACGCGGGCAATTTCAAATTATTATATGCGTTAGCGGATTAAAGCAAAGTAGTTTAGTTTCTCATGCATGTCATGGATTTCCGCAAAGTAACGCCTGATTCTATCAAAGTGGTTTTAACACGTTGTTGTGTTTCTATTCTAAAATTAACTATCTTAGAATTCTTATATTAATATAATTATATATTTGTATACTTTATAGCCACTACACACGTATCGATAAATCGATCGTATCGATTTATGGAAACGTGTGTTGCGATACTAGTTTTGAAGGGGTACCTTTGCTCGTCCCTCAGATTTGGAACATAACAAGCTATAACAGCTCCTACAATTTTTACATTAATATGACGGATATATGTAAAATAATTTAATACTTAAAGCCCAGACTAACGGTTATTTGACATATTATTGAGAGAGAAGAATTTATTAACAAACTGAACTCAATACTAATTAAGCCATGTTATCGCTTTACAGACCGGCGATTAAATTAATTTCTGAACGTCTATTTCTGGACTATATCTAACTGTAGAAACACTAACATCGGTCTTAAAATCGTGAGTCAAACAATCGTCAGAAATTTACGAAAACTATGACTGCAAATATACATATTTGAATCTGTTGCGAGCAAAGACTTAACCGTTAAACTAGATGTTTTCAAGAACGAATAATCTAAATCAATATGATTCTTTAATCAAATATAATGGTAAATTCTTATCACTAACTAGTCATTCAGATCGTGACCAATATAATATTTTTAAAAATAAAGTGTAAAAAAAAGTACAGTCACAAACAAGCCGATAACGGTGAGACAGTGAAAGTGTCACAGTTTAACCTAGAAACTAAGCTCGTTCTAACAACTTTCGTTCCTTTAAAAGATAACGTTAAAATAGGAAAATAGAGTCACTTTATTTAGAGGGAGCGCCTAATAGGGACGGGGCTTCCGGGTACCAGTACCTCTTTCTTACATAACATATCTTACATTTCTTACAGATCGGCGTGAAGTGGAGGCAATGCAGATACGTCAAGAGATGTCTCAATGATATTGTTTACTCATCGCAGTCGGTCATCTTGACTCTCCCCACAGCCATATCCTCTGCAATCTAAGCGTAACCTGGTACTAGACTGGGACGAAGATTCTTTTTGTGTGCTTTACGCTTACTTGGGGTAGAAAGACGAATATTAGAAATATGTAGTACCGGATTTTTATAAGTATGTCCATACGTCAAAGTGAAATTACTCAAAAGTAAAAGGATCTGTGTGAATTTTTTGTAAAAGCGTTTTAAAATACATAAAGCGTATGAAAGTGAAGGGTGGGTCAATATATTAAAATCTCGACGTATTCTCACGCTGCTCGCGTGAAATATTTTTTCCCAAAACCTAAATTCTCGTTACAGTTTCTTAGGGTTCCTTATTTGAGAACCCCAAAACCGAAGAAGTTTACTTTGTCCATTTTAAATAGATCAATGTAGGTATACTTAGCACAACTTTTTCGACCGGCCCGTTGGCGCAGTGGGCAGTGACCCTGCCTTCTGCTCCGGGGGTCGTGGGTTCGAAGGATTCCTAAGTTGCGACTTACTATGTATTTTAACTAGTTGTGCACGCGATGTTCACGGAATGCCTCCAATAGACCTAGATGGAGAAGTATCGCAAAAGCTGCAACTAGTTATTCAGAGGTACCATGACCACGACCACTCCGTCAGGAGTGCAAGACTGAGAAGAAGAAGAAGAAGAAGCACGCGACTTCATCCGCGTCAAATAAGGTAAAAATAGATTCAATGCTAGCGTGATAATATTTAGCCCTCCTCAATAAATGGGCACTGAAAGAATTTTTCAAATTGGACCAGTAGTTCCTGATATTAGTGCGTTCAAGCAAATAAACTTTTCAGTATTCTAAATTAGTTCTTTTGAGTTTTCTAAAATAAATTCTCAATAGCAAAAAGCAAAAATTGAATTGAACTCTCCACAATTTCCTATGTTCCTTTATAAAATGCAATAAATAAAGCATCTCATTGGCACATTTAAAAGGAATTCCATTTTCAAAAGGAAATGGCCCGAAATGGGCGGTCTATGTGACTACTTAGATAAACAGCCTGCTCGTTTGCCCCTTGTAGTATTAAAAAAATTGAATTACGTACGACCAAAAAGTACTCAAATGCAAGTAACGCATTAAAAATATTAATAAATTGGCTAAACAATTTCGTGTTATAAGTATCCGAACAAACCCGACTTTCTTCTATATGTATACTAATATATAAAGCTGAAGGGTTTGTTTGTTTGCTTGCTTGTATGCACTAATCTCAGGAACTACTGGTTCGATTTGAAAAATTCTTTCAGTGTTAGATAGCCCATTTATCGAGGAAGGCTATAGGCTATAAATCATCACGCTAAAATGTTTCACCTAATTTTACGCGGACAAAGTCGCGAGTAACAACTAGTGATTCATAAAGTAGGAAACGCAAAGTTCTAGCTTTTAATGTTTTACTTCATAGCTCGCTGTATTTAGCTTTTTGCGGGAACTTGGCAAACTTGCAGAGTTAATTTTCGTAAGAACTTAGTTTGCGTTTCGGGTTGCAGCATTACACTGATTTTCCCTCGTATTCATTCGCGGATTAAAGCAAAGTAGTTTAGTTTCTCATACTGGAAATAAGGACAACAATTATCAATATTTATAAGGAAGACAAGTGGATACTGTATTCAATAAGCTTCGGAGATACATCGCCCCCAAAATAATCGCAACTACTACTCGGCTTTCGGAATAAAGAGCCCACAATAATTGCAATCATAATTAGAAGCGCAAACTACCTCCGCGTAATGCGTGAGCCGTTTTGAAAATTTGATAACTTTATCCAAATTCGGCGTTGTAGGACACGTTGGGGAAATCTCGCGCTCTCATTATCGCTCGCGCGGGGGGAGGGGATGCGTCGCTAATGTACGCGCACCTTATCAAACATGGAACTATAAAATGTGTGCCATGGATAAGCCAACACCTGGAACTAAACGAACGGATTCATTATCATAGATGGTAACCCTTAAATTAAAGTATTAAGCCTTAAAAGGTAATAACTCAAAGACTTGATGTACAACAAACTACTGGTGGCAACACCCAACACATTGTTTTAGGGTCATTAAAAAACCATACTGTTGATAGGACATGTCAAAAACTCTTATCTTGAGAAAATTATGTATACAGAAATCGGACATTAACTATTTAGGATATTTAACAAATATCTTTATCGCGTAGCAGATACGGAATCCTTCTATACAAGCGTGTTTTGACAGGCTCTTGGCCACTCTAAAAAAACTTATAGTTTTTCTGTTGTGTAACAGAATATCTAATTAATGGAATATCTATTTAATGGAATGGAATAACTTGAAGGGATGTAATTTAGTAACATATTTTTATTTGCCTTGTTTTTACTTAATTGATACAAACATCATCAATAGGTAGGCATTAAAATGAAGTAAATGACTTCTTAACACTTGTAGCAAATATGCAAACAGGTTTTTAATTCGGGTATTTTTTGTCGCAATGTTATGCGATATATTCGCTGTTTCTTGGATTGAATTTGTAAAAATTAGGTGTAATATTTTAGCGTGATGATATATAGCCTATAGCCTTCCTTGATAAATGGGCTATCTAACACTGAAGGAATTTTTCAAATCGGACCAGTAGTTCCTGAGATTAGCGCGTTCAAGTGAACAAACAAACTCGTCAGCTTTATGTATTAATATAGAGGGGGCCTTTGGAATTACTAATACAGTGCAATATTTATAATACTACTAGCTGTAGCCCACGACTTCATCTGCGCGAGTTCAGTGATTTTGTTAAATTTTGAGGATTTTAATTTATTATATGAAACTCTAATTATGTGTCTGAATGACAATTATAATCCACAAGTTAATAAATAAAATAATAAAAAAAAAAATTGTACTTTGTTAAGAAAATTGAAATTAAAACTAATATTAAACAATTAAAAGTAAAGAAAACAACAAACAAGCTTTATCTGTTACTTGACTGTTTCGCTGAGAACACATTGAGCTCAGTTAAGCGACAAGCAAGTATAAATCTGCCGTACTTTTTTGTAAGAAATATACTATTTGATTCCCTACTTCTACTACTTAGCGCTATCCCGGTCTAGTACCAGGGAATGAAAGAAACCAACTACCGTCTGACGTCATCCCTGGAACCTCCAATCTCCAGTGATATATTACTCAGTGACATTAATCAGGACCCACTGTTTTACGTGACATCCGAATCACGAAGGAAGTCAGATGTTTAAAAACCAGAGTTGGAATGGGTCACCAGTCTATCACACGGCCACGTTAAGAACTGCTTAACCTAGCGATATGCCGACCACTGATTATGCTGCTGTTGTTTGATTCCCTAGTAAAATAAAATAAAATAAAATTATATAATATACGTTTGACTAGTGTTTGTAGTGCCTACGATATCAGCTACGCTTCATAGACTATGAAGGCCTAACTTGTAAACCATCAGTCGGTTTGATTCCGAGGCAGTATACGCGTTACCCTTCTGGGCAATTTGCCAAAATTAATGAAAGTTCTTGTTACGTCTGTCTTGGATTATCCATTGCTGTTCTGAATATAAAACGCACACACTTAAAATCATATACATCGATGTGTGTAATATCAATAAATTCCAAGCAGTTGCTCCGATTTTAATTCTGTACAATCTTATATATTTTTTGATGTTCCGGGAAGGTACTTATGGAGAAAAGAAAAAAAATAGGGTTCTTTGCTGAAAATTAATAGCTACTAAAATTGGACAGAAACTTAATGAATAACGCAGAAGAAATCGTGGATTTTAACTAGTTATTTCTAAAAGAATTGCTTCAGCAAATATTTCACCTCACATTGTACTATTGTTACGAAACATTAATCTTAGTATAAGTCGAAGTTCTTATTACATAATATTATTGTTAATTCCAAGAGACAATGCCCCAATACAATACGACAATTTATCATAAACCATTTAATATAATTATACAAATCATAACTCTATTTTAGGGCTCTCTCTCACGAAGGGAAGCTTTTATATTTTACTATAGGACCCGACAGACGCTATCTGGCGCAAATATTGTTTTGTCTGCCAATGACCAATTAACCAATCTTGTTTATGTCTTTTCCATTCCACGTGACACTGGCGGA
>JANCMC010021608.1:3488570-3525816 GCA_024363005.1 Charaxes varanes
AGACAAACTCTTCACCTTTATATATGAGTATAGATTATGCCAAACACATAAAAAAACATACTTCTTACATAACATATAAGTACATAATAACAGTCTTGTAAATAATAACATTTTTGTAATGTTGCGTAGTTGCGAGTACATTTTATATCGCACCACAGAGTTATACACACTTACACTAAATAAATAAATAAATACAGGAGTATATGACACATGGACGTCTGTTCCTAAGGTAGACAACGTAATGGCTGCGTTATAGGTAACGGACGCCTGTTATACACAAATATATATTTTTTGTAGGAATATAGACAATACACCCAAACTCGAGACGGGAATCGAACCCACGACCCCCGAGGAATATGGGGAAGGCAGGGTCACTGCCCACTGCGCCAATGGGCCAGTGGAATGAAACTAACTAGAACTAAAATCCTAAACTACCTAAGAATTAAAATCATAGTATGTTTCTCCTAACTGCTTGTACTACCATATTATAGGGTTATAATAAGTCCTAAATGTTTATATAATAGCTTTTTTTTTGTCAAATAATATTGTAATCTGTTCTGGTTGCCTAAAATAAAAATAAAAAAGAAATAAAAAAAATAACTGTATAAAGGTTGCGCACCCCTGAACACAGCTGCTAGGCAGATGTTCGTAACGGTTGGCGGCACGTGGCATTGAACAAGTAGGTATTATTATGAACGTGAACTTTTATTGTACCTTTTATTACGCCAAAAATTTAGGAGCTAGATTTGGTAGAAAAGAAATCATCTACTTTTGTTTCAAAGGCTGTATGACAATTATTTAAAATTATAATTGTAATGAATATTAGAGTCCAATAGCTTCATATTAGTAAGGATTAATTTAAATCCTGGACTTGGTTCAAATCCCGCTGCATTAGCTTATTTACGCAACTGAGCAATTCTACTTATACTAGCTGTTTCCCGCGACTTCATACAAGTCAAATTAGCCTTGCGAGAGCCCTTACACCTCAAACTAGCCCTATTGAAAAATCCATTCTTAGGGAAGTCTACTAACCATAAACCTCCTTGCCAAATTTCATCTTTGTACGTCCCGCAGTTTACGAGATTGCGTGATAGGTGCTCTTTCGCTTCGATATACATAGATAATGTTAATGGACTTTTGAGCATATTTTTTTTTGCGTTTTGCCCCTAAATAGGCTATATTCACAATTGTATGTTTTCCAGGAATATTTGGTGTAGTGACGTCTCTCAGAAAAATGAATTTCCTAAATACCTACAGTGTTATAGGAGACGCAATATCATTTTTACACTCAATAACGATTGCAAAAATTACGGTAGACTTTAGGGATATAGTAGCAACGAACCATTAATTGTATTTATTTTATTTTCATTATTTATATTGTATTTTATTTATTAGGTTTCCAACAAAACTATTACTAAAATATACATAGAATTACAAACAAGAAATAATTTAAGTAACGTTCTTATTTAAGGAAACAACGACATTCATATAAACAACACAAGAAAAATGCAAGAAATTAGAGCATACATACATACGGATAGAACAAAGTACATGCTAAAATAACAATTTTAAAATTTCGATGTTCTGGCAACACCAGGTGACATTTGATTGGTCGGCGCGTTTTCCGCGCGGAAATCCATGTTAAACCACAATAGTAATACTTACAAAGAGAAAGACGTATATTGAAAATTAGAGCCAGCGAAATAAGCTGTTTCCTGCGAATTAGTCCGGGGAAAATTAAACTTTCGAGAGCCTTTGGACCTCCCCTATCTCCCTATACTAAATTCCGTTCTTAGCCGATGTCTACTAACTATAGACTACCTCCTTACCAAATTTCATCATTTTACCTTCCGCGGTTTTTGAGATTTCGTGTGACGAGTACGTAAGCTTTCCCTTTTATATACGTAGATAAGTTTGGTTTTTAAAAACAAAAAGTTTAAAGGATAGTAACCATATGTGAATAATGCAAATTTCATTTCAAGCTATTCAAATTGACTCAGTACTTCCTGTTCTAATGAACGATATTCGGCCTATATCAAAATAATTATGTATTTAGAGCATTCCAAAGTGCTTGCAAAATTGACGAATGTAATAAAGAAATTCTTGTTTTTGACTTCATATTAAAGTGAAAATTCCAGCAACATTCTTGTTAATAGTAAGATTTGAGGTGGCGGAAAGTAAAAAATGTCTAATTCCGGACACCTATGAAGTAAATCATTAATTATATATTCAATAATGACGATTACATTATTGTATACAATAATATATTAAAAAGTGACTGTTGCATTACAATTTAGTGTTTGTAACGCTCTACTGTAAAGCTGGAAATTTCGAGTTACAACAAATTACGTAGGAGGTATCAATATAGGAAAAGCTACAGGGACATTTTGAACGGCCATTGAATAAATTCCTCAAAAGCGGCAACGCACTAGCCAGCTCTTCTGGTGTTACACGTGTCCATGTACCAAGTAGACTTAATTTCAGGTGAATCTATAAAAAAAGGTATTAAGGGTTTACTTAAACGGTAAATAAAAAAGAAATCAAATTAAAAGACGCAATGTCGAAAATCGGCTGAGAATAAAAGTAATTAAATTCACAAAGAGCGATCTTATTACTAATTAGTAGGTTCGCCCCACCAAGAAATCCCCGACAATACATTTTTCCTGTTTGACAAGCGCTAAAACAACATGCACCATTTTCCTTATTTATTAAGTTGGAATGTCCCCATAAGGGTTCCGTCTCAAGAAAATTAGTTTTTTACAAAGTAAAAAAATGGACAATCATGAAAATATGTATGTTTTGTTTATAAATCTATACTCTTTATACTACGACTAGTATATTTTTATAAATAGGCAATTTATAAAAAATCTAGGAAAGCCTTATGTTAAGGAGTTATGTTAAGTTAAGCATACTCAACCAAGAAATTAGTTTGCCACGCTAAGGTTGAATGTCTTTTGCACGACAATTAGTTAAAAAGGCTTATTTTTGCTTGTTACGTATTACGTTAATTTCAAACAATAACCCTTAGCACAATTTTCTTTTACTACGAGCCAAAATGGTATAGCACTTTCTTGGTCGACTATACATACTACAATACTGTTTTGAAAACTGTGATATGTTTGGTTGGTTCCCTGAGAGAGCAGGCAGACGATGTCTTGCTCGATTTATGGTCAAACGTTTTTTTTAGTAATTTTTAAATATTCTTTTGAGTTTTTCTTTCTTTATTCCTTCTCTGAAATAATGTGAAAAAACAAAATTTCGCCAGCGATTTTTGAGTTATAGACATACTTAATTTAGGTTACGTAACGATATCAGCGCCACCTACAGGGTCCAAATTCTATGCAAGCAATCTATGAACCCCTTGAAATATACACACAAAGTTTTATCCGAAACGGACCATCTCTGTAGATGGAGTAGGGTTGTACATTCAATTTTTATATATAAAGATAATCAGAGAAAGTTTTGGTAGTTTGCGGAATCATGGTACGTTACCTTAATTCCGTTAAAGCATACGCAAACATTTTAATTACATACAGAATACAAAAATACCAAAAAGAATTAAAAAATTAATCAAATACATACAGTAGAATTTAATAAAGATCAATTATCTCACTTCAAAAATAATATTTAAGGAAGCATACGAATATACTGAGGGTAGTTGTTCATAAGAATATAAATACAGAGACACGCAGGTAAACAGGGGAGTTGTGTTACGACCGTTGACTTGACAACAACTATTTAAGTACATTGCGATCAGTGTGAGTACGGCGCGTGCATATACTAATTTATAGAATTATAATTTAATAATATTTACTAAACTAATACTACCAGTAGAAGAAAAATCAACGTATGAATAGTTAATAAATGTTAGTGCCTTTTTATTTTTTAAACGACTTCAAAAGAGGAAGATGTTGTTAATTCGACTGTATTTTTTATGTTTGTTACCTCGAAACTTTCAACTTTGAAAGTTGGTACTCTGCTTGTGATCCCATTTCAATTTGGTCCCGTTCTGGCTGAATATAAAGCCGGTATTTTTTTCTAAAAAATTTTTGTTATTTGTTTAGGACTATTCAAATGTTATTGAAATAAAAATTAGGAACAATTCAGTGATATAAGTAACAACATTTTGTTGAATATATGTACCATTTACGCAAATTCAGTACACCGATTGGAGCATTCATGAGGTTTACCTTGGGTGCGGCATGGCAACTGAAACAAAAAAAAAAAACGCTGTTTTATTTAACGATCACGAGTAAGTAAATATTGCTTCAACTTAGGTTATATGTGTATTGCGTCACAATATCAATTTAGATAATCAAACATTCCCTTAGCACAATAAATACTAACATTGTTTTCAAATATTTAGACAGCAAAACAGAACTTTAAGGTGACAAAAATACTTGTAGCGGTTTTGAGGCAGTTTTTATCGATTGTTGTTTTAGTCTGCCAAAAACTGTATAAAGTAAAATTATTGTGTCCTAAGCAAAACTAAGAAAAAAAAGTAAAATCCCACCAAAAACATTTAAATGCAAAATGTTGCAGAAGAAATCGTATGGCTTGTACTGTCAAAAAGTTATCAGCTCTTATGTATACGCCAAGCTTCAGCTCTACACTCCACCACTCTACAAGTCCTAATTTTACAAACTCTACATTTTAACTTTTTCCGATTTACTATTGAATTTTCGCAAAGTAAATTAAGTTTCGATTCGGCGGCTTAAAAATGACCTGAAACTTATGAAAAAAAAACCTATAAACCTAACCTATATACCCTTTCCCCATTGGTATGTAATTTCTTTGACTATATCACAGTCAAATTCGAAAGACATTTTGTCATAAATTATCGAAACTCGTACAAAGCGATAACATGGCGGACACATCGGGGATCGACCTCGCGTAATTAGCCAAAACAAGCGCAAACTCCCGCCGAATATTTAATGACATAACCACATGATATTACGCCATTTTACCGATAAATTTTGCGAACAGGAAGACGAGGTGAAATTTGCTTTGCCTCCAGGTATACACTCATTTTGTACAAGAATAAAAGTATTCTGTGCAATCAACTAAGAAGATAACTTTAAACGCGTATTAGCAATTATAATTTTTTTTTTAATGTACACTTTTCTTATATGCGTATGTTTTCTTAACAAATTAATTGCGACAAGTCTGTGACGTGGTGTCAAATGTGTGTACTTGTGACGCACACATATTTATATTCTGTCGCTGCTTGGCCTTACTGACAGGTGGTAGGGGCACATAGGCCCCGCTGATAAGGGTAGATAAAATTATATAGTAAACTTTGAAGTTGAATATTTTCTCACCTAAATACCATGTAATGACTAGCCGTACCTTAAGACAAGGTTCGC
The DNA here is from genome assembly GCA_024363005.1 of Charaxes varanes. Classification (NCBI taxonomy): domain Eukaryota; kingdom Metazoa; phylum Arthropoda; class Insecta; order Lepidoptera; family Nymphalidae; genus Charaxes; species Charaxes varanes. Next base: position 3,493,937 of record JANCMC010021608.1, read on the forward strand.
GTGGGCCACCCTAATCATTTAGAGATTTAAAAAAAAATTGTTTACGACCGATTCTCAGAACAACCAAATATGCACAAAAAATTTTATTAGAATCAGTCAAGCCATTCGGAATAATTTGGCAGAAAACTGACGACGTGACACGAGGATTTTATATATTCGATTTTAAAAAAGAAACATATAATAAGCAAAATAAAAAACGGCGATATAACCTAAATTGATTAAACGAATTTTGACTGAATAATTAAATTGTAACCTGCAACTGTTACAAATGATAACAAAACTTGAAATCCTTGAAAAAAATTATATTTCCAATAAATTACTGTCGATACTAACTGTATATTTCCATTAAAGTATACAAACTGCAATCCATTATTACATATCTTCATACTTTATGACGATACTCAAGAATTTCTATGAAAGTCTATTATTATTCATAGGTACTCAAAAATTATTTTAGTCTACTGTTATACAGCCGCTAAGTTTAATTTTCAAATGTTACTTATTAGAGGAATCTCTTTTGTATACAAAATAAAATATTTTTAATCTATCATATTACGATAAAAAAAAACCCTTCAGGCGGGTGGATGGACGTCCCCCAAAATGTGAAAGATGGCGACACTGTTATCAGTCCATATCCGATAATAATTAATACGTATTGTCTCAACGAGATAAGAAATTAATAATTATCCGGCAAAATGATCGAGAGAAAAAGTCGTCAAAAATAGTCAAAAAGTAAATCAAAAATATTAAGTTCTCTTTACTCAATAAATCCTCTATTTAAAGAATATTTTTTAAATGCTGATGTTGGGTTACTTACTATTTACCACATTCTCTTACACTATAACATTTTTCTCCGTTCCCGTTCCCTTCCCGTCCCGTTCCAGTTTCATTTCCGTTCCATTTCCTTTTTGCTTCCGCTTTGCCCTACCGTTTTTATTATACAAACCTTGTCCTAACAGTAACGAACACAACAAAAAAGAAATTATTCAATTTGGTGCAGTCGTTCGGAAGTTATGCACGTGCATACATTTCAGCTACTCAATTTTATTTGCGACTATAATTTGAGATTTGAGCTATCCTATCTTTTAAGTTGGATCAAACTGCACATGGCATGCAAATTTGATTAGAACCGGTTAAGTAGTTTAGGAGTCTATCCAGGACAAACATCGTGGCGCGTAATTTATATATATTAATTTATATATGTACTTAAGATATATACAACATATAATATATATACAAGGCTATATGACACACGGACGTCTGTTCCTAAGGTATACTTAGCTAACTTAATGCTTGTGTTATAGGTAATTTTTCCACAAACCTTTTTGCGTACAACGACATATATTGTTCTATTCGCAGAAAAATAAAATTTGACAATTAATATAGCATACGGTTGTCACGATTACGCTTTGAAATGGTGTAGATCGTTTGGGATTGGTGTGCGTGTGGTTTTATTTTAAAAATTTTATGTATGATATTAATATTGCGTAGTGCAAAAAAATATTAGCATTTGCACACTTATATGAACTACAATTGTGCCAAATTTCATACTCATCCGTCGGCGCAATTTTTTAAAAATGGTACCTAAAGTTTTCGGTTCACGTATTAATATAAAATTGTTACTTTTTTAAACAGGCATGAGTGCAGAGGACGAGTGGTACAACAAGTCGCTTTCCGCTCTGCGGATGAACAGCGGCCACCACGCGAACCTGGCGGCAGCACCAATGCTGCAGTACCAGACCTAATCGTTGCTGCACGGCGCCGAGTACTCCCCGGCGCCGGCGCATGACTACGCCTCGCCGTAGTCATAGCCGCTCACATTACACGCACTTACGCAAATTTGAACGCGTAATTAATCATTCAGTTATGATGAAACAACGTTAAACTACGCGTAAAGCAAATGAATTGGACAAAGGGTAAGTATGAAACATACAAAAACTTGCCTACGTCGTAGCGCTCTGTATACCGCTACAGCCATAATACGCTACGACTTTACGCATCGATTATTCATTTGAACCATAATCCTTTTATTATGAAGAAGCAACATAAAAATACGCGATACGTAAAATAAATGAAGTGAACAAAAGGTATGTATGAACAATAAATTTGCCTACGGCGTAGCGCTATGGTCACCGCTACAATTATTATATGCTACGATTTCACCCATCGATTCTTATATTTGAACCATAATCTTTTTATTGTTAGTCATCCATATATTATGTCACATGTTAAAGAGGAGTAAGGTATCACCCAAATGTGATATTGTGTGGGCAGAAAAAAATTTTTTGTCACATTTGTAGCTTGTCTCACATGTCAAACTTAAAAACACTTAAAAGAATAAAACTTGTATTCAATATTGGAGCATCTTTGTTAATTTGTGACGTATTAACGTCTTATAAATCGATGAAGGCTGGCTGCATGTGCGAAAAAGTGTCACGTTCCACCTGAGCCGAGCGTGCAAGCGAAAGCGTGGAGCAAGTGATAGAGAGGCACCAATGGTATAATTCTTGGGAGATATCACATAAAATTATCGTTGTTAAACCGACGTTACAGACAACCAAGTTTTTTTTTAAATATCAGAATTGACGAGCCAACTAATTTCACTTATTGAGGCTTCTTTTAAACCGAAGGTTTAAATTTAATTCGTTCAAGCAAGACAAGAGATCTCATTACATATACGAAATTGAGGATATAACGCTAACCGAATTATTTCGTGTTATGTGCGAAAAAAATAACGTAATTAAATATTATATATAGGTACAAAATAGATTTTTAATTTAATAAGGAACGATTGTTTCTAAATACGACTATATTGCGTATGCTAGACGTATTGTACAGACATTTTTAAATGGATAAGTACATATTTTCTTGTTGTACTAATTACAAGAGTAAGCTTTTAAGACTATATTTATTACAGCTCCGTTCCCGAATTTATATTCAAACTTAGCTAATAATAATAATTTAATAATTTAAATCCATTGAAAGTGTTATGTCGCTGATATGTTGGATTTTACTTGGTTCGCGTTTCGTAACTTTGCAACTTTCTTGCATTATTCTTGCACTGTAACACTTTTTAATGTCTCAACATATGTCTAAGCTTTAATATATATATATATATAAAACAATTGTTTATTTATGCGATAATTTATATCAAACCCGCTTAAGATACAAACCGTATCTCAAACTAGTTTGATTTTTGAGCCAATAAACTAGAAATGCAACAACAGACAATTTAATTTTTTATATATAATTTTAATTTTATAGTAAAGTTATATGGCATTTTGCTTTAAGACCAAATTAAACTATTCGTCTTATATTTTGTAGGATATACATATCATATTCGGTTTAAAAGCTCGTTTCTGGCAACTTGATATGAAAAGAGTTTATAACAAACTAAGTGTAATAATTTCCTGAAGCTTTCTTTACTTTATGACTGGATTTTATACCTTTTTATTTTCACTTTGCTACCTTTCTATGCCAGCGGAAAGCGGCATGCAAACTGCCGGGCAGCAAAAAACTTTCGCGAGTGTTTTCTAAGATATATAACCCAATATTTTTAAAATACATTCTTATTAGGTCTGCCTGAGAATGTATAGATATTGAAGTTTTGTACTCAAAATAAAGAAAATGTATAATGTTTTTTAATAAAGTCCATTAGGTCCGATGCCAATATATTGCTTAGTGGGTCGGGCAGAAAAGGTGTAAAAATAACAGGGCCAAAGAGGAAAAAGTTTGAGAAACGCTGTTCTATCTAATTCAATAACGCGAAATATTTTTATATAGTTAATTTTAACTGGTAGGCACATATACTTAAAGTTTACTTTGGATAAAGGAGCTGTAGTAAATATGAATAAATTTTAATTAATAATTGCAATACAGCCTGTGTAAATATAAACAGTTTGCATGATATTATTAAGGTGTTGCCAGCTCAACGATATTGTAATAATTGAATTATTGTTTAGTGAAATTGTAATATTAAATGGCCGTTTTCGTGTTACATTTTACAAACTTGCATACTGGTGATATTGGATTGCTTATAGAAATTCCAATATGTCAAAAATACTTACTATTTTTTTTTAAACAATTAAAAAAAAATTAAAAGTTTTTTTTTTTATAACTTGACTAGTTTATAAGCTATAATTAAAAACCCTTGCAAGTTGCACCCGTAAACGTGAGTGAAGGAATTCATTTTAAAAGAATGTGTCTATGGTACACTTATAATCACAACCTCACACTGATTTTTTTTTATGCCAGAGCCGGATATAACTTCATTTGAATGAACATTTCAATGATCATGTAGTGTGGCCGGGGACTTTGTGTAACTTCACAAAGTTTTGTAGAACTTTGTAGACTTCAAGGGCAAAAATGTACAAACACTTTGAGCTACGTCTGGCTCCGGCATTATAAAAGATTCGATCTAAATATCACCAGTATTCAAGAAAAGTCCCGTGCCAAATGTTGATTCTAGTCAGTTATTTAAATAAAATTGATATAGTGACTTTTCTATATATAAGAATAGATGACAGTATTTATAATTTTAACTTTGTACAGTATACGAAACTATGGAGACCGTCTTTCGTTGTCGATTGAAGGCCATCTGTGCATTTTTTGTAAATATTACTTTAAGGAAAACTATCTTATAACGAACATGTGTAAAATTAAATAAATTGTTTAAAATGAACGCATTTTTTTTCTACACTCTTCTAAATTCAAAAAGTTTTGCTATTTTGACTCTTTTTTTTTTGTGTGGTTATTGCTGTTGGCCCTATTGGCCTCGACAGCGTCACCGGTAGTTGGGGGGGGGGGGAGACAGAGGGGTCTCTCCCGGGAAGGGACCTTTTTAGTAGGATCTCGTCGAACGCAGGGAGTCCCGGAAAAGCAATTTTCAACTATTTTATAAACATTGCGAGTGCATACTTTATCCTTAGAGTGTCGATGTGGATTTCTTATAAATTTAAAGTAACGAAAAAGTGGCCAAGAGCGTATCAACGCACGCTTATATAGGGTTCCGTATCTGATACGCTATAAACGTATTTGTTAAATAACTTCAAAAGTTGTTGTCCGAAATCGTTCAAAATAATTTTCCTAATGAGTTTTTAGCATTTGCTATCAACATGGAAAATTTCAAGTTTTTACGTCTAATACTTTGGAAATACTAGGTGGGAACTGGGCGTCCGACAGGTCCGGCCCCACCTCCTGCAGGCGGCGCTTCAGGCGGGCGGCGACTATCCCCTCGAACAGGAGATATTATTATTATTTTTTAATATACAGCCCGTTTAAAGTTTTATTTCATTATTTTTTGAAAGTGACTTCAAGTGGACTTGGATGTGAGCGTTAAAACTTTTTAAAGTGGAACTAAACTCTAGCCTTCAAGAAGTAACTTTAAAAAAATAATGAAAGAAAACTTTAATCACGCGCGTTATATATATAAAAAAAACTAAATAACATCTCCAATACTATCACAGTTTTAAAAAGGGGTGTTTCGGTGCTGCACCCTGTATTTTATATAGTGTTACCATATTAAAAATATTAAATATTAATTATATTCGGTAATACGTTGAGCTCTAAACTTCACTTCATAATAAAGTATAGTTTTAAGTAAACTATATATTTGAATTTTTACAAAAAAATAAATGCGAACGTAATAGTTGGTATGGAAGCGAGTCTTGTACAGATTAATAAGAGAGAAAAAAAAACCACAAAACTGAAGACATAATTGAACTTTAAAATGAATTTACAATTTTTAAGCAAAAAAGAGAATTTATTCTAGGTAGATCTGATTACGAAACGTCTGAAATCTATAATAAATGAAAAATAAATGTAGATTGTTTATAGAAATATTTTATTTTAATGCCATTTACTTAACATGTTTCACAAATCACTTTGCACCATCATTTTTTTAAATTTCAGGCTAATTTCTGATTATACGTAAACTTCAAACACCGAATGTAAACGACGCCTTTCCGTACGAAGTTTCTGTTATTTTTTTATAAAAAAAACGTAGTCATACATATTATACAAATTAAAATTGAGATCGTTTTGACCAACGGAGTGACTTCTTTGGAGGCAAACTGGCCGTGCTCTTGAAGTATTTATAGGTTTCGATGTTATTAAAGAGACGAGACGAATTTCTTAGCGGTTCATAGCATACCATTAATACATACCTGTGATATAAAAAAAAAAAACTATCATGCTGATATGGACATGGAACTCAATCGCTGCGAGGAAAGTCCTGCATTTTCCTATATAAGTATACATTATAATCTGGCGAGTGCAACATATTTTTTTATGTAGAAAGAGAGATAAAGTATTAATTACTAGCATAAAATCGCGACTTTTTTTTCTTCGTCTTACATACAAACTATCAACTCCTATTTAAAATATTAAATTGTACGAAAATCGAAATAAACGTGGACAAGTCGTGGGTGTGTTTTTACCTTACAAAATATAAGTACTTAATGATATCGTACGTAAAAAAAAACAGTCACGATGACTTTTATGACTTATATAATTAATCTAATCAGGCAACTTATTATATCATCAGTTATTTCAAATTAAATTGATAAGCATACTATAGAGGTATAAATTCTAGAACAAATCAAGCAGAGCACATAAATCTAAAATATAATATTTTTTGTTTTGTATAGTTAGTGTTAATTTTTGCTGAATGTGAATAAGAAGTGGCAATGAGTTTTAAAGATAAAGTTGTTATAGTAACTGGAGCGAGCTCGGGTATAGGAGCGGCTATAGCGATATATTTTAAATTTGTACACAGAATCGTTGAAAATGTCAATAGATTTTACTTTTGATAGTTTATTGTACTCGCGCATGATTTTAATTTCTTTTAATATACAAAAACAAATCCTCTTTACACTTAAGTAATTATCTAATAGTGAATCGAACCCACGACCTAATCAACGGCATACTAGGTCATGTGTACTGCTATGACACAACACACATAAACCGTAACAGCATTCAATGCTAATCAATGTACCCACGACGGTATTTAGAAGTAAACACCGCCATATCTAACAAACTGTAGCCGGTCCAGAGACTTTTTATATGAACAGATATGATGGTGTATACCGTAATAATGAGGAATCCCGCTTTACAAGAAGAAGAGACCTGCTCGTCTGCCCCCTTGTAACATAAAAAAAAAAAAAAAAAAAAAAAAAAAAAAAAAAAAAAAAAAAAAAAAATCAAAAAAAAAAAAAAAAAAATAATGAAACGATTCAACAACACCCGGGGGCCTGCCCCAAAATAGTACACTTGTTGCAATAAGTTATAACAGAAATGTAGAGTTATATCCTTTTATTTTTATTGTATTATCAAAATGTTAATTTAAGGTATGATGGTGTTAACTGTGTGATACGGGTTGTCATACAAATATGTGTTTATTGAACTGTTAGTAAGCTATAAGAAAAACGATAGGCAATAAATTTCTATTAACTAAAAAATGGGCTTTTTGAGCTGACAAGTTTAATGATCAAAATGTGAGAAAAAATCTTAAATTAATAATCTATACATATAAATAAAATTGAAGTTCCTGTTTGTTACAAAATTGTTTTTTTTTTAATCTCATATCATTATATGTATATAAGATATGTAAAAGAAAATCGCAAGTTAAAAAAAAAATTGTCTGTCTGTCTGTCTGTTTTTTCCGGGTAATGTCCGGAATGGCTGGTCCAATTTCGACGGGACCCTTAACATAGCCACATAAATTTTTGAAAAATACTTAGGGTTCCGAATAAAAAAATGAAAGCCCCGGTGTGGTACCAGCGAGTTAAATGGTTTTTTCTCAATATTGCAGTATACGCCTAATGAAGTCTTCACTTCAAATGAATTAATATTGTCAAAGGTTATTCAGAAGTCTTATATAGTGTTACTTGAACGATGAAGAAGGCTTAAGTAAAAATTATTCTAACTATATGTTAAGATAGATAGATTTATCTATTCCTTTTCCAAGTGCATGAGACATAAATTGTAAATATTTTTTTCTAGTTTAATTTTGTATACAACTTCTATCGTGAGATGAGTCGGAAAGGAGATATTGACAAAAAGCTGATTCTAGGCGCCATTTTTCAAATATGGCGGCGCGAGGGGCAGATATACGAGGTGGCAAAGTTAAAATTCGAAAAGAGCACATCAAATTCTATAAAATTGGCAATTTTCAAAACTCCCGGAAAACTTCTCAGGCAAAGTACCAAATGATTGGACTATTATAAATGACCTCTAACGCAGAGAAAACCGCAGGTATTACCTAGTTAGAATTCGTGGCACGTAGATATGTACCACGAAATAAGGAATCTGCAGGGAATATAAAATTTTGCTACAGTTTATTTCCGCAGTTCCGTGCGAATTGCGCATGAAAACGTGGAATCTCGACGAATACTCACGGTTTTAGTTCATACAAAAAAAAGATTTAAAAAAAATAGATACTTAATTTTTTTTTTAATCTTAAAAAACCGGGATTTTTAAAGACGGCTAGGTTCGATTACCGACCTCATTGATGGATGACTGTGCGTTATTTTATTTTTTTTTGATTCGAAACATTCTTTCAATGTTAGATAGCCTATTTATCGAGGAAAACTATAGGCTATATAGCATCACGCTAAAGTCAAATCTTTTTTTTCTTTCACGCGGGCACATGTATTATGGTATATTTAAAGTAGGTCAAGAATTCTTTAAAAAGACACTATTTTCATATTCATATTCATATTCATTTATTGCACATGATTATAATTATACATGATGCCCCGTTAGGGCGTTGCAATTCTGCCTTACGCTCCGGGGGCCGTGGGTTCGATTCCCGCCTCGAGTTTGGGTGTTTTATTTATTGTATAACAGGCGTCAGTTACACAGACAATAATTTTTCTACCGTAGGAACAGACGTCCCTGTGTCATATAATCATGTATACATTTATTATTATTTGTTATAATGTATATAGTGATATGAAATTAGTAAAATAATTTAATTTCCACGTTACAAACAAACACTTGAATTTTTAGGGCTACTTAGTACCAAAAAAAAATCCCTTACAATTTCGCTCTGTCCGTCTGTCTGCCCGTAAGGTAGTTCCCCCTAGTATTTCCAAACTATTAAACGTAGAAACTTGAAATTTCCCATGTTGATAGAACATGCTATAAAACTCATTAGGAAAATTATTTTGAACGAAATCGAACAAAAACTTTTGAAGTTATTCAACAAATACATTTATTGCGAAGCAAATACGGAACCATTCTATATAAGCGTGTCTTGACACGCTCTTAGCCATTTTTTATAGAATTTTTTGCTAAGTGGCATTTAACAAAAGGCATAATATTACACATGCCTTTCGTCTAATCACCTGAGTCACATGATCGATTGGCTTTTGACATGTTGAATGAGATATACGAACGTAACGCGATGAGGTCACAGATTATATTGTTCGAATAGGTACATAACATTGATATCCTTCTATCTGTTCGTGTTCGCGTAATGTTACTCCCAGTCGGTCTGTAATGCGCGCAATACTGATTAATGATTGATATGACATTTAAATTGATGTAACAATGTAGTAACGTTTTACCACTAGAGCGTCATTTCTCACGGAAGGAATAGCCTATACTATGCTTTACTTAACTATGTCTATAACTGTACCGAGAAATATTTACTTGGGGTTGGTCCTTTTATTTGTGAGGCTTATTAGCAATTTCTTTATACAGAAGAACATTTGACAGATGCTGTTGGCGTAGTAAAAGTAAACACCATGAGAAATTATTTCATTTAATTCTATAAATATTGTACTGGAACTTTGGACGAGTTTATCACCGTGTCTGCACTGGCTTTTATTTACTTCTTGACACACCTAGCACACCGAATAATTAAAAGATAACCTAATTAGCAAAGTCTCTTTCGAATGTACACTTGAAGAGGGAGATTTGACGAATTAAGTAGTAAAAAATGACTTTGTCACGCCTCTACTTTATATAGTACTAGCTGTGTCTGCGATTTAATCCGTCTAAAATTAGGTAAAAGAATAGATTCAATAACAGCGTGATAATATATAGCCTTCCTTAATAAATGGGCTATCTAACACTGAAAGAATATTTCAAATCAGATTAGTATTTCCTGAGATTAGCGCGTTCAACCAAACAAACTCTTCAGCTATATATATTAGTATAGGTTAACTAGTCCGATGGCGAATTTTACTTTGATATTTTTTTTTCATATGACAAGGGGCAAACGAGCAGGCGGTTCACCTAAGTGACTACCGACGCCCATGGACAACATAAAAAGGATTATTCTGAAATAAACAATTGCAAATCCAACCAAATATGACATATAAATGAAATAACACAGATAAGAATTTACTCATAAATTAATTTAAAAATGGACGGATTAAAATACAACTTTAAAACTTCCTTACTTGTCCGATAAATAACATCTCCAAAAAGAACAGGCTTCAAAAAAAATATATCATATTTGATTCGACTTTTCGTTTGTGACAAAAGAAAATACAATAACAAAAAAAATGGCAGTCACTAAGTAATTATTTGGAATGTGATAAATAACGAGTATTATTAGGAATATAAAAGAATGTTTGTAATTAAAAAGAAATAAATGTAAAACAAAATTAAGTCCACTATAAAAAAACTAAAAAAAAACTCTTTGATATCAAATTAATATAAATAAAAATTTTAATTGTAAAGTATAAATAAAAAAAGGAACTCAAAAAGTTTGGATGTTATGTCATACTTCTGCTAAATGTTTGACTTAAAGTACAAAACACTTTCTTAAATAAATAAAAAAAGGAAAATCATTCCAATAAAAAATAAATAAACTTTCAATAAAACACGATAACGGTGCAACACAAAAACTGGACGATTCCGTTTGTATATTTGTGGACATATTGCTCTTAACCTAGTTTACTTATCTATTGGACGGATTGTGAAACGATTTTGTTATAAAAAATATATCCATATTATGAGTCTAAAAATATATATAATTACAAAAATAACATCAAATATTCCTGAGCAAATATTTTTCAACGAACTTCGGATGGGCGTCTTTCTTGTTACTTTTTGTTGTCGTTCCATTTCCGAGCCGGTGTGAAGACAATTCAAAACATTATATAAAATTCAGTCTCCAACAAGAATTAAGCGTATCTGAACTTTAAGATAAAAATGTATCTGCGATGATTTTCCAAGGTATTTGGCACATAATGATGCTTTAAGCAAGCAGCACTTTAATTTTTTTTTGTCTTATATATTCGTAATGGCTACATACGTCAATTTAGAAGGATCTATAATTTTTTGATATTTATGATTTTGTATTACAACCCAGTTTTCATCAAAGTTTGTACTGCAATAATGTGTATAGTCTAACAATGATATTGACCAAACTTTTGTTTCTCTGTAATAGGAATGAGAACACAGATGGCCATTTTTATATAATATATTATGAGATTCATATCTTGTCATTAAAGTACGTAGGCTGCAAGAGAAATGCCAATAATAAATATAGTAATTTTTGCGTGTTAAAACTTTCGAAAAAACCATATACGTAATGATAACTCGAAACTCGAACGTAAAAATAGAACCTGGAAACGTTATATATTCGAATACTTTTTCGATTCATCTCAAAAACTCAACTATTAAGCCAAAATGGCTTTTTTGCTCAAATATTACAATGTTTGGTCCAATTTTCATTATTGTTGCCTTCAAACGTCCAGGTCTGCCAATCTCCTGAAGCATACCCCCAAAAATATACATAACGTTAACAAAATCGAATCGCTGACCAACCCCAACACGCTGTTACTGGAGAACCAGCTATATCTGACCTTCTTCTTTGACAACCTCCTTTTGTCAACTGTCAATTTCTTCGGCCACGAGTCAAAGTTTGACGGAACGTTTTGACACTGGCTGTCAAACCATTTGCGCGCGAAACCGCCCGAACTCTTCGCTTGAATACAAATGTCAAATTTGCCGCCATTTTTGAGCGCCGTTTGGAAATCGCTGTCTATGGCTATAGTCAACGAACGTAGATTGTAAGAAACGTCTTGGCTAAAGTATAATTTGTTAGTGTCGTCTCTTATGTATAGATAAAAATCTGCGACGTCGTCCGCAGTCGATACGTACCAATGTGCGTATATTGATGGCTGTGAACTGTTGAAAAAAGATTTTATGTAACAATAAAAGTTATGCATCTATATTTATGATATATATTGCGCAATATTGCGTATTTTTAATATTTTTCAGTATATTTTTATGTCTTGGCGAGGAGTACAAATGCGCATGTAAAAACGGAACGGAATTAAAAATTGCGCTATCTGTATTATTCTGCAATATAATTGATTGTTTGGATTAAAAGCGGCTTTCAATTTTATTATATAATAAAATTTATTGTACAATGTTATCGAAGGGGAAGGGGCTGCCTTAAAGCATTTGTGGCGCCCTAAGGATCTTTTGATGAAAAGAGCCAACAGAACACACTTTCCCTTATCTAATCCTAGATAATAAATATATAAAATAATAAGAAAAGATACTCACTATTGTACATCTCTAAAAAGCACATCCGGTTCCGAAGTGAAATCGAACTCAGTGCTGCCAAACTCCCTCAACTTTTCGTCGAGTTTGACGTTGCTGGCACACAATAGTCTTTCTTCGTCAACTTTCATGAAATTTTCGTCTTCCAAAAATGGCGGCTCGAAACATGTTAGATTTTCATACTTCGTGTCCAATTTCAAAGCGGAAGCGGGTAGTTTTTGTAGGTAATGTTTTAAAGGTCGTGTAAAGCAGTCGCATTTCAATTTGTTACCTGTGAAAGTTATTTTGTGAAATTTTAAAAAAATTATATAAAAACATTGTAAAATTTTGCCACTTTACTACTGCGACTTTATGACGTCATATATATTTCCATAGGGTACTGAGCAAGTATACTGGCAGTGTATAGTGGAGCGAATTTGTCACAAGTGTGAGCACTGAGCAGTGTTCGCAGTGTATTTCGGAACATACCCTAAGAATAACACACACATATTAAACATTCTTTGAAGAAAGAAGACCTACCAACAGCTTTATTAAAAAGAATAATTAGATATTAATAAATAAAATAGAACATTATGTTTGGTAAGTAAAAAAGATATAATTTCACGCACTGAAATAGGATACAGCACATTCTTAATTACACAGATTTGTACTGAAAAAAAAAACAAACAAGAAAACATTAACATAATAATTTGCCAAAAAGTCTTACCTTCAAAGTACACATCGAGGTTGTTCTCGCGGACTTTCTTCACCAGCTCTGGATAAAAGCTACTGAGTAAGTTGTTCCTTACGTCCAATACCTTCAAACGGTTTGCCTTGGACATACTCTCTATGGGAAGGACTTCGAGCACATTATTACGGAGGTGCATCTCCGTAATATTTTCGGGCAAATTGAATTTAGAATCGGCTGCAATTAAAATAAAAACTTTGATTGAAACCCCATCAACAAAACTATAGTTAATTATTGCTCGAGCGGAAAGTGAAATATTAATGCACGTGCTATGTTGGTGCCCGAGCGAATGCGAGGGAACTAAATTGAAACGAGTATTAACTTGAGCAAGGTGCGTAATTTACTTTTCTTGCAATTAGAAGGCTATGTATTTCCATTTTTTTTATAATGTTTTTGCTAAATATGTAGTATCAAAGTTTTTCAATGGTATAAAATACGCGCCATTTTTTTTTTCTAATTTATTCGGTCGATTTTTATTTTCAGACATTAGCTTTTTGATCCAATGCATACATTTTACATAAAAATTAATGGGAGACATTAAACCACTGTGTGTAAATTTATATGAAAATAAAAAACAGTGCAGTAATGAAATACCATGTAACATTACTGTACGGTTTTGTTTCTGAGCAGAAAATGTTTACACACAATCACAATGTGAATAAACAGTGTTTTCAGAAGCAATAAACAAATTACAAAATATGATTTACACTACTAAAATATTTAAGTCTCGTTCACTTCTCGTTAGGTCTCTTAACTAAACTGATATTTCTCGTTAAATTACGAGTAATTTAAAATAAAAATTGGTATAACTTATTAAAAGTGAATATTTTTTAACTATTTTTATATAGATATTGTTATTCAAAAATAAACTTACATGTTCTTGACACCAAATCCTTTAACTGGTTATTGGACAGATCCAATATCTCTAACGACGTCAGATTGCCGAGAACATCTGAAATAATGAAAATAACGTATGTAAGAAATTGAAATTTAATGAAATTAAGTTAATTAAAATAATGAAAATAAAGGCAACAAGTGCTAAATAGATGAAAAAAACATTAACTTGAATGAAACCGTGGACAACAATTCGCTAAGTAATACTAAAAATATAGAGAAATGTATGAAGCCTTTATTTAACATTTAAATGTAAGTATGCACTTTATTTTTACAATTATTCATGTAAACCGTAAATGGAAAGTGAAGTGCAAGTATCGAAAGAAGCAGTTGCTTTCGCGTATATATATTTTCTCTGAGTATTTTCAGATGTTATTTTTTAAAGTTTCTCATTGTTAATGTTCTACTTTCTATGTTGTCTTGGTATCATGAACTATCTTATTGATTGTTATTTAATTTTGACGTGAGTGGTGCGTTGAAACACCGTGACCTTTTAGTCAGTTAGAGTCAGACATAACCCTATAAATAATTACTTGATGTTTATGATTCCGAAAAATAATCATTTACGATGATTATTTATCAGATATACATGTTAATTGGTAATGCAGCTATGTTGGATGTCATACAGTAATGGAAAAACTTAAAAAAAAAACAAAAATTAAATAAAAAGTCTTGTTTGTTGCAGGCCAAAACTCATCTTGGGTTTCTGAGCCACTCCAGTGAATAAATAAAAAAGTAATTAAAGCTTTTACTTCGGATTATCATTAAATTGTGTTTTTTTTTTAAATAACATTTAGTACTTAGTGTCGTAGTTTTAGCGTTTTTTCATCATTGTAATTTATAATGGCGACGCTGATCTGTGACAATCTATTGAAATTATTGTATTGTCATTAATTAATACATACGAATAACGCTGTAAGCCGTACCGACATACATATACAAGTTTTTTTAAGACTATTTAACACAAGCAATGCCCTGGCTTCATACGGGTATTCCATACGGATCCTTAACTTTTTGAAAATATTCTATCCAACGTTATCCCTGATAAACATATGTCAGGGATAATGTTGGATTATATTGGTGACATAATTGCATTTCCTCATTCCCTAAGCGGAACAAATTATCATATAAATATTGTTTACCATTGTAATCAGTCAGAAGGCGCCAAATCAAGTTATGTTTTACGCAAATATTGACAACGTGGAATAAGAATATTAAATCCGCGAATAAATACGAGAAAAATCATTTACATAAGGTAACCCGAAGGCTACATCACCGTAATACAGCTAAATCGCTAAAGCACAGCACTACACTTTTTTTTTAGGCTGGAGCAAAGGCTCTATCGTTACTGCAACCAAGAATATCTCTTGTAACTAACAGCACTACACTTACATTCTGCTTATAACGTGTTTTACTCTTCACTTTACGAATAATCTTTTTAAAGTCTGTCTCCTGATAATGATTCGGTATCGAAGTGAAACCTGCGTTGAAGCACTCTCGTCTTTCACTTCAGTTTATTATTGCAATAAAATCACGTGTGGGCTATTGCGAATTGGGGTAAACCAATGGGATCTAGTTCAACTATAACCTTGAAAAGAGTGGACTGGTTTAGATCTGTATAGAGGAGAGTGGCATAAGAACGGGGAGGCCTTTGCCCAGCAGCAGTACATTATAGGCTAATTTAGAAAATAAAAACTTGGATGTGATGACATCATCAAGTTTTTTTTATTTTTTATGGACGATGATCCATACCCATGATCAACTATATGTAAAAAATGGCCTGGAGCGCGTCAAGACACGCTAATACAGAAAGGTTCCGTATCTAATACGAGATAATGGTATATGTTAAATAACTTCAAAAGTTGTTCTCCGATTTCGATCAGAATAATTTTCTTAATGACTTTTTAGTACGACCTATCAACAAGGAGAATCAAGTACATCTAATTCTTAAAAAATTCTACGAACTACAGACAGATGAATAGAGCGAAACTATACGGGTTTCTTGTAGAACTACGATACTTTAAAAACGTATTTTATTTTTTTCTTTCTTTCCATGCATCAGCCCGGCTGATGGAGTTGCCTTGCAGATTCAGGAAAAAGCAGAAACGGAGGATGAAATTGCTGGAATCTTGAACAAGTATCCCAGAAGTAACGCTTTGGCCAGTGTGATTAAGGATAAGGAATTGTCAGCTAAATGCAAGTATTTTTTATCCTTTATTTCCCAACGAATATTTATTAGAAACAAATAATGTTCTAGATGTAAAAATAATAGTACATTACTGCAGCGGCTGGCAACAGAGGCATTGATGGAGGAATGTGTGAACATACGTAAGTCCATCAGTGCCTAGTTGCGGCCAAGTCTGGTATAGTACTTTCTTCAAATAATGCACGGAAATTAAACTAAGTAGTACAATTCAGAACTTTTATTTGAAAAAGTATTTAAAACCAATGACGAAGTTGGCGAACAACTAGTAACAATAGTTTTTATGTGCCAAATTTTATTTTATTTTTTTCACTAAACAGCTTTCTATGTGCAAGCCAGTTCGAAATTTAAATTCAACCTTTGATAAGTTACCTCTTTGGTCGCCATGTTGCGGATTAAATTTAAACATGTTAAAAACGCTTATTCGTAAGGCGTATTGTACATTGGAAGACCATATTAAGGTTAAAAATTTATTAAATGTATTAAACTCGTTTTTGTAAGAACTGTTTTTAAAAGAGTTGCTAACGAGTTTCTTGATGATTCTTCTCGTGACTTCTTCCGAATCAGTGGTAGCTTCTAAAATAGTTGACCATTCAAAAGAGCTTGTAGAAGTCTACTTGAATAAAATATAATTTGAATTTGGAATTTTTGGAAGCAATATACCGTTAAAAAATTATTGTAGGAATACAATATACCGTTCTAGGTGGAACCGTTCATGCAACCAGTCGATAGAACGGCCTTCCCCGACTACGACAAGTATGTGGTACATCCAATGGATCTTTCGCTCATGAAGAAGAACATTGCCGACGGGCTGTACGGAAGCACTGAAGCGTTCCTGGCGGACGCGCAATGGATACTTCACAACAGCATCATATTCAATACATGTATGTTTTTTTTTATTAGGTCGGATATCAAATATAAACCGGTGCTAGAATGGGTCACCCATCTATCCCCCGGTCGCAGCAAGAGCAACTTAACCTAGCGACCGACTCAAACGCCGACTGCTGATTAGGCCTCTTGATGGCCTATATTCATTAGGGATACATTATCCCTATTATAATGGTAAAAGAATTTTTCAAATCGTTCTAGTAGTTTCAAAGCCATTCAATGCAACCAAACAATCAAATTATTCTTCTTTACATAGTATAGTAATATTAATTTTTATTTTATAAATCATGTTACATAGTTCAATATAACCCTGGCCCCTAAACTACATATGCCCGTATCTTAGGAACCAGTGCCTTCCCAAAATTTGGTACAAGTATTTGAAATATGTTGAGCACTTTTAAGTGATTTCGCAAAGAATTAACAAATGAAAAAGAAAAATGAAATATAAAAGTATTACACCCAATAAACTTAGGTTGTGTGTGTGGTGTGTTTTGGTGTGTATAAAGTATTATATTATGGACAAAGTCCGGTCCGGTACAGCCAGTAATATTATATTTACAAACAGAGTTGTTAGGTATACAATAACCAGATTTTATTATTACTGTTGTATACACAGTAGAAGGTACTTACAGGAAACGCGTTTTTTTACAACGCTCCTAAACAAGGCAATTACTGTTGTGTGCATTTCAGCGGGAAAAGAATGCAAGCAGGTTTATCTGCACTTTTGTTGAAACTCTACTCCAATATAATTAAAAGTTTTTACGACAGTTCGTTAGTTGTATAGTAAATATGTGAACATGTGAAAAGGTCCCGGTTTCATCCGTCTATAGATGCTTTATTTATCTATAAATAAGTAATACTTACTGGAGTGACTTAGAAACCTAAAATAGGTTTTGGTCTCCGACAGGGTTCCGCACCACTTGTCTCGGTCCCGCGCAGACTGTTACGAGTCGCAAGCCCGGAGATCGCGCAGATCTGAATCTATTCTAGTACCTAATAATATATGATTAAAATTTAAAAACGTCAAAAGTCAAAGTATTTTATTTATATAGACTCTTTTATAAGTTCTTATGAACGTCATATGTATAATATTATTATGATTTTCTATTTAATAATTCGGTGATAAAATTTACGGCTTAAACCCTAAGTTTACAAGGGTTCTTCGCACCCTGCACTAAGAAGAGCCCGCAACAAATTCAGTCGGATAATATTTTTGTCATCAGCATTTTCAAATTGATTTAGATTTGGTTAAAGCAATTTATTCC
Source organism: Charaxes varanes (assembly GCA_024363005.1). Classification (NCBI taxonomy): domain Eukaryota; kingdom Metazoa; phylum Arthropoda; class Insecta; order Lepidoptera; family Nymphalidae; genus Charaxes; species Charaxes varanes. Next base: position 3,512,442 of record JANCMC010021608.1, read on the forward strand.
CAAACATTGTTATCATTCAAATAATCCTTTACATTAAAGTAGGATTTCTGAATGAGCTTACATTTTATAAAAGATCTAAATTTATTTAAATGTATCTCCCGAATGTCACAGTTGTTATAAAAACGTGTACAGTCACACTTAAATGTGGAATTAATTTTACGAAGCCTAGCCTCTACTAGGCTAGGCTTTAGAGGTAGCGCCATGCTTGTAGCCGAATTGGGCCGGCGCGTCCGGGTACCAGTACCTCTTTCTCACATGAGATAATTAATTCATGATGTGTCTACCTTTAATACAATTTTTATCAAGCCAAAAATATTTTCTAGAATTCACTATATTATACATCTCAATAAATTTTGGTTTTAATATACGACCTTAAATGTACTGTCAGTTGCTTAAAATTTTTAAATGAATGTAATTTTTTAATATTTGCATACCGAAAAGGTGTGATACAGCTAAGGTGTTACAATAAGTTACATAAATACTGTGTACCTGTTATCAGCAAATAAAAGATTTGATTTGATTTAATTTGTTCTATATTGAAATAAATAATTGAAAGGAAATGTTGTAGCAATATAATACAAAATGTGGTTCTTTTAAAATTTTGCAATATATTGTAGGTATAGCGTATGTTTGTACACGACGGGTCACCGGAAACGAGACTTTTGAATCACAGTTGTCTTCCTTATTCTGTATTTAAAATGAATAAAAATTATGCTAGCTATATTTATGCTATTAAAAACTAGCGTTAAACTAATTGAGTAACGCTCTTTCATACAACATTACTGCACTGTTTTGGTTCTAAGCCGAAAAGGCGTCCTTTGTCATCGGTTACGTAGTGATTAATGATAACATTAACTGCGTAAGTGCCAGAAAAAAAATTGACAAGAAAACATTTAATGATGTTAAAATGAATACGTACCTACAACTTTATGAATAAGTCATGTAAAATTATTGTTCGGATAATTTCACCGAAGGCGAAATTTGGAATTTTATAAATGTCCTACGTCATTAACAATTTTAAACCGGTTTGAAATGATGTTGATTGTCGAATGAATGTTGATTGATAAACAGTTAGTCACGTAAATGCAAGATATCACGCGATAATAACTAGTTGTTGCCCGCTACTTCTTTTGTTTCGACTTCGAAAGCTAGGAATTTTTGATTTATTTTTTACCTACGGCATCAAACTGCAATAAATTAAAAATAAGTTATAACAATCTATACATAACAATCTATAATAAATATGATCACCTATCACGAAAACGCGAAAACCGCGGACGTAGAAAGATGTCATTTGACCGGGAGATAGTTGGTAGACATCCGCTAAGAACGGATTCTTAGATAGGGTCGAGTTAAGGAAATGTAAGGGCTCTTGCAAGAATAACTTTACGCGGACAAAGACGCAGAAACAGCACTATATATAACCAAAGTTTCCCTTCCCACGAGCTATTAGCAGTTATACATGTGTACAAATTATTTGGGTACATCTTTGCAGCTCAAGAAATGCCTGTGTGGTGTTTGAAAGGAAAGGAAAGCAAATTGAAACGTTGTCCATTACTACGTACAACTCTTCAACACCTCGCAGGCAATTTTAGAATCACGTCTCGGAAAAGACTCGTCTTTTGAGGTGACCCAATTTCTTCCCATGAGACCCATATAAAATTGAATCTATTTTTTTTTTTTACCTCATTTTACAGCACAGCTAGTTATCTATAACCTGCATTGTTTCTTTTAATATCTACAAAAAAGTCTATTCTATCTATCTATTACAAAATAATTAAACTTTTCAATCTATAATATATTATATATGCCGCCAAAATCTATGCGCACTCAACCTTATCGTCAATAATGCGTTACATAATATGCGGGTACCCATTACATATTATAAGTTATAATTTATGTATCTAGTCAGCCTCCATCATTCTTTGGCCTACTTTCTCTGTGGTTTTGTGATCGTCCAAGAATTCAATTATTATAAAATTTAATAGATACATACAGATTTTACGAGACTTTTATTGCACATGCTGTGACGACTGATCCTACGTTTATGGCGTAACCAGTAATTTATTGTGAAGTACAATTTTATTATCGTACCAGAGTTCAATACAAGAAATTCTTAAAGTGAAAGAGTGAATACAAGGTTATGCAATGTTATGAACTCATGACGCTGCGGTCGGAAGATGTGTTGAGGAAAATTATAAGATTTTAACTGGTATTCAAATAAGGAGATCCTGGTTCGACTCAATTTTATTGAGCTCTCGACTTATTTGTGAATGGGTTTTGGTGATTATTTTCTTTTATCTTTAAGATCTTGCGAGAGTGTCTTATAAATTCACGGCTTTATTGTTTATGTTTATAATTTTTGTTTAATATGTCTCACATAAGATCGGCGTGAAGTGGCGGCAATATTGTCACGTCAAGTGAAGGTATTGTTGTTGTGTTTTGTTCGGTTTGTGAGACTACCCGGTGGTCTAAATCCTTTTTAAAAGCCGGCAACGTATCTACTGTTATACTGTCGAGCTCACTGACGGCGCAGATGTTCATAGACATCTGTAGTCACTTAGGTGATGACCCGCCTGCTCGTTTGTCCCTTATAATTAAAAAAATATATATGTTAAATTGGAGTTATTTTCTCTGCTCATATGTTTTGATACCTATTGAGTTACCAGGAAGATATATTAAAAAGATATATATCAGTGAGACGGTGACGAATGCGGCCTTTTTTTTAGATAGTAATAAAATGTAAATTATAAAAGAAATGCAATTGAAACTATGTTTATTAAGTTCACTTCTCCCGAGAATTTTATTGCTCTGGTATAATCCAATCCCAAGTTACGAAGGTTCAATAAAACGATTAAGCGTTTCGTGAAAAGGTAGGTAGTACCTTCGCGCTAAGGTTGTCTCGTTGTGAGGCATCACTACCGTGACCCCAGATCCCTATAACGATTACAACTATTTTTAGATACGCTTGACGTTACATATTTAAATACATAATCATTTACATATCCTTATAAATACCAAAAGAATTGTTCTATTTCAGATCACCTTCGGGGATTCCAGTTATGATTATAAGAATAGCATGGCTACTTCTGCTAGCAATATTCCTTCAAATTACGGCGATATCAGGTCAGTTTTAATTACTATCATCGTCTTTATCTTCTTATTCTTCTTTAACGGTATTAACCCAACGTTGTTAGAAGTGTGTACTTCCTTATAATTTGTGTCACGAACTTTCCAAAAAAAGTTTGCCTTATAATGAGTTCTGTTATGATCACGACGGAACTAACTTTCTTTAAGCTTTAAAATTGGACAACGTGCCTAATATGTATGGCGTTTCCCTTTATGATTAATTTATTTTTAGTGTATGTTACTGTAACGGCGTGTTTTTCTTAGTTCATAAACTATCTTTTTGGTCATTAAGCAGTTTGGTTGCTTTTCCCAAAAATGCATATTTTTGTGTTTTTTTCTTCTCGAAGCTGTTGTTTGCAATCTATTGAGTGATATTCCGGCGGGAGCAGGAGGATTTTTTTTTTGGTAAGTCTTCAAGTTATGAATGCTAAAATAGAGCATTTTGGAGTAATTACTCCATCGAACACCGAACATCCATACGTCGAAATCGACGTTAATATTAACATTATACACAAATATATACATACATGCATAATAACCGTTTCAAGAATGTCAGCCTCCCCCGACTTAATATCACTCATTCCGCGCGAAACGTAACTCTGTTGCGGATAGGTTAGAAGTGGACAGGAGATCGCGCAGTGATCGCCCTGGCCGCTTCGCGGCTATTTGTTTTTTGTTTTTAAACGCAAGCGCTTGTATACGTGTGTATATAATGTCAACATTAACGTCGTAAAGTACCACAATGCTCTATTGCAGCATCCATAATTCGAAAAAAAAATGTCCGATGGTATTTCACTCATTACAACTTCGAGAGAAAAAAAATACATGCATTTTTGGCAAAAGTAACAAAACTGCGTAATTATCATTTTTTTAAACCATTTATGGAAAAAATGAACGAATACACTTAGTTACTTTTAGAAACGACGCATAAAACTTCAACTGGGTTTATCCACCATGGTTAAGTTACTAAATTACAATAACAATAATTAAAAAAAAAACATCAAGACTAATGCGGATGTAGATAAGTGTAACTTATTCATGACTTGATCATTTTAGGTAATCCCTTATTTATTCAACCTTCTGGGAGAAAATTGAAGCCTGTAATCAAATGGAGACCGCCTATGGATACATGGAATTGGACAGAGACACCTAGAAATGATGAACCGTTCTTCATACCCTCGAATTTTACACACAAACTACCGCCATCTGCTAACGAAACGGAACTAATCGCTCACATGGCGGCTTTGAAACGGAACTATTCCAGACTTCTATGGGACAGCGATAAAAGTTCAAACTTACCCCTGTTTGTGGATAAAGCATTAAAATTATTGAATTTAAAACAAGTTTACTATGAAGTCGAACATTCTGTGATGTCTCGCGTCTCTTGTACGGCTTGCAAGGCAGGAGCTGGTCTACTGCAGCATTACATAAGACTTGGTAAAAGCAAAGAGGAGATTAACAAAATGATATACCAATTTTGCGTATCACTAAATATACAGTCTGCGAGAGTTTGTGAAGGTATCACCAGACTTTTCGGGGTAAGTTATTATGTTTCTCCTTTAAACTCAAAATGACAGGTGGAGTAAGGCAGTGACTGAGTGGTGGCCGAGGACAGTTAAGCGGAGCATTGGTCGTCCAGCAACCAGGTGGGTCCACGCCGTAATATCTGTCGCGGGTCGAACCTGGTCCAGGCTGGTTCAAGACCGTAAGTAGTGGCACAAGCGGGGAGAGGCCTTTGCCCAGCAGTGGGAGAGAAAGGGCTGTGAATGATGATGATGATGAAATAAAAGTGTAGATCTAAACAACATAAAAAGAAATTACTTTTTCACTTCCTTCTTACTGCACTCTTTGAATATTCGTGTTCATTTAGAAGCTATCATCAACAGAGCGCTGTAAGAAATAGACTAGGGATTTCCTGAGACACAAATTGCGAGGGAATAAAAAGTTAACGGATATCTTTTGAAACGAAGTAGGTACTCGTGCAATTGCTGGCTTATTAAGAAGTTTCAAGAAATCCATTTTTGTACTATGAACAAGGTTTAAGGTATCTTCCCATGTGGTAATCAACATATCGCCGTCTTGTTCTCTTATAATTGCATTCAGGGCTGGTAAAGTTCGCCAACAGATGAACGTTTTAAACAATATATTACTGAAAAAAAAAACAATAATTAATATGAGATAGCTCCTGGTATTATATATTTTTAATGACATTACGAACACTTTGCTAAATAACAGAGGGCCTAGCGCGAACATTCTCGATAGTTCTACTTACTTTAACGTTCAAAACGTAACGTCAAATTAAGGTTTGTGCTTCCATTTTATACGACTTACATGGCCGTAACGTCGAGGATTCGATACGTAGGTGCGAGTTTTGATTTCATTCGTGCTAGCAATATTTAGCAACTAAGTTGCGTAAAACGGTAGCATTAATGTTTCAATTGACGTTTGTTTCGAACGTAAAAGTAAGTAAAACTATCGAGAATGTTCGCCACCAGGCCACCAGGGCATCATTTCATAACATCTAAAAAAGGACTGTTAATACATAGATTGATCACACCTAGTTCGAATATTGCAGACATTTTTGTACTTGTTATTGGATGCTCAGCAATAATTGATGTATTCAGCTTTACCTACTTACTATTATTATTCTACTAGCTGTACTTCGCGACTTTGTCTGTGACTTTGCAGTGATTTTGGTAAAATTTTGAGGTTTATTTTTTTGTGCGAAACCCTTATTATTTTTCTAAAACGGAAGTAGCCTATGTTAATCTTTGCAATAAGCTACCTTCCGTATATAAGTCATATAGAATTATTAAAAAAATAATAATTTCAACGCTAGATACAGTCACTTGAATTTTATTTACTACTTACACATTTTCTACATGCTTCAGCAGATGCCACACAATCAACTCTGCCATTCGTTTTTCTTTTTCTCATTTTTTATGTAATTAATTCAATTCGGTATAAATATCCAATACAAATTATCCAGTCATAGAAATTTACAAACATTAATGAAGTGCAATACAATTGCAGTAACAAAAAAAAGAGGAGAGGAGAAAAAAGAGGAGGTTTTTCCGCGCAATTAGTAATACATTGCAAAAGTGCTGACCTGTTGTACCCATCTTTAAAACTGCTACAGGCAGTCAACAAGTGTTTTTTTTTGCTAAATTTCTATTTTATTGTCATATATTTATTTGTTAGCTGTTTGTAGTATTTATAAAGATTAAATAATTTCATTTCAAAAACAATCCGCCATAATAGCTAAAACATCCAGCAGAGCATGTGACGTTACCGTATATCTATAAGTGCGTTCCAATAAACAATCGCAACGTTTTAAAGTGCTCATTCGGATATTCGACATTTGTTGACTGAGATCGTTACGGTTGCGGCGAAAATGTCGAGGTGACCCTTAGTGGAGGGCACTAATATCATAAAGTGACGTCATAACAACTTCTAGTGTTTTAAAGTGAATTTTAATCATTAAATTCATAACGTTTTTTTTTGCAATAAAACGTTAATTTTTGCAGAAATATTAAATTGTTTGGCTATAGTACATACTTGAGAATATTATAAACCTATTTTTCATAATTGTAGGGTTATTCTAACTAGACAGGGAAAGTAACACTGGTAGTGAAGATAAGGGAATAGCTCATCATTATATGCTTATGCCGGAGCCAGACACAACTTCTTTTGAATGATCATCTCAATGATCATGTAATGTGGCCAGGGACTTTATGTAGCTGCGCAAAGTTTTTTAGTACTTTGCAGTCTTCAAGAATAAAAGTGTACAAACACTTTGAGCTATATCTGGCTCCGGCATTATACTAAAGGGATCCCTTAAACTTGTTATAACTGGATTGCAGGTTATAAGTACTTGAGTTCCGTAATTAGCAATGATTGTGATGGCTTCAGTACCACAGTCATCTAAACTAAACTAAACAATTTCTCTCTTTTCTTCTCTAACCTATTGCACTTTAGGTACCGTTTTGGGAAAATTGCGCTGAAGTTCATATAGAAGAAGGTGTACGTGAAGGTGTGCTAATATTTCTTTATAATGTGCAATATTAAATTATTAAAATAAAACCACACGTACACGTATAACAGGCGGCTGTTACCTATAACACAGGCATTAAGTTGTTTACCTTAGGAACAGACGTCCGTGTGTCATATAGCCCTGAATATATTTATATTTATTTATAAACGAAAAACTTTTTTTAGATAAAAAGACAAAAATTGCTGTATCTCAGTGTTGGATCATGTGATGGATATCTCCAGATATCGAAATAACTCTTAGATTGGCTGATAGAGGACGTTGAAACGAAGGTGCCTGTGTCATTTACTCACTTTAGATCTAAAACGTAATCGGTTAGTTGTCGCATTTCAAGGACATAATTTAATGACTTTACCATAGAATACATGAAAACTTGTAACCAAGAGCTCAACCTTTAATAACTTACGTGTATCTGATACGGGTAGGTTTTAGTATCTGTGGTGTAGTGTTCCCAAGACCACACTGCCCACTCTTGTTGTCCCCGCATGCGTACACAGTGCCCGTGTCTGAGAAGTTTCATAATAGCATTTGCTTACTCCATTTTGTAACCTAGACGAAAAACGCTTATATTCTGTAAATGAATTCCTTAACTTTAATCGACTGAAAAGAAAAATTGTATTATTTGATATTTTATAATTAATATATGTTATTTTATGTATTAGTTTAAATCCTTCACTACCTTGTTTATTGATCATTGACAATGTACTTTTATTTTGACAATTATATTTGTTATTACTATATTCGTGTTAACTTTGCACGCCATTTAATGGCAATACACTGAAACAGAATTATCTTATGTATCATCACTATACTTATGTAAATTTATAAAGCAAATAAATATGATTTGATTTGATTTGACGAAGGCGGGACGTCCAACTAGTCTTTTACTAACGAGTTAAAAACATGTGACAATACGACAAACTTACTTGTCCTTAAACTGTGTTTTTTTATGTAGCAGAGGGCTAACGAGGAGACGGCTAGCCTAATAATAAGTGACTCCCGACCTCAATGGACAGCTGCAACGCCATAAGGGTTATTATGCGTTTTTGTTGCAGAAAATCTAGGGCAGATTTGCAGAATAGGTCGCTGCCGTCTTAAGTAAAATTCAGCTTTACGGACATCAATACTAATAATAATTATTAAAGATAATTTTGTTATCTGCTAATAATAATAATTGGGCCGTTGACAAAGTTGGCAGTGACTCTACTTTTCGCTACGTGGGTTGTGGCTTCGATTCCCGCCTCAAGATTGGGTGTATTACATAAATGCATGTTACCTATAATACAGGCTTTATGATGTCCATCTTAGAAACAGACGTTCGTGCGTTATATAGTCGTATTAATTCATTTATAGGACTCGGTATTTCTAAATGGTGATTGTGTCATAGAAAAGTGGACAGTTTGAAATATCTTTATCTGAATTTAACATTTTCTATGAATGAACATTTCGTTCGGAAAAATATGTACTAAAAATGAAATTTCATTGTTTATTTTTACTTTACAATGATTTCGTTTTCTTCTTTCAGAGCAAAAGACTTCAAGGAATTGATCGAAGTGCAGTCTATCACCCGGTCACAGCAAGTGCAATTTAACATAGCGAACGACTCAAAAGCCGACCACTGATTAAGTCACGACCTCCTTTGTATTATATATTTGTTAACTTTTTCCTAATTTTCCTTTCGAATTGTAAATTAACAATACCTTGTCTCTAAAAAAAGTTTAAGCACTTTTGTTAAACTATAATATTTTTCATACTTTCATATACGTTCTTAATATTATTTTGAATATGCTATTCCAGTTTTTGAAAATGTAAGAAACCTTCAAATTTTGTGAAAAATGACAAAATATTAACTAGAAACCATTAAAAAAAAACAAACCTCTTATTTTTAAACAATTTTTAATGTAATCCTAAGGTATGTATTTCGAAAGATGACCTAATACTAAATATCGAAAACCGCGGGACGTACAACGTTGCAATTCGGCAAGAAGGTGGTATATATCGAGTAGACATCCGATAAGAACGCCGAACGATTGCGCAATTAAAATAAAAAATTAATTCAGATCATTTATTTTCCAGAGTAGATAGATATTTACTTTATGTGACGACTCTTGCATTTTTGTTTCTCTTTACACATACACGATTTTGTCTACAATTTCTGCAATTAAATTTGTACAATAAGATTGAATGGTGCTTCGAAACCAACCGATCAATTATATTGCACAATAATACGTACGTAATACGGACAGCGCAAAGTTTTTATATTCAGTCGAAGAGTTGTATTACCACGTGTACATCGTGTGAAACAAAATGTCCGAGCAAGATTTAGCCGCATTTTTTTAACACGGTATTGATATTCTTTGCTCTTGACATTCTGCAGAGACGGTAATTCTCTGTACATTTAATATATTCAACGATAAACTCTCTTTCCTTGAATAAAATTCATTTTCCATAATTTTACACCCTACCTTTTTTTTTGTCGTAACCAGACAACTCAGACTGAAAATTATTGCGCAATAATGCCCCCCTATACGTTGCAATGAAAAATATGGAGCAATAAAAATTAAACTCGTCATCACTAGGTCTAGTCTAGTCTAGGTCTAGTAATCAAATTCTAACCTACGAAACTGCTACCACTAACAAAAAATTTAAGTATTCTTCAATATATTCTCCAATATTTTTCAGACTAAATTAAGAGACATAATACTATCTTAAACCGTGCTATAAAGTAAGAAAGGGAATTTACTATTCTTTAAGGTTCTATAAAAAATTCGACGTCATAAAATCACACATCTATTTATCAATTATAGTGTTAAGAATGTTTTAAAATAAGGAATAACAACTTTTTTAATTAACTCAACATCACAGACTATTTCTTTGATCGCAATTAGTACAAACAATCAAACTATTGAATGCGAAAGCAACAACCCGAAGTGATATCTGTAGCTGTAGCGATGCTACGCTCGTAGCATCGTAGCGTCGTAGCGGAGCGGGCGGGGCTGGAAAATGGCGGCCGACAGTGAGTAATGGCGCGCCGGGACGGGTCCAGTGACGCGTGCCGCAGGGCTGTCGCTTGATTGCCATTTGTATTAATATTATATGAGATGGACTCTCATGACAATAAGGAAGTGGGATGAAAATTGTTTAAAGTACTATACTAGCTGTATAGACATACATTTGTATGGTGTCTTTTTATATATGGAAGAGAGTACCTTAGTTTAAAGACAGCACAACACAATATAGTTATATACCAGCAGCAAAAACCATTGTTAATATGATATTATTTGGCAGATAGTAGCATAAGATATGTGATGTTTATCTTTAAAAAAGTATAGTAAGGAGATCGTAGCTTAATTGAGGCCAGCATTTGAATCGATTGCTAGGTTAAGCGGGTCATAGAATGGTTCACTCAGTTATATCGTGTCGTGAATTCTCACGACGATTTTGGGAGTTCCGGGGATGACTTCAGATGGCAGTCTTTCAGCTTAACTTGCCCTACAGCCACATGCTCTGCCATTTAAGCAGATCCTGGTACTAGTCCGGAACAAGATCTTAAATAAGTATAATGGAATTCTTTGGATGTTTCATAGCTGATGGGGGAAATGCTACCATATCAATACCACCATATAAACTCTCTTTTGCATGAGAACTTAAAACATTAACATCTAATATAACTATAATTCCCTATGCGTTCACTTAATTAAATTAAAAATAGTGGCAAATTATCGTCGATAGCTAATTTCATATGGAAAGGAGTGGAAAGGAGAATAGGAAAGGTTTATATAATATTTTACACTTAAAAAAAGCTGCTATAAGTTACTTAATTACCCCGGAGACTACGTGACGCGATTTTATACGGTCTTGCACCGTTTCTTGCCATCATCTTGGCGTACATCCCCTTCAACTTGGTCCTTTCAGCGTTACTTGGGACACCCAACTGATCCTCGACAATCCGGTGATGCCATGTCCCCTAGCTTCACCGCCTGACAGTTCCAGATTCTTCCTATGTGACCAAGCCAACGAAGTCGATTATATTTGGCGTAAAATTTTAATTTCAAGAAAATTTTTACTCACATTTGAAGAAGTAAAAGTTAGAAAATTATCGTATCTTAAACAATACTCTTTTACGATAATCGCTAACCCTAGTTTTTTCCTACAACGGAGCACTGTAAGCAACGCACCGATTGTATCGCTCGCGGATGCTCGGAGCGGCACATTTGTCAACCTTAGCCACCTCCTCCCCCTTGGAACCTCCCGCGCCCACGAGAAAGAAACGCGAGCCTCGGATGAAACTGTGCCAATTTATGTCTCTCTGGTAGCTATGTGATGCGTAAACAGCTGATACCCTGGTAGGAAATGAAAATTATTTCCTTTTTAACTCACAACAGAGAAAGCGGAAAATGAAACATAGTACTTACCTTATACAACCCCCAAATCCACGGGACTATACAGATTCTTTTTTAAATAAAGCTAGCCTCGGATGAAACTGTTCCAATTTATGTCTCTCTGGTAACTATGTGATGCGTAAACAGCTGATACCCTGGTAGGAAATGAAAATTATTATTTCCTTTTAGTCACAACGACGAAAGCGGAAAATGAATCATAGCTTAGCTTAGACTTAAAGAAACCCTAGATCCATAGGATTACCCAGATTCTTTTTTTAAAGAAAATCAGTCAGAAGATAGATAGGAAACAAAAAATATTTTCTTTTTAGAGTAATCAGAAAATATATCATATACTCCCATGGAACTGGATCGAGCCAACTCGAAGCCGCACATTGGCACAGAATGTTGTTTTTTCGGAAAACAGCTTTTCCAATTTCCATATTTTATTATTAAAAAACCTGATTATCATTATGTTTTGTCATCATTTATTTGAAAATTGTTGTATTATACAACAATTTACAAATATATGATGACAAAACAAAGCCATTTTTCGCAAAATCATTCTTTTAGGCCAATATACATACATACATACGTGTTGAGCCGATTGATCGAGCTTCTGAATCCATAGGACTTTTCAGATCCTTTTATAAAAGAAATGCGAGCTACCAATGAAACTGTGCGAATTAAAGACTCTCTGGTAGCTATGAGATGCCTAAACATCAGTTACCTTGAAAGAAAATTATTTCCTTTTTAGTCGCAAGAAAAAGCGGAAAAAGAATCATAGTTTTAGCCTGACAGCCCCTTATCCATGGGCTTATCCAGATTCTTTTAAGCATTCAGTCATACAGCTAGTCCCACAAGGAACCCTTATAGACATGCTCTGACCATCTGTTTGTCTGTCCGCCTGCAAGGTGTTCCCCCCAGGAATTTCCAAACTATTAGATGTAGAGACTTGAAATTTTCCATATTGATAGGGCTTGGTAAAAATTCATAGGAAAATTATTTTGAGCGATATCTGACTTTAGAAGCTATTTAACAAATACATTTATCGCTTGTCAAATATGGAATATATAAACGAGTCTTGACAAGCTCTTGGCCACTTTTTTTAAAGAAACGCGAGGTTCGGATGAAACTGTGCAAGTTTATGTCTCCCTGGTAGCTATGTGATGCGTAAACAGCTGATATCCTGGTAGGAAACGAAAACTATTTAATACTTCATAATAAAACTTCATTTAAGTCACATGGACAGCGGAAAATTAAACATTATCTTATAAAGCCCTCAAATCCGGACTGGATAGTCCTTATTTTCTTAGATAGTAATTACGTAGACGTACTTTCTTTTATTTCGGCACCTAAATTAGTTTATGTTTCAAGCCAATTTTGTACCCCTCTAAAATAATCTCGTGTTATAAAAGAGAAAAAAATATTAAAAGAATGCTTTTTGATTACAAAATGAGAAAGTTTCATAAGGTGCAATCTATTTACTTACTACAATAGATTTTTTTCAAAAAGACAATAATAGTCTGTTTACATAAAACAATGAATATGACTGACAATATCTTTATATATATAATTCTATGGTACGTGTGTATGTCACCGAACTCCTCCTAAACGACTGGACCTATTTGAATGATTTTTTCTGTAGGCGCCCTAGAAGGTTTATATTCAAAAATCAACCAGGCAGATGGCGCTGCATTTGGTATGTAGTTTATCTTTTTATCGATTTTTACGTTCGGGCAGGACACCGTCTGCCGCGTCCGCTATAGTAGATTATATAATCTTCGCAATGGCTTTTCCAATCTTTATAGGATTT
>JANCMC010021608.1:3525916-3601294 GCA_024363005.1 Charaxes varanes
GCAGGACACCGTCTGCCGCGTCCGCTATAGTAGATTATATAATCTTCGCAATGGCTTTTCCAATCTTTATAGGATTTCCTAATAGATAAAGGATAATGCAAGATTAGTTTTACTTATAAAGGAAAATGTAAGATTACATATAAAATAATTTGTATTACGAAAATATCTAGATTTTCGGCGTGAAAATTGAAGAACCAATGAAGGGATGTGATTAAAATACAGAAATTTTAACTTTCGCTTGTACGGACGAAATCGGAAGCATTAGCTAGTCATAAATGTAAGAAGTTAGATCTATCTCAAAGTAGGTTCTACATCAGAGCTTTACGGAACGAGCCATGTGTGCTAAAGTTCATTTAGGATGGGATGTTTATTAGTTTAATTAGTTTTATAACAAGTAAATCTCGTTACACCATAGCACCCCTATCCTATTAGGTCCCTAAGCATACTATATACAGTCTAGTACACCTTACTAGTCAAGTCTGTTAGGAAAGATCTAGATGGTTTTGATTGAATTTGTTATTAAACAAAAACCCGCTTTTCTTATTAACACTAAATCTATAGGTATTAGGTACAAAGAAATAAATCAGTTGACGAACAAAGGGGAAACGAGCTCCAATATTAATTTATTAAAATTTGCATTTCTAGTCAAGTACCAAAGTAACATTTCCTAAAATATATCCATACCAAGCAAGTAAAAATAATTCGATTGAGATGGTGATAAAAGAGACAAAACCGGTGGCCTAACCTCGTCATTAAAGGCCGGCAACGCATCTGCTAGCCTTCGGTCGTGCAGATCTCCATGGGCGTCGGCAGGCACTTGGGTGCCTGCTGCCTGCTCGTTTGCCCCTTGTACCATAAAAAAAAAGACAATGAAAACTTTAACGAAGATATTATTAATTAACAATTCCTATTGATATATTCTAATTTCCAAAATCGTGTGACTTACAATAATTATACTACAGTATAAAGAATGGACCCTATATCACTCGGCCGCAATGTAAATCACGAAGTAGCGCGGCCCGCGTCGCGTCAAGTCGCGTCAGATCCATCACGCGGCGCGACGCGACTAACGGCCGTGTCGATCGCAGCTAAACACGCAACCGACAACAAAACAATACAAAATACTAACAACAATAGCAAAATAATAATAACAAAATCATAACTTTGGAGGTAAAAAATGGTGTAATCAGCGCATTAACGCGGATATTTAATAATATTTAATTATTACTCTTACCTTCCAATTTTCCAAATTTGGAAAATAAGATGACTGTCTTAGTGACACTGGTAATCACTGAGTTTAGTATATATTTCAGTTTAAAAGAAACTCGAGAGTAAAATTTAAAATTAATTCAATCATAAGAAATAAAAAGAGTTAACATGTCAACAACCGCCATGGTTGCAAGCCGACTGTCGAATTCGGTCCTTAGCGTCACCGACTGGTTGTGATGTTTTTACTTTCAACTACTGAATATCATTTTTTTTTTTATTCTTTATAGTTATACAATCATTACTTTATACGTTTAATAATAAATACGATGCCACACTGTAGCTTGAAATATCACTGCGTGTATCTCGCGCGACACAGTGATCAAACAAGTGTTCAAATATTGAAAACTATAGGCTAACTTAAAATTTTTGTTCATTTGTGACTTTACTATAAGTACTTGTATATATAGCAAATTAAGCCACGTTTAGCTGTAGTGGTTCGATGTTGAGATAATGCAACAAAATTTTAATTCGAGAATGTAATAACCTGAACTGCTGACGGTACACTTCGCAACAAACGCGATCACTTTCCGCGCGGGCGACTGAAAAATTTGCTAGGAAACCGCGACGCGTCGCTCACGTCTAACACAACCGTGAACTCATGCTGCCCTGGTGCTTGATGTAACTGATTTCATGGACAGCATATTTGGACCTTTATCTAAAAATTTTATTACATGAAACCCAGAGAGAGCAAGGAATTACCTGCCTTTAGACAAAACTTATTACACTTACCGTTCTAGAATTCAGGAAGTGCATGGAATTTCTTGCCTCATTTTATCGTGCTGTTCATACTCTCATACCTACAGAAAAGGCTGTATTAGATAGGGCAATTAGTGTAGCAACATTTTGTGTCATAATCGTTTAAAGATTATATAAATAAGACTTAATTCAATTTAGAACTAGTTGTTACCCGCGACTTCGTCTATGTAAATTAGGTGAAAATTTTTAGGGTGGTGACATACAGCCTAGCCTTCCCCGATAAATGGACTACCTAATACTGTAAGAATTTTTCAAAATGGACCAGTAGTACCTGAAATTAGCGCTTTTAAGCAAAAAACAATCTGTTCAGCTTAATATATTACACAAAGTATAGATTTAATTATCATTATTTAATTCATAAATAACATAAATAGATAATGAAGGACGGTTGAGGAAGATCACCTTTGTTGAAGATGGCTAGAAGTAGGAAAGTGTGACATAAATATTTTACACAATCACAAAAGAATCGACGCTACCCTACAAAGCTTAAAAAAATTGAAGACCTCTCTAGTACACTTGTAAAGTTTATATTTGTTAAACATCGTTTCGTATAGTAAATTGGTTGAATCTCAAGAAACCTACGCCCATTAAACAAAGCCGCCAAGAAACATGTGAGCGGATGTTGATATTAGAACGACCATAACGCATGGTTGCCGCAAAACAATAACAATAATTTCAACGAAAACGGAAATCTCCTAGCGAAAAATCGTTAAAATGGCGGACAGAGTCCAGCGTACGCCATCAAAGCAGTTATTTGGTCCATTTAACGTGAAATACTTGCTCTGGATGTACTAGGAACGCAAAGGCAGGGGGGGAGATTTTAAAATACGATTTATTACAGCATGAAAGATATAATATAAAAGTCCCGCTCGCGCGCTGTGCGCCTGGTAGGCTCATGTCGCGAACGCTCAGTCCCAGCGGGGGGCTCCTTTGACCGCGGGCTCCGACGTCGGTTCCCTGGCCAACATTCATCAGCACACAGGGTGTATTTTCTGTATTAAAATGATTTAAAACATTCCCTTTGCAAGATATATGCCGTACGTAAATATTTCTTGGCATAATGGATAGCAAATTAACCGCTAATGGCTATTTTGATATAAATATCATCTGTTCATACATACTACAATCGAAAAACAAGTAAAAAGTGGTACTATTAAGTCATTTCCTGTGTTCTTTCATTTATAGCTCTTACAAGCAATAATTTAGCTATGTATGTGATGGAGTTATTACTTCACAAATGTCTTTTCTAAAAATATTAGTGTCAAAATTTGCTTTTCGACTAGATTGAGAATCAGCAGTTACGAACGTCAATTTTTTTAACCCGGTTTGATGTGTTAAGACATTAGGTTTTCTGTACCACCATGACCAATCAGATAGCATATGTACAATTGAAAACTGGTATATCTACAAAAAAGTATATGTCAGGTCCGAAACTGTTTACAATTAAAGATATGTTTGAACTTCTGAGAAGACTAAGATAAACAGTGACTATATCTAACTTTTTATTTGCTGATGCGTGCCACAGAAATTAGTGATTTATTATTTAAACATTGTTATAAAATCTTTCAGTCGTTATCCGGATCTTTAAACAGCTTGTTGAAAAAGATTATGGCACACGGACTGCCCAAATGTTGGCTTACGTACTATTCAACAAAAGCGTTAATTGTATTGAGCAAATGTTCAATACAACCTTAATTTACCTTCCAATTTATTTTTAAATAATTTACAAACAGTATGGGAACAAAATTAACATCGGTTCTGTAATAAGAGTCATAATACCCCAATTGTAGAAGGAATTGACTGAAATCAGCAAGGTCCCAGGTTCAATCCCCGACGCCGCTGGAGTATTGTCACACCCACTCTTGACATAGACTTTTTATTCAAGCTTAGTAAGAGGGGAAACAGGAATATTGGACAAACCTAAAGAGTATTCCTAATTTCTTCTCCCCTTCCTAGCGCTATCCCGGTCTAGTACCAGGGAACCCTTAGATTACAGAAGATGTGACTGTAGAGCGAGTTAGGATGACCGATTGCCATCTGACGTCATAATCGGAACCCCCATGATTTCCGCAACCTTAGAATTAATATCACAAAGTGACATTAATCGGCTCCCACTGTTATACCTGCCTTCCGAAACACGGAGGATTTCGGATATCAAATATAACCCAGTGCTAGAATGGATCACCAATCTATTACCTCGCAGTTAGAGCTACTTAACCTAGCGATCGACTCAATTCGATATACTATCCAAAAGAAAAAATAGAAATTACGAATTTTGATCAATATCGATTCTGTAAGTACTGACTTTAGTTTAACGCGAATAATACGAGATTATTATAGATTTTGTTATATTTTTAGATCATGATATCATCCTGTACCCTTTAATGGATGTAATTAATAATCGAAACAACTACAAGCTTACCGTTCATGTTGCTAATGAAAGTTTAACTGCGGGATGATTTGTTGACCCCCGCGCTCACGTGGGCGAAACAGTTCCGATTCCCGATATTTTATATCTATTTGTATTTAACGAATAATTAAAATTTTCTTACACAGAAGCTTAGTATGTGTTGTTAGCTATAAACTGCATTTAATTAAAGGATTTTGAGCAATTGCGTTGGTTCTTAAAGTTTTGTGAAGAATCCTCATTCACTTTTCCTCCGCATAAGAACACTTCTCAAGTGCCTACACAAAGTTTGCGAAAAAAAAAATTGTGCTTAAACAACAGCAAAAACGCATTTAGAATGTTGTTGGTGCTGCCGCGCTTCTATAGGGCATCAGGCATGTATGCAGCTCCAGTAATAGACATCTTCCAGTACCAATGCCGGTGACGAAATACTTGTAATTCTGTTTATATTATTATCTAATTTTTTGTAATTTTAATTTTTTTTAATTTTTATATTAATATTTTTTTAATAAATAATAAATATATTGAAATATTTAATTCGTAATAATATTTTTTTAAAGCCACAGTGACAGTAAACATTGTTTTTCTTAGGAAAAACGTTTTTGTTCCCACATTAGAATCATTTATTTCAGAATAAATATAGAAATTGTTCATTAAATACATCGTTTCATGCTTATTAGTAAATGCTCATTTATTTTAGTATTGTTTCGTCATATTTTAGCTGCATGAGAATACATTAACTGACTTACTGGTTCTTTGGCGCAGTTGGCAGTGTCCCTACCTTTCGCCCCGTGGGTTGTGAGTTCGATTCTCGCCTTGAGTCTGGGTGTACTATCTATACGTATGTATTATTATATGAAATGTATATTTGTAACACAGGCAATAAGTTGTCTACCTTAGGAACAGATGTCCGTGTACCATATAGTCATATGTATTTATTAATTGACCCGCGGTGGTTTGATCTTTCGTTAGATGTAGTTATTTTGCATTATATGTAAAAAGTTTTTCATTCTACATCCTTCAAGTCTTTTAGGTTTAGAATTTTGAAAAATAGTTTTTTGGAGCTTGAATCAATCAAAGACATTTATAAAATTTCATCGATTTACTATATGTAGGTTCATGTTCGTACGTACGTGTACTAATTAACCATTACAATTAAAGTACTAATTCAAGTACAGATATGATTACTCGGAACATTTATTCAGGTTTAAGGACACAGTTGGTGGAGGATGCTGCAGAGACCTTATATCCCGAGCCCTTATTCTAGCTGGTAGTTTAACTAGATTTAAGATGTTGTGTTGCGTGTGAACACAGTGTCCCCAATTATACAAATCAAGGCAGCAAACGTCTGTAAACTCAGGAGAATTTTCCTTTGGAAGTTTTGATGAGGTACATGGGTTTATCCGCTTAATTGAGTTTTGAGTAAATTAGAGCCGCAAGATTGTTAAGGTTCCTGCTTTACATCAAATATTATTTTGCAGTCTCCGAATAAATTGAAGCGATTTTCACTGGTAGATACAAGATTACAGATTACAGATTACAAGGTATATAAGCTACTTGGATTCTAACAAAAGATACTGGTTTCCGCACCAAGAAACGCATAAATCTTTGACTTTGGATCAAAACTTTAAATCAACTTAGGTGACACCTAGCACTTAATGATAAACTTTTACAAGTAACGCAAACATTATGCTTTGAACGTTAAAACTTTAAAATAATCAACACAGCGTTTCCTTGTGTTTCACATTTATTCCCTTTTTTGTTTCACATCACGTGAGAGCGGAACGCATGTAGAATATTTTGTAGCGACTTTAATAGATTTATTTGATACTTTATGGTTAAAATTAAGTATGTTGTTTATGTCCAGGGATGTAGTTGAGCGCACAAGTAAATCTTCCGGATAAATAAACATTCACTTTTAAAAACGTGTTAAGAATATTGCTGCTTGAACTTCTTGTTTAAAATACGTGAGTGCTACTTTCGTTTGTGCGAATTTTTTGGAATACGGATTACTTAGAGGATTTCGGTCAGGTCAGCCGCGAACCCGCGTACCGTACGAAGATATGCGTTAACAGTCGACACACGCGCGAGTTGTGCTTTAGAGTCGGCCCTGCTAGCTGGAGAGCCGCTAAACTATTTATTTATATAATTTGTCATAGTACCGCAAGTATTTGTCATTTGCACCTTATTCAGGCGCTGTTTATCAAATATTTGACGTACAATAAAAATTCCTATAATGTAGGTACTAGCAATAACTTGGCTGCTATTCCTGTTCGCCTGGACTTATACAAGTGAGATTAAAAATAAAAGGTACATTGCTCTTTTGAAATTGTTTCTTAGGAGCCTACTGAGATTTCAAAGAATCTCAAAAAATTTTTTTTTGACTTACATTCAGGTGCCCATTCAGTATAAAATAAGTATTCGCGGAGCTTTAAATACCTGCTCAAAACTGTTCACCAGCTCTCAGTCTGTCCGTGATCATGGTCATCCACCGTTTTGTGTCGGCACGTATCAGATGACGAGCATCAAAAATTATTTGTGATCCGAGCACCGAACGTGGAAGTATTTGGATAAGGGCATTTGCAATTTTAAGCAGTAAGGTTTTCCGAAATGCCTTTAATATAAACACCGTCCGATTTTAATAGCTCTCACGTTTGATTAAAATGACCTCAGTTTAAAGGTAACAGTCGCTCGAAATACTTACCTAACTACTAATTATTAGTTAATGTATGAATACATGACACATATTTATGTGTATGACATCCAGAGTCAAAACGGGAATTGAACTGGGGACCGCAGAGTGGCGGCTAGGATCATAGCCACCTATGTCAACAGACCAGACAACGGTATTTTAATGAAGTTAAAAGTTAAGAAGCAATTTTCATGCTCATTACTTTTATGAATATTATTACAATGAAAAAAAATATATATAAAATAAAACAATTTTATTAAAAGAATTTAGCTGTGCATAATATTTAAGGCCATCAAGCGTTATAATCGTCCTTTGACACACAAACCTACAGACATGCACTTCACACATTTTGCTTACAAATCGTACGTGCGTTTGGCAACCAAAGCGCTTGGCAACACTTGTGGGGCGTTAAAGTCGCAACAGACTCAACATATGACTCTTTATTCAATTCTTAGCTGTTGTCGGTTATATTGTTAGACACAAAAACAATGGAGAAATGCAACTACAAAAGACTCATATAAATATTTTTTTAAATTAGTCATTGTTTAATTCAATTTTCTTTCCTTTTAAGTCACTTATAAGGATAAATAAAGCTATTATACGTAATGGGTACAGAAATAACTTAAAACAACTAATGTTAGATATTCAATCTTTGACATTTAATCATGTAAATTTTCGAGTAACTATATATCTGTAATATAGCTTAAGAAGCATGAAACATAAACAGAGCTTCAGTAGCTCAGAGGGCACAGAGGAGCACTAAATCTCCCGGGGTACTTGTTTATATCCGCCTGATATTGACAAAGAGCACACGTTCAGAAGTAATGCGTAATATTTATATGTTGAATTAGTTATAAACATCGATAAAAACGACAATCGACGATCGACTCTATAAAGCAGTAGCGCCAAGGTCGCACCAACACATATATACGATATTAATACCCGATAAACAAATAGTTAAATTCAGTTCCGCAAAAATTATTGATTGAACCTTCAGATTGTTTAGTATCATTTATATTGACATCTCATATAAATATTGCTTTAAATTTAAGTACTGCTGAGATGCGTCGAATTTGCGTTACCTGTCTAGTACCGGCTCCTTGTACGAATTTATCAAAATTGATACTTTACTACGTTAACTTTTTATTGCATTTTTTTAACATTAAGGCAGTATGAAATGCTATGTTTTTGAGGAGTTATATATAGTATAGATGTATAATATCGTATTAAGTATATAAGCTTGTCGCAGGTTAAAAAAGCTCTGCATTGAAGGCGACAATGACTGTGTCATCTTTCAAGATAACATCTTAAGTGCATTTAGTTTAGCGAGTCGGCGTCACGTCGGCGAGCTTATCTCTTGTGAGGAAACATTTTTGTATATTTATATTATTTCTTACGCTCGAAACAAAGGATTCAATTTTGAAGTCCTAAAGTATTATACAAATTGTTTTCGAAGACACTCTTAATTAGCAAGGTATGAGATAAAGTAATCGTTTTGAGAAATTATAGAATTTTAAAAGAATAAGTAGAATACTTTTAAATTAAATATTTTAATTTATGAAAGAAGCCTAGAGACAGAAAGTTTTCAAAAGTCTTTAATTGTGGTGTAATTAATTTAGTAGTATGTTAATAAAAAGAAGCTTTTTAAAAAGCTTGGAAAATTAATGTTTAGAAAGGGAAAGAAAAATTCTTTCATATCGGCATGCATCACAGTAATAATGTATTTTGTCACATCGAAAATATACGGAAGAAGTAAACAAAAAAGGCATTCCATATCTTCCTCCCTTTATGAATATGAAACTTGGCTGAAATTGTTTTATTTATAACTGATATAACTTCATCATCATCATATCAGCCCGGGGATGTCCACTGCTGATCATAGCCTTCCTCCATTAATCTCCATGAAGGGTAACAGCCTTTCTTTTTTACGTTTACTTTGCTACAAAATACCTTTCCTGTAATAACAAACAAATCATTCTTGTAACACAGTGTATACGTTTATATAAATCCGATATGCTATTATAGAACTCTGTAAAAATAAAACTTTACAAAAAAAGTGGAATATTTGTAATTATCATATCTTGGCTATATTTTTTGCACTGAAAAATCATTAATCCTTGTAATGCCGGAGCCAGACATAGCTCAAAGTGTTTGTACATTTTTGTCCTTGAAGACTATAAAGTACTACAAAACTTTGCGCAGCTACACAAAGTCCCCCGCCACACTACATGACCATTGAAATGATCATTCAAATGAAGCTATATCTGGCTCCAGCATAATGATTTAGGCAATGACAGGAGGTTTCTGTATGTTATAGCTTAATCAACTAAGGTAAATGTCTGACTAAAATATTCCTTGTAGACAAGTTCCTGATTTAAATAAGTTTCTAAGATTTCGCCTGTTTTGAAAGGTTAATCTTCGTGAAGTAAATTAAATTCACCCATTATCCTCTATAAGGATATAATAAGATTTGAGCGTCTGCAATGTCTATAATGACGACGCGTTTAATGGAAAAAAGTGGTAGTAAAAGTTTGTAAGATATATATATTTCTGTGTGGAAATAATAAAAGCAGAAAGAAAAGAGAGATAAAAAGCCTTAGAAGAGAGAGAGAGATACATACACTATTATTTGTTGTCATCTTCTATTTAATGCTGGATGTCATTGACATTTCCAAGAATCGCCATCTTCAAGTTGGCATCCCTATTTTATGTCATTTGTAGTCTGTGAAGAAATGTTTATTTTCTCTGTGCCGGATATGAGTGAAATTAGATATTTAACAAGTGTTCGCTATTATGCCGGAGCCAGACATAGCTTCATTTGAATGATCATGAAGTGTGGCCGGGGTCTTTGCCTAGCTGCACAAAGTTTTTTAGAACTTTGTAGTCTTCAAGGACAAAAATGTACAAATACTTTGAGCTGGTGGTGCGCTGGACCCTGTTGTTCGTGCGGGGTGGGTGCATGCGGGATGGCTGAGGGGGGGGGGGGGGGGGGGGAGGGGAGGTAGTATTGCATACTAAGCAAGTCATAATTCGACAACATATAGAATGTGATCTTATTTTTCCTAAAACGTATGTGTACATGTAGTGCCTGTAAGAGATCACTTATATTTGTTGTTATTACCGTAAATGCAACTAAAATAATAACAAAGATAACTCATAGAATCAGGCGTTACTTTGCGGAAATCCATGAGATGAATCACAAAGGTATTTAAGCGACTTTTCGGTACTTGTTATGGCGCGTGTTAAATAGTCCCATGTATTTATTAATTATTTATTAACATACCTTCATAAGTTCATAAGCAACAACTGCGTCTCTGTTGAATATGTGGATTTCATCGTCATCCTCTGGTTGAATACTTTTGCCGTTTCCAGGTGGATCGCAAATTATTAAGCTGAACTTATTCAAGTCAAAACCCTCTATTTGAAACCCTTCTAGAAGTATGGCAGTAGTTATAGTATATTTTATATTAGTAGGCGAGAAGTTATAGTATATTTGTAGTAGGACCTAGATCTGTCTTTTCGTAATTGGCGTTTCATATCTAGGGTTTTAAGGCGGTTTTCCTCAAATATTTTTTCTTATCTATATCTATACCTATATATAAAGCTGTAGAGTTTGTTTGTTTACTGGAACGCAACAATCTCAGGAACTACTGGTCTCATTTTGTAAAATTACTTCTGTGTTAGACACCCCAATTATCGATTTAGGCTATAGGCTATATATCATCACGCTAAAATTAAATCTAATTTTTCACCTAAATTTAAGCGGATGAACTTAAAGGCTCAGCTACTTAAGTATAAATAATTTAGATATGTATGTATATTTCAACAAGTAAAGAAATTATATTTGAGTATTATATGATGATTATAGTTGAGAAATACGTACTTAAACGTGTTTGTACGAACGTCCTGTCACTGTTTACACATCAGTTGGTGTGTGAAAGCTAATAAATGTATAAAATTAAATTATTAAAAAAAACACACACACCCATGCCAAACGATTTTCACATATGCAATGCAAATGTATCCTTTATACTATAAGATGATGTCAAAGTATAGTCATGACCCTAGAAAAATATTTCTGCGGTCATGACAAACATCGAAATAACAATATATTTTGTTAATTATGACATTTGATGTGATTAAATTGTTAATTTTCGTGATACTAATGATTAAAAAATAGGTACATAGCTTAAAATAAATATAGGGTACGCAAATCTAAAGTTTTGTGGCCGAATTTCGATCATCCGGTGATCTCTAGTCAAAGTCAAAGTCAAAAACTTTTATTCATACAGACTTTTTTATGAGCTTATGAAATATTTTCTTTAATCATTTGATAATTTTGTGATAAGATTTACGGCTTAAAAGCTAAGTTTACAAGAGTTTTAGCTGGACTGATTTCGCTAATGCTTTTTTTTTAACTGTTTGTTATTGTTATTGTCAGGACCGACCAAATAAAGGGATAAGAAAAGAAAGAAAAAAAGAATAGAATTCTGCATTGTCAAAATCAGGCAGTAACGTGCATGAAGCAAAATCTTTTCATATGCAGTATATGATAAACACTCTTCCGCAAAATTTTAGAAATCAAATAAAAGAAACAAATACAGGGTATAAAAGACATCATACCGTACATGATTCTCGATAGGGAATGGTGAAATTTTTCGTCGGCTTTTTTTTTAAATGTACAATTTTTTATACCATTTTTTTAACTGAATACTGTATAATATCATTTTTACTATCTCTCTTAATGCAATTTTAAATCAGAAACAAATTTCTTCAATATTTTTACATAAAACCGCAATGTAAATAAAACATAAAAGTACATAACAGAGGTAGCACGGCGCAAGTCGGTGATTTATTTTGCCCGTCAACATTTTGTTGACGATTGCTTCCCAATGTTCACGATACATTGCGCGCTCAAGAATGGGATGACGATGGCAATATGTCCATGGGCGCCAGTAGGCACTTCGGTGCCTGCTGCCTGCTCGTCTGCCCCCTTGTAACATAAAAAAAAAAAAACTTATTAGTAGGCGTAGTTGTGCTGGACAAAAAAATTGAAGTAATTTATGAATTGGGCAACGGCTTTTTTTTCCGGAGGAAATATAGTCATTGTCCTTATCTGTCAATGTCTATGCAATATTTTATGAATAGTTGTAGTTGGGAACTGTACCGCTTGTTCCGCGGTCTCGCTTTCACGCTCGGCTCAGGTGGAACGTGACAATGTGTCACAATTTTACGTGGGTGCAGTCACATTTTATCTATTTATACGACGTTCTCACGTCAAAAATATTGTATCGAAACTCTTTATCGTTTCAGCATCACTGTCGCAAGTGCGGCTCTGTAGTTTGCGGGCCGTGCTCGTCGAAGCGCTACGTGTTGCGCGGACAAAGCGAGAAGCCGCTGCGCGTGTGTCTGCAGTGCTACGACGAGTTGACCCGCGACCGAGCATATAAGATGACAAAATCGTACGCGTTTGCTTTAAGACAATAAGTACAACATTATGCAAACATTTATGTTATTTTAAGTATTAAATTTATATTTATAAAGTCAATGAATAGACGCAGGCGTTCAAAGGAGGTATAAAATATATCCAGGTAGATGCTGAAACTCTCTCACTCGGGACAAGTTAGCCCACGTATAGAGAAAAGGCAAAATATAGTTCTTAGCCAGAATCCACGTAGAACGTTAATTTGAAAAAAATATAATTGCCATAACCTGTAATTTTGTGTTTTATTTATTATTTTTTCACGACAAACTGTTTCCCCCGACTTCGCCTGCGTAAAATTTAAATTGCGGAAGCCCTTAAACCTCCTAAATTTGGCCTGGAAAGAGCTTTTTTTACAAACTATACAGTACCTCCTTGCCAAATTTAATCTATGTGCGTCCTGTGGATTTCGAAATTTTGTGATAATGCGAAACCATTTTATCTTCCGGTTTTATATATATAGAAGAGATAATGCTAGGAAGAAGAAGTTTAAATATATCAATAGATAGACTTTATATAGCATTATGTGAATTCACAAAAAAACTCTAATTTTGTCTTGGATAACAACATTGTAACAATATCTAAATATCTATCTAAAATTCTGTAAAATATTGATGTTTTAGTTCATATTTTATTTGTGGTTTCTATTATTCTTTATTTTGTTTTTACTTTTAGCACTTAAATAATATTGTTAATTTTTCTTGTTAGCATTGCCTGCTATACACTCCTGTAATTGAAGGAGCGCCAAGATTTTTTATGCGTGATTGTGATCTTGTAAGTAATGTGTGTATTCTTTTATGGTTAGGTCCTTAATAATAAAATAAAAAAATAATTAAAAATACATTTTATGTTTCACTTGATATTTTATTTACTTAAGGAATTATTTGTAATAGAATGTTATTGGAATTTATTTTTGTACACTGCGACAGCGGTCGAACGCAAGATACTGAAATTGAAGACGTCAACTTAATAACTCGTCCACGCTGCATAACCTGGAATAGCCTCTTCTTTTGCCGCTGATATCATGAAAGGCGTTAAAGAGACTTCTAGATTATGATTACTATTGTCAGACGGGTTACAGAAGACGATAGATCAAATTGCGCGCCTTAGAAAAGACCTAAATCTCGCAGTGGATTCATAGTGACTAATATGATGATGATCACAGTTAGCAGAAGACCGTCAAATGCATCCAGGGTCTTTGAGAAACATGTCATCCGTTTTCTTGAAGATTACTTAGTCGTATCATGATGTTACGCGAAATAGAAAATATGTTGCAAATTCCAAAGTTATGGACTTTCAGACATGTCACTATCTCTAGTAAAGAGATTCAGAAGCCGGTATTAGTCCAAACCATTCTAATCTATTCAACGAAATTGTCTTAAATAACTAATTCGAATTTTATTTCAATTTATAACGGTCTTGCGAGTTAAAAACAAATGTGTATTCAATTGTTACATCAGACACATCTATGTAGACACGTTCATTATTTTAATAAACGACAATAACATTTTATTATACTTTGGGATTTCCGTCTATCATAAGAGTATGTAACCGCTTAGCATTTCGAATATATGCGCTATATTAGCTCTACTAAAATATAAATTATATATACTATATTATAAAGCTAATGGAGGGCTATTTATTAAGTTTCTTTCACAATATGCTATTAAAAAATTTGATTAAACTTTCAACTACGTGCAATTTTTTACAGGCCCTGTAATATTTTGTTGCGACATGACTCTGTTGTGCTCTATTTATTTAAGATATTCTCTAAATTTCACGTTTTTATATATTTATCAGCTCAACAGATTGATTGATTTCATCGAGGTTTGCGAATATTTATTTTTTCTGGATTTACATAGTTTCTGTTCAGGAATTCATTCGTGTGCTCACATGCTATGGACTGTTGCAAATAAATAAAAAAAAAAACCTTATAAAAATCATAAGGAGTTTTTATAAAATAATATATGCGATTTAAATAGTTTTATTTCTAATGATACGCCACATTTCGTTTGATTATGAATAGATAATAAAGATTTTACTTTTCGGCCTTTATACCATGAAGAGTAAAATGTAAAGTGATTAGGTGTGTCTTGTATTATACCACACTGGTGTATAGGAGAAGCACCAGAGTCCAGACACTCAGACTCCAAGACAAAAATGAGACTCATATGATTAGTATCAAATGCGATCGTAATACTTTCTCCTTCCTGTATCAGTCACTGATAGAGGAAAATTTATGAATGACTACAATACATTGTTATATTACGAATTGCTGTCCGTCGTCCCGGCATATTTTTTGATTGGGGCAATAAGCGGCATGCGCTGGGATTCAATTGAAAAATTGCTCCGAGTGTGGGACGACGACGTTACTTGCCCTCAGTCGGGATATCCTTCCAGAAAATAACCAACAAACAATCGTCTAAATCAACCGCTGTCCGTTATGATATGAAACGAATGGTGGGGCTCTTTTGTAACGTTTAACCTGACTAATAAGTTAACATTCTGACATTTTGTCGTCCCAAATGCCACAGGTTGCTCTTTAGCGCTTGAAGTTATGTTACCTATTACACTGTCATCTCCTGAATTTTAAATTTATCTTCGCCCGCGTAGTTAAATAAATTTTGTCTCGTGGATTTATCATACACTATTTTAACAGGGTTTTAGTTCGGCTTTACTTTTTTTTATATCCCTGTTTTTTTTTATTATAAGTATATACGTAAAATTAAAAAATACTGAATAACATGAAGCCATTTAATGGGGTGTGTTATAACATTTTCAATAATTTGCTAATCAATATTGTTTTATTTGTTTCGCAAATAGCTTTTATGAGCTTTACTCTAAGTTAGCAATTTCATACATATACGTAACGACTAAACGCGTTAGTGATTTACTACTACATTTTTTGAGTTGCTGAATTAAAATGCACTTAAATGAACAATAAACGAATATAAGCGTGAATGAGAGAGAAAGAAAACGTTCCTTAAATTTTTAACAATGATTATGCTCTAATACCTATCTCTCGACGAACTACTAGGTAAAAGAATGGCGTCGTGAGACTTAAAAAATATAAATTTCAAAACAGTCTACAGCAGTGAATCATTCATGCGATAGCATCTCTGCATTCTAGTTGCCAATTCTATTCAATGAGGCGATTAAAATTCTGATGATGTGTGGTCGTCTGGCCGGATCATCCATATTACTGGCGCGCATTTTGCATCCTGCCTACACGCACGCACTAGGAAGTATCCATCAAAGACCACTCACTGTTCATTCATTCAGTTCGCAGAAAAATAGGCGAAACGTCTACTTTGCATAGAAATGTGATATCTCAGCCTCAGAATTCGGTTTGCAGACAGTTCTAATTTCAGAAATGTACATGCACTAAAATTAAATAACCTATTATACACTACACGTAACATATTATTTAACTTGACAACATCTAGTTATTGCATCTCCGAGCGATACAAGTTTGTTTTAAATAACTCGTTCCAAGTCGTTATCTATAAGTGGACCGGCGCCAAACCGCATTCCTACAGGACCTGGGATATCGATGCATTAACTAGCCACGATATTAATAGAAGCCATCGGATGTACAACCAGTTTTGTAATTATGGCAATAAATACGCTCTCTTGGATGAATGCTACGAATAATATGAATGGATAAGGTTTCCAGTAAAAAATAAACTTATTTTTGTTGCCGCGTCAATGAAATTATTCAACGAGAGCAGTCATCATTTTCCATTCCTTTCTTCGTAAATAGTTTACATCCTACTTATTCTTGTTAGCATTAATTCAATATGACTAGAAGATAGGCACCCGACCCCAACATGTCGGGCCCTTAGATGATTCAACCGTAATAGGAAAATTGCTGTGAATGTTAGGATCAACCGGCGGTGCGTAACATTGGCCTTACCGAACTCACGACTTGTACGTGCATTTATTTGAATTCTAAGCAATCTCACTATTATTATTTTGTGAAACCGCTAATGATGTAATTTTTCTTTCCAGGATGAAGGTCTTCTTACTTTGCATGGCCTTTGCGGCTGCGAGTTTGGCAATGCCCGTCGCTGAGGAAAAGCAAGAAGTACCAGTAGCACCTCCATCTATTCCTACAGTCAAGTCCGAAGAAATTAAGCCACAGCCGGAAGCTAAGACTGTTTCTACAGATGAAAAAAAGCCTGAACCGGTCCTAGAACCCAAAAGCGTTGATCAACCTGAAGTAGCAGAAGCAAAAAGTGCAGTAGCGCCCGCAGACGCTACTCCGGAATCAAAGCCAGATGTTAAAGCTGCGCCAGTTCTGGAAGAGAAAAAAGAAGAAATTCCAGAAGCCAAAGTAGCTCCAATTCCTGAGGTGCCTGTACCTGAACAAAAATCAGAGGCTGAAGTTAAGCCCGAGCTAAAAACTGGCCTTTCGGAATCAAAACCTGAAGCCGCAAAGTCAGAAGAAGTCCAGGCTAAAGTAGAAGAAGTAATTAACCAGCCATCCGCAAAATCAGCTATAACCGACGATATTATCGACGTGGTTAGTGCCGTAAAGAATCCTGCTGCAGTTGCCGATGACGTTGTAGATCCGGCCGCTATTAATCCTATCTCTGAATCTCAACCCGCTGTAGCCGTTAAAAGTGCTGAACCAGAGGATAAAAAAGCCGATTCACCTGCTCCTGAATCCGGCTCCGTGAAAGCTATCCAACCCGAAGAGACCAAAACAGAAGACAAACCAGCTGAAAAGCCTGTAGCATTAGAATCATCTGCCTCACCCAAATCTGCTGCTGTTTCCGAGGACACTTCACGAGTAGTTCGTGATGCCGTGGAAGA
Organism: Charaxes varanes; assembly: GCA_024363005.1. Classification (NCBI taxonomy): domain Eukaryota; kingdom Metazoa; phylum Arthropoda; class Insecta; order Lepidoptera; family Nymphalidae; genus Charaxes; species Charaxes varanes. Next base: position 3,543,341 of record JANCMC010021608.1, read on the forward strand.
AAAACAAGAGGCTAGCGTACCAAAAGCAGACGTTAAATCCGAGGCCCCCAAAGATGAAGTTAAGCCTGTAGAAACAGCAGAAGCTAAACTTGCTAAACCTGAGGAAATTGAAGCTCCAAAAGCAAAAGAATTAGAGTCGCCTAAGAGTGAGGGATCCAGTGATGCCAGCGTTAAATCTGGCGAAGAACCTAAGGCAAAAGAGGAAAAACAAGCGCCGGAACCCATTCAACCTGTCGAAGCTAGCGAATCTGTTCCTAAGGTAAAGTCTGAGCTGATATTAAATGACGGACCTGCCAAAAACAAGAGTTCTGAGGAAAGCGGTGAAAGCGCGGAAAAGAGCGTTGTCAATGAAAGCTCAGAGAAAGATTCTTCAGAGGAGAGCGAAGACAAATCAAATTAATCTATATCTTAAGTATTTAATGTAAGATTGTTAGGCGGTAGGCGTGGGTCGACTTGCGCCCTCGACACGCGCCCTCCGCCCTTTGCAGCGCTGTAAATGTGACACATCGCGCGATAGATGGCCGTCTGTGATTGGGCCGCTGCCGTCCGCGTGAATATCGACTATTCACTAGGTTCTAGAGACTTATTTAATGGGGACGAAGTTTCGTATGGGAGGCGTGTTATTCCTGAAATTGGCATAACGTTTTATTATTAAAACATATTTTTTGGATTTCAGAATATTCAACTTTAAGGGTAGGCTCAAAGGGTAGGTTTTCATTCATACATAAATAGATGGGTAAGAAATGATAGGGAATTATAATTATAACGCGACACTCTACTTTGAACTCTATTCTTTAAGTATATTTATTTCTATTAGAATTATTAATTTCTTGATCCACCTTCCTCTTGGCCTAGGAAAGAGGAAGGCAGATCAAGAAGGGGGAGGACTTTGCCCAGCAGTGGAACACAACAGGCTAATAAAAAAAGGTTGAATTAGTATTTTACAAGCTTTTATTTAGTTTCGCTATTGTTTGTGGATAATCAAAACTTGCAAACCAAAATACCCACTTGCCGATGTCCTATTGAAATGAAATTTCGCACACGCAATTTGCATATGTATGACATGAAGTTGATCTGATGATGGAAACGTTAATTTGACAGACAGACAGACAGACAGACGGACAATGAAGTGATCCTATAAGGGTTCCTTTTTTCCTTTTGAGGTACGGAACCCTATAAAGTCGAAAGATTATTTAAAAGTACTAAAAATGCAGATTTGTTCGACATTTCAGAGTACTTTAAATATATTTTTTTATATGTACGAAAGGTTAGCGCTTGACTGTAACGTTCATACATCCTCTCAACCTTTATTGATTGATGTGCCATGTAATAGTAGAAGGAAAATTTATTAGGGTAGAAGAGTCTGCAGAAGTCCTAAGTTTTTAAAGTATACATTAGCTTCCTAAGTTTGTCAGTAGTATTTGTTATATGCAGATTCTAGGATACTATGTTGTCAATTTGTAGGCCTATACTTAGTACTAGAAGCTTGAAATTATTATTTCATAAATAACATAAAGGAAACTGGTTCATTGGCTAATAAGAGACGGGCCTTTTAGGTAAGGCAACGTCTATCGTGTCCACTAGTAATGAAAAAAAAAAATTGAATTCACTGAGCTATTATGACTTTTTCTCCAGTGGGCCTTGCACGAACATTTTTATCCTAAGTTGAAATGAAATGTAAAAATTCGTGTCAGGCCTACAGCGGATCTTTCTTAGCGTTTAAAGCGTGATACGAAATAATTGACATTCTAAACAATTTTTAATAAGTTTCGGTTTCAGCCGAAATAGAGAGCAAGGCCGAAAGTTCGGTTTCGGCTGAAACACCAGTTTCGGTCGGGCACTAATTCTATAATATAATAACTATAAGAAAACACTTGCATTTTATTTCATTGTATAGATAATAGAAAAAGTCATATATTTCTTTAATTATTGCAACTGTTTTTCAGGAAATTTTAGTATTAAAATTGTCTATTAAAAGTATATTTTTAATGTACCTAGCAAATCTACATCTATACTAAAATATAGAACGGAAGAGTTTGTTTGATTGTTTGCTTTAACGCGCTAATCATAGGAACTACTGGTCCGCTTTAAAAAATTCTCTCAATATATCTTTTAAGTCGAAATTAAATGCAAATATTGCTTCTTATTTAAGATAAATTGAAAGTTCAATATTTTTTGATTGCGGACGTATTTTCCGCTTAGAACCCAAAATGGTGTAGAAATTTCGTATGAAATCTCACTGTTCACAGGTTTCCATTAATGTCCTGTTTTTTATTTTCATATAAATTTACCACAATCATGTAAGGTGCCCCATTAAGTTTCATAAGCATTGAATAAAAAAGATACTGGTTGAAAATAAACATCGACCAATTAAAACCGAAAAAAAAAACAAATGGCATGTATCATTTTAGAACTTTGTTACTTCATATATAGCAAGAAAATTAAAAAAATGGAAATATACAGCGATAAAAGTGGATTACGCACCTTTCCTAAGGGAGTATTTAATGCACTCGTGTTAATTTGCAACATATCATTCGTACGTTAATGACTCACTTTGCGCTCGGTGCAACAATCTACTGTTTTGGTCTTTATTTAATTTAATTTGAATTTTTTTTTTTAAGGTGTATCTGCGACCACCACTATCTGGTGGTACAGTCGTCCATGAGCTTCTGTAGTCACTAGCCGCCTGCTTGTCTTTGTTGTAAAAAATAATTTAAATATACACAGCTGTTATATAATATAATTTAGCGTTTTTTTTTAATGGTGGGTCGCGATCTGACACCGGGTCACGGTTAGCAAACTGTTGTGTCGCAAAAAATCTTGTAGGCCTAATATTATTAAGATACCTACATTCAGTTTTCAGTTTAGTGGGTCACGGAGAAAATGTAGCAGTTATGAATGTATAGTTATGAATAACAATAGACAGACAATTAAATATCTCACAATTAATATTGAAAAATATTAAGTAGATTATGATTAGTAGAATTTAGAGACGACGTCGATTAAGTGGTGTTCTTAAAAATCTCCTTTCTTCAGCGTAAAATGTCCCGTTTTATAAAATGATGCGATTAACTTAAGTAAAGGTGCAAATGAAATGTTTTAAAGGAAATTGACCTATGAAGAATGTTTCAAAATCGGCGTTATATTCCCCCTTTGAGAGCTTCCGCCGCGTGCGCTGCGTAAACGGTTAAAGCTCGTATCGTAAACGCCAAAATCACGTATGGCGGAATTGTTCCCCTTTAAATGTTCTAAATAAAACTCAGGGAGAGCACATGTCTATCTTTTAAGGTTGGCTCCCTATAATTTTTTTTATGCCACCCAATTTTGTTTTAAAATAATGCATTATTTGCGAAGGTATTTTTATAAACATGATATTGATCTTTATCAAAAACTAATTTTTAAACCCCTAAGTGATAAATGTGGTACACGCAAAAGAAGTCGCGGGGCACAGCTGGTTATCTATAAAGAACAAGGGCGGGGCATACGTGCATACAATAAATTTTAACGAACTTTTTTTAAACCTATGAATGGAAGAAGTATGAACGTCTGCATGAGAGGATTTAAAGAAATTATTGTGTTTCCGAAAAATTCTTACAAGCTACGAAATATTTCGTAGAACGCAACTATAGCTATAGAACAACTGTTGACCTAGTTTAGTTCTTCTGAGAAGTTTGGTTGCCAAATTTCTCCTTCAGTAGTGTCAGCATAGTACGAAAACCCATCAATTAAACCGAACACTTATTTGTCACTTATTATGCTAATATTTTTAATGAAATATGCATTATTAATAAATTAAATTATTAGAATAAAACCAAACTCACACCAATGCCAGATGATTGACCCACACATGTATTCATTTTACTATAACATTGTGTCAAAGCTTAGTCATGACGACCATATTAATAGTCAAATATGAAAATATCGTTATACCAAAAATTACAATTCTGTATCTAGCGTAAAATAAGTATAAAGTACGCAAATCTAAACATTCTGTATTTCGACCAAGCAGCGATCTCTAGTACAAGAAGAAGGGAATTTTCTTTAATTTAATTTTTAACTGTAACGATGCGTAACAACGTATCAGTTACGGAATCACTACAATAATGTACAAGGTATAATAATTTTGGTGGTTATGTGCTATTACAGAATACTACCACTTTACGAAACTCAGGGATAAATTAAATTGGAAAAATATACCGAAAAACTTTCGCCATAGCAGGATTCGTTTCCAAATCTTGCAAATATGCAAACTTTTCCAGATTTATTCTTCTGTTCAATTTTAAAACTTCACTACTATAACATAAAATAATTGTATAAAGAAAAAAAATCAGTCAAATCATCATCTATTCGATTTTTTTCGATCAATTTTAAGACAAAACATGCAGAATTTTTCTCGTGATATATGTATGTAGGTACAAATTAATTTGTCTCTGCTAAAGTAATCAGAGTTCCAACAAATATAAATTAAAAAGTCAGCAAATTATTATAGAAATACAATTCTTAAGGTATTTATAAGATGTACATTGTAATACACTATTGTTGTTTTAGAATGTTACATTTTAAAATATTGCACTTACTCTGGTATATTAAGGTGCAAGTTATTAAGAATATTAAGAGACCTTAGTTAATATCAATCTAAGTGGACCCTGGTACTAGGCTGGGATAGCGGTGGAAAAGAGATTCTGATAGAAGTTCAATTGATTATAATTGCGACATCCTAAAGTACTGATGAATACCGTCCTTTCACTAGAACTCTTATTGGGGTTTCATACAATATCTGCAGGAAAAGCACGTTATGTTAAGTAGAATAGCAACCTGCAAGGATATAGCATATTCGTATCTTAATGGATGGCAACCTGTTTATATGCCTTTTGATAGTAAAGTAGACCACAGTAGTCATTTAAATAATTACTGCTGGAAAAAAGGACGCCGATATTAAGACGAATACCCAAGGTCGAACCTGCAAGGATATAGCATGCTCATATCCTAATGGACAGCAATGTGCTCGTATGCCTTTTGATAGTAAAGTAGACCGCAATTTTCATTAAAAAAAAATCACGGCTGAAAAAAAGGACGCCGATATTATGTCGATTGCCCTAGGATCGTCGATTGCTCTAGGTCGATTGCCCTAGGGTCTAATGATTTCTGTGTAACACACGGTACAGATTAAAGTGACGTCATAAGGCATTGCATTAAGATGCAGTTGCATCGTCCACTGGTCGTGACAGATCGTGTGGTGGTCCAAGTGAAAAGGAACTAGCGGATTACGAAATAATGTAACCAACCAAAAACATTTTCATGTAAACACAACAGTCACAACGAGTCCACATGGCTCGCACTCACAAAGTTTTCAGATCTCTTTTAGAGCCACACCTCTATCTCTACACGACCTTACTCTACACGTCGTAACTTCACTGATTATACATGTTAATCAAAATATCTGGCTCACCCCTCGACAAAGATCTCTCGGCACTTATTCTACTCTATTCAAGTTTATCCTGAACCACAACAGACCAGTCTTATTTTCTTTAAACAATCATGATATGACATGGCATGGGCATGACCTGTATGTCGACATTAGAGGACCCTCACACTTATTCCGTATGCTCAAAACAAGATATTTCACATGCATAACGAAAAACAACTAAAGTGTTTGAGCTGTTTTATATAACATAATGTTATTAAACTTTTCGACACAACCACCACACACAGGCAAAAGTGGGGACCCCATAAATATGTGTGCATCTTCATGACTACGCTCTCAGATCATAGAAATAGTTTCTATGATCTGTGACTACGCCTTGACGCCATCTTATAGGAAAATGTATATATACTTGTGTGTGTAAAACGTTTAGCATTGGTATACTGTTGTGGTTTTATTAAAATGCATATTTAATAAAAATAAAAGCTTTATCACACTCTTCTCTATATAAACTATAATTGCGCCAAATTTTATACTCCTCCGTCCGTGCAGTTTTTATAGATTGTAATTTAGCAAACAAATTACTACTTTGCAACGAAATTCTTGCCGAATAAAATGCGAAATATATGTTCTAGATCCATCTTAGTAGGTCTAATAACGTACGTAATGTTCTGATGTCAATGGATCTATTATAAAGTGTGATTAACGACGTATGACATGTGTTTGAAGATCGACTATTGTTCGCTTATCGAAACGCGTTCGTCATTATCGAGCACCGACATGGAAGTAACCTAAGAGCCCCTGCGAAAAAGTATCACTTTATTAACCATATTTATATAACTTTATTTAACACCTAAAGAACAGTGTTAGTTATTCGTTAAGGTTATTGATAGGAAGATGATAACGTTATATTTTTACATAAAATTATACGATAGCAGGCTGGTCGAAATTCGACGGCATATCTTTAAACTGGCGTACCCTTCGCCTATTTAATGCAATATAAAAAAAAATTAATTTGTTATCTTAGCACAATATCTTTTGACAATCAAATCACATTAAATGATATAATTAACAAAATGTATTAATTTATCATGGTTGTCATGACTACAGATTCAAACTATACTATCACAAAATGTATGCATGTGTACGTAAATCGTTTTTCATTAGAGTGCGTGAGGTTTTATTTTAATAATGTAATATGAAATATTTGACTTCGACTTTAACCATTCGCACACCATCCTCCATATACAGTATAATTTTCCCAAATTTCATACTTTTCGCGAAATTTTCGTAAAATTGTAGTGATTTTTTCTTTATATATTAATAAATGCAAACGAAAATACATTAAAGGGTAAACCAAGTTTTAGAAAATTTGGTCTGTATCAGTGACTAATGATTTTTAATTTTAAAAATAGTCACACATAACATCAACATTAAATAAGATAATACACAAAATGTATTTTGTACACTTATAAACATATTCTTTACCGACTATATATTTCTAAATTAAAAAATGCCCTCAGTAAGCAAATCCGTCCACTCAATAAGCGACGCCGCAGCTTGAATTAAAAGACAAATAGGAGGGTTCTTAACAGTCCACTCGTTGCCTCCGCGAGGGTCACGATGACAAAAACCGAACTAAGCAAAAAATTAACAACACTAACTGAATTTCCTACTGACTGACTATATTTTATATTCTGACTATAAAATAAATAAGAGCCGAGATGGCACAACACTTACATACGTAAAATAAACCTGATATTCTTTTAAAATATTAAAAGAGGAGGTCATGGCCTAAATAGTGGTCGGCAGTTGAGTTAATCGCTAAGTTGAGTTGCTCATGGTGCGACCGGGTGATAGACGGATAATCCATTGTAGCACTGGTTTATATTTGATATCCTACCTTCTGCTACTTACGTGTTTCTGAAGGCACGTAAAACTGTGGAACTTGATTAATGTGACTTTGTGATATTAGTCATAAGGTTGTAGAGATCGTGGGGGTTCCGAGGATGATGTCAGGTGACAATCTGGCATTTAACCGGGATAACGTTAGGAAGAAGAAAATTCTTTTAAAATATTAAATTCATTAGATTTAAACGCTCTATATTATTTGGGAAATGTTTTGTCGAAATATCAGAAACACAATATGAAATATATGTATGTACAGTACTTTAGGCCGTCCGATGTTGAGGTTTAAGGATTGCGTAAAGCGAGATATTATGATCTCCTTTGATATCAATTTTTACAAATTGGAGGTTTTGGCCGGAGACAAAAACAAATGGAGGAAAATCACATCGAACGGCTTCAAATCTCACGAAAGTGTTTGGTTCGAGGTGCTGGCCCAAAAAAGGACACAAAGGCACAACAACGTTAATACAATAGCACCTCCCTCAATTTCGAAAAGTTTTGTTTGTGAGCGGTGTGCTTGTAGCCCGTAGGTCCCGTATTGGACTTTTCAGCCATAAGCGTGGGTGCACCAGATGATCCTTGGTGTTGCTTATATCATCTGTTATAGATGAATCAGGCCAATGGTGATGATGACAGTACTTTAAATCATCTTTTCGTAATTTCCCAAATTGGATAAAAAATTACTCACTTTAAAAAGTGCTAATTAATGTAAATTATGGTTTGCGATAAATATTATCTAACTGACATTATTTTATCCTTGAATACCTGTAAAATATACAGAAAAAAATTTAACCTTGCTGTATATGGAAATCGACCACAATATTTTATTACTAGCTATTGCTTTCTCTTCTACCACCTAGCAAAGCCGTGGTCGTGGAGCACGAGATAATCTATATATATATATATATATATATAAATGAATCGTAAAATGTGTTGGTAAGCACATAACTCAACAACGCCTTGACCAATTTTACCAATTCTTTTTTTTAAATGTTCGTTGAAGTTCAAGGTTAGTCTTTACGGCAAGAAAAATTCGAATAATTTCCGGGAAATTCCTAAAAATAGCCCTCTTCTTTTTCCCATACAAACGTTTTCTAAATAAAATGTAGAGTCAATTTCAACTTTATTGCTTTTCAATAAAGTTCATATTAATTTACAAGCACTCCCTGTTGTCTAAGCAATGTAGATGTGTTCCTAACGTCAAAGAGTCAATTTACACTTTATTACCGCTGCACAAAGCAGAAACGATACTTAGTTATTCGTTATTTCTAATAATACGGGAACGGGAACGGGTACGGTTACGGGGACGGGGATGATATAGTATAATAGAAGTAAATAGTAAGTAGCTCAACGTTCGTGCAGAACATCGTCTGCCAGGTCCGCTAGTATTAAATAAAATTAATTTTAAATCAATCTATAATTATCGCATAATTTCAAATTTTAAAGATCACCTAATTTTTATGGAGAAATCTCAAATACTTCTATAACAAGCACTAACCTATCTCTATGACAAAATAAGCCGTTCTAGTGATAATAGTAAACGAGCAACAAGACAGGCAGATAAAAAATAAATATTGTCAGGAGACTTGTTAATGTCTAAAATTTAAAAAGAAACATAATTATGCAAAATCAGAGACAGGCAGACACCTTAATTTAATTTATATGTCAGCAGAGTATGATTTGTGACGTGTAACACAAAATCATGAATAACTAATAAAAAGTGTCTCCATAAAAAGAACAATTCTAAAACTTTACATATTTTCTTGATTATAATCAGTCGCATGGATGCTATAAAAACAACCATGTACAAAAAAACCTTGGTGACCTTCAGAACTTATTGACCATTTACTATTAATAGATACATTCCTACCTATAGTCTCGTTTCTGTAAGTTCATCTTTGACAATTTAATACAAAAGGGACGAATTTCTGGTCGTGTGGCAACGTACTCTGAAATACTGTGTGTGTGACTCTGAAAATACATTAGTGTCGGGTAATGTAAGCAAATAGCAACTTGTATAGAGGAGATGTTTGTTAAAAAGGACACAATCTATCTATACTAATATACGAAGCTGAAGAGTTTGTTTGCTTGAACGCACTAGTCGCAGGAAATCTTTTACAAAACGGACCAGTAGAGTGTGATTTGAAAAATTATTTCAGTGTCAGATAGCCCATTTCGATACCCCCTACGTAAGTTGTTGTAACCCCAGATTCCCAGCTTTACAGTTAAACGTTACAAACAACACAGTGGCCGTGTATATGTCACAGGCAGATAGCATTTCACCACCACAGTGGCCGTGTATATGTCACAGGCAGATAGCTTAATTAGGCGTTTAATTTAAAGCATAGCCGCTTTACTAAACGTTACCGTTCAATTAGCTTCTTGAATGATATTCAGCCTTTTGATCCAACAGGCAAATGACTTGGATAGATGACGTTTCGTTACTTGCGTAGTCTGTTCAAAGTTTGGTACAAATAAGTACTATGGAAGAGTGTAGTGACAGTAATAACGTGAATTTAGCTGTGACTGAATTATGCTCCTAATTGTTTCTGAGTGGTCAAAAAAAAATAACTTAACCTTAATGTGACTATAATTAATTACCTCGATTGTTGAACAGGAATTGAAAACGGATAGGCTGGAAAGTAGAGATGGGAGCTCCGTTGCGCTCCCGTCTTAATCTTCTTGGTTATTATTTTTTGTATAAACCCAAAGAAACTTTTTGTTTAGTACTCTAAATATAATATATTTTCTTTGAATAGTTAATCAGCGTCGAAATAATACGTATCTCAGTAAGTCAGTGAGAGTTATTTTATTTGTTTTTGTGTTAAAATGGTGAAATGTGAGGTATCACCTAGTAAGAATTATTCCCGGAAGTAAAATAAAAGTAACCATAAAATTTCTTTCCATCGGCAAGTCGTAATTAATTAGTATTTTACATAAAAGAAGGGGTTACGGGAGACGTCGGGTGAGCTACCGCCGCACGTTATGATAAAAAGAATAATTAACCCTTCTATAGCCCAGAGCCTAAGCTTAACACTCTATAGCTGAGGAAAGATTATTGTCACTTCATTGTAAACATCGATATTTGTTTTTATTTCAAAATAATCGAAGTACGCTAAGTGAGTGTCCAAATACTCTCAACATCTGAAGATGTAATGTTAATTTGGACCCAGTAGTTACGGCCTATTTATAATGAATTTACATTTAAGATTTATTGGACGAAATAATATACGTAAATAAATACAACACCTTTCCAAAGAAAAGTGCATTGAATAAAGTAATCTTATTGGAACGAAAATATAGGAAAACGTAAGTATATTGGGCGATTTGTCTTAAGGAATTTATTTCTAGGCATTGTAAAATAAATGCCCCTTTTAGAACACTATTAAATAAATTATTAAATAAACATCATAATAAACAAAAAAGTATTAAAATTAAATTTCATTTAAATACTTTTTATATAACTTGCAACAAAAAAATGATCAGTAGGTGTCTACTAGATCGGGTGAAAGTACCAATTACTGTTTGTTTTTTAGTTTCTAGGGGTTTTTGAAGGCGGTTTTGTTTTTATATAAAAATAATTGATTACTGGACGCGTTCCCATTTGGTCTTGTTTCATATTCATCTCCTTAAATATGATAGCTATCCCATTACACTTATGAAAATAATGTTCTAATAAAATAACAACCACGGAATGTTGAGTGGCACCTACTTGTGTTGGCATAGACTTCAACACATCAGTAGGTGTCAAGCACATCACAATGATCATTGAAGAGGGAGTTGGCCACGCACGCGTGAATACTGTGGGTTATTTGCAAGTTCAACTTAACCTTTGAAAATATATTAAAACATTCTAAATCGAATATAACGACATCGGTCACAGCGTCGAATCGGCTATAACGACTAAATGGCTAGCATTTCACATGATACATTCTTAAAGTTTTCGAAACATAAGGACAAAATTCGAAAATGATCGATTAAAATAAGTAAATAAAAATTATATGGGATATAATGATTATCCATTGAATGTCTTAATAACCTGTTTTGTTTGTATGGTTTTTTATATATCTAAATGTATACATAACGGTAGATAGTAACTTATAAGAATAAATACTATTGTAGCGTCTGCTTGTAATTTCTAGAGATTTATTCCAGCTTCTATTGTTTAACACAGTTGTAGATTTTAGTCAGCTCAAAAAAGAGGAGGGATTTACCTGCGCTGGATGTGCCGGTCCATAGCTGTGTCTGTCCGAGTTCAGAGCCAGCCTATAATAGCCTTCCTCGATAAATGGGCTATCTAACACTGAAAGAATTTTTCAAATCGGACCAGTAGTTCCTGAGATTAAGGCGTTCAAGCAAACAAACAGATAAACACACTTTCAGCTTTATATATACATATATTAGTATAGGTTTAGTATTGTTCGTCTTCTTAAATAATCAGTTAATTAGTGTATGCACGCGTCGTACGCCCACTGATCATAATATACTTGGAGAGTTGTTACCAAGTCAACGATCGTAACACAAATGCCGTGTTTTACTGCGTGTCTCTGTATTTATAGTCTTATGAAGAACTACCCTCATTTATGTGTACACTACACAGTGTTAGAATAGATCACCTATCCGTGGTAAGAATTGCATAAACTAGCGATAGACTCAAATACCGGTCACTGGTTAATCTACGACCTTCTTCAGTAATTACGTAAATTGTTTTCGAGAAAGTTGTGGGTCAATAGAAACGGCCACTTGTATATTCTAAGCAATGGCGAACTTTAAAGTTAGTGTTTTTATCTACAGTACTAGTACCGAAGCAACAAAATTCTTGTCGAGTTCAGTCCGTTTCATCATACAAAAAATATTGTATACATTTTTTTTCATACATTTTGTGAATTACTTTTTTTGGTACATTAAAATTATTATTATTTAAATTTTTATATAAGTTTTATTTCTCAGGCAAACATCTTGGTTATTTGGAATGTCACGGGTTATTACCAAGTGCTATTCCGTCACGTCCGTCCGTTATTATATTATCATTTAATTTATAAAAAATAAAAAACGTGAAAATTTTGGTCTCAAATCTACGACACACATTTCCATTAAACGTGTAAAGTGGTTCCCTAAGGTGATCAACTCTGTCATATAAAAATATGATAAATAGTCATTTATAAATATTAATTTCTTCTTTCACAAACAGCCAGTAAATTGCTGAGCAATTACACACCCCCTAATTTAATACAACCTGTAAATTTATTTGATTCGTGAACGCAAGCAGCCAACGGTCTCCGGATATGAATCCGACTGAACATGATTGGATCTTGCTAAAGAGGTGTGTCAAATCAAAAATGCCACTTCCTAACAATCTGAATGAATGGCAGAATGACAGAGGTTGTCCCAAAAATTCATCGTCAACATAATTCGCAGCATAACCAGATAGATGGAAACCTTGATCAGAGGGCACTCAACAAACATCACACAACAATATTCATTTGCTTAAATGTAAACCGTCATCTTAAATTTCCAACTGTTTCTCTCTCAATACAAAATATGAAAAATGCATTTGGTTAAATTAGTTTTTTTCATTAAAGTTTAAAATATATGGCAAATTTACGTCCAAACGTGTTAATTTCATTGTTGTTTCATGTTTAATTATAATTTGTTTAAAAGTTAAAGTTAACAATTTTATATTCTCCATTGTATTATGTTCTACTAATTCTGTCCGTGTGTATATTTTATGTATAGTCAACCAAGAAAGTGCTTTACCACTTTCGATGACAGTTCCTAAATATTTTATTACCTTTATTTTGTTGTTGTGATATAGAATTGGAGCTTCTCAGATCATATATGACTCCTTTCATACCAGCACTGACAACTGAGTTTAAAATCGCCTCGTCGGGTCGACAACGGCGATGCTTCGGCCCATACAAGGGTTGTCCAGCCCTTAATAACACTGCCTAGAATGCAATCCTTTTATTACCATTTAAAATTTAGCCTTCTTTGATAAATGGGCGATCTAACACTGAAATATTCTTTTTAAATTGGACCAGTAGTTGCTGATATTAGCCCCTTCAAACAAATAAACAAAACCCTTCAGCTTTATATATTGGTATAGATACATTATAAATATATTAAATTAATAAAATAAGATACGCAGGCTGCCTTTTAAGTTGTGTCGTTTGAAATAAGTATAGACAATCTAATAGAATATTACAATTTATTGTTTTTCAAAGAATTCTCCGCGACATTTAATACACTTTTACACACGTTCAAACCAGTTTTTAAAACATTTGATATTCCAATTGCCTTGAAACGTGCCGAAGACTGAGTGGCATGGAAGCAGCTGGTTTACCTCTCTGTCAAGGCATACCAGAACGCGCACTACCTTTATCAGTGAAGATATCGACTAAGAGGAAGAAATAGCTCTAAGAATGTTGATGAATTTCGGTATAGAGATAGATTGGATCTTGGAAAAAGATATATATAGGCTACTTTTTAGAAAAATAATTTAGTTTTCGTATAATTGAAACCCTCAAAATTTAATGAAATCACTGAATTCACGCGAGATAAGTTGTGTAACTTGCCTTATTAGAACTACCATCTATGTATAATGACAAAGTAAAAAGATAAAAAATATGCCCATGTGAAACAGCGCCTATAGTGTAAGTTAATTCAACGAAGGCTTAATCTAATTATAACAGTTCGTGCGGGTGTCATCAGGATATGATGATAATAGCATATTCGCTGTTCAATCGATTCAATTTCGATTAAGTTGTCAAATTAATGTTGAGCCAATACAGATGAATATTATGTTGTCGATGTGTAAATTCTTGTCGTTTGACCCTAATTCATCTGCATATATAAGTAAAAAGTGAAACATTTTTTTTTATCGGTAGACTGACTTAGGACTTCTTTATTGAGGTTTAAAAAGCCCCTTTAGAATTTTTTTTTGTAACAAGCACCTCTTGATAAGCTGGATATAGATTTTTCTGTTATCTCTATAAGACTCATAGTCTTCTTATGTTACAATTACAGTAAGAAAGGTAATTCTAAAAGTAAACGCATAAGAAAAAATACCTTACCTCTTTCTCTTTCTATAAGTAGGTTATATATAATGTAAATAGTGTCAACGCAAATACATTGCGAAAACTGTTTGTAACGAATAAAAACGCTCCGTCCTTTGAGATTTGTTGTGAAGAGTTTTCACTGTATATAGTACTAGCTCTGCCCGCGTCTTTTCGTAAAATTAGGTACAAAAATTATATGCAATTTTAGCGTATGATATATAGCCTATAGCCTTCCTCCGAACGGATACGACTTAGGGACCTTCAAGAAAAGAGCATACTCATTTCTCAAAGGCCGGCAACGCATCTGCGAGCTCTCTGGTGTTGCAATTGTCCATGGGCGTCGGTAGTCACTTAGGTAAACCGCCTGCTCGTTTGCCCCTTGTTATATATTTTTTTTAAAAACTTATATCTTAAAAGAGATTTCTTCCAGCAACCATGAAATAGTAGGAGATTAATGCGAAGAGAAGGGGTGTAGGTACAGTAAATATAATAAAGTTATAGGAAATAATGAAGTAAAAATACTACATACATAACGATATACTACAATACATAATTATATAATAAATTACTTATTCTTGTTATTATTATGTTGCTGTGCTAAATTCAAGAAAGTAATCTTAGAATGCTTGTAATCTTTTTAATACTGGTCAATGTATTACTTTTATTAGCATTAAGTTTGAGAATAACATGTACTGTATGTTTCCCTTACAAATAAAAAAAATACTCATAGGGATTCTTTATATACTCTTAATATTAGTTGTGAGATTGAGGGGACGTGATTCCGGTATGACGTCAGACGGCAAGCGGTCATCTTAACTCGCCCAACGGCCACTTTTTTGCAATCTAAGAAGACCCTGGTACTAGACCGGGATAACGCTAGGAAAAAGAAGAGACGCTGAGGGCACATTCAAAGACAAGGCTACCGGGAGCCGTATGGCATTTTTTATATAATAAAGAATAATCAACATACATATCTCAAGTGGCACTTATTATATATAAATGAATCCCAGTTTCCCTTGGTGGAGGGACCGATGTCGCACTTTCGAAGTAAAAATGAAAACTACAAAGTGTAAATCCGCAAAGTCAGGTCTGATTCTATTAAGTGTCAGTATTACTGGTGCCATTTGTTGGCACTTTCGGCATATCAGCGATTGATTGGACACGACAAATATGTGATTGTTTGGCTCTATTGTTGACACGCGGGGCGTGATGTCAGCTATCACGTAATCACACGTCTGTAGGTCAACGACAATTGGTGTACAGATTTTAGTAGGGACAAATTAATGATTTCTAGATACCACCGGTTCGTCGAATTTGTAGAGAAATCTTTAGATTCGCGTACTTTGTGCTTATTTAAAGACTAGTTGTTACTTACGACTTCGTCCGCTTAAAATAGGTGAAAAATTTAAATGTGATGATATGCAGCCTATAGCTTTCCTGTATAAATAAGGTATCTAATACTGTTTTTTTTTAATCGGACCAGTAGTTCCTGAAATTAGCGCGTCCAAGTAAACACACAAACAAACAAACTTTTGCTTTATATTGACTGGCCTGTTGGCGCAGAGGCCAGTGACCCACCGCTCCGGGGGTTGTGGGTTCGATTCCCGCCTCGAGTATTATTTATATGTATTTATTTACATATTTCTACAAAAAAATATATTTGTGTTTAACAGGCGTCGATGTCCATGATACAGGCATCAAGATATCTCCCTTAGGAACAGATGTCCCTGTGTCATATAGTCCTGTATATATTATTTATTATATATTACTGAAGAGATGTACAAATGTTTTAATCTTAGTGCAACGGCTTTTGACAATTTAATCATATTTAATATGACATTTAATATCATAATTAACAGAATATATTATTACTTTGTGATGGTTATCGTTACTACGCTTTGGTACCATCTTATAATATAATGTATAAATGTGTGTGTTAATCGTTTGGCATTGGTGTGCGTGTGTTTTTATTTTAATATATTAATATTGCATATTATAAGAAATATGAACATTCGCACACCCTCTGTATTTATGCTATAATTATACCAAATTTCATACTCCTCCGTCGGCGTAATTTCATAAAATAGTACCAAAAATTTTCGCTTCACATATTTATATTATTATAATAAAAGGCAATTTAATTCACGTGACTCATTTCAAACTCATCCCGTATCGTCTCTCACGAAAAATTTTCCTAACGAAGAATTCCAACATCCTTTCCAAAAGACGCAAGTTTAAATCTTAAAACAGAAAACTTTTCAAAAATTTTCCTTTAACCAGTTATGAATGCAAGGTTAAACTTTAAAACAAACATAAAATAATGCAAGATCATATTTTACTTCAAT
Source organism: Charaxes varanes (assembly GCA_024363005.1). Lineage (NCBI taxonomy): Eukaryota > Metazoa > Arthropoda > Insecta > Lepidoptera > Nymphalidae > Charaxes > Charaxes varanes. The sequence continues at coordinate 3,560,074 of JANCMC010021608.1, forward strand.
GGCTATTTGGCGTCGTATATTTCCGGAACATGTAAAAATAGAATAAACAACATAAATTTATTAAAGCGTACCATAAACAATTCAGTCACAGCAACGCATAAAACTAGATATGACACCTGGAATATACGCGTGCTTTAAAAATCTTTACAATTGTTGCGGCTTCCATTTTTAAGGAAATGACTAATGAATGTCTATTTATGTTTGTAACTGCTAATCTATAAAGGGCCTCGCACGAACATGTCGAACCGAAGAAAGTCGACGAGTCGACTTTACTGAGGATAAAAATGTTCGTGTTAGTCCCGCAGGAGGATGTCTTTATCGTGGCATGTTAATGCAACCCACGTTGATGCTAAGAAATGTACATATAAATGCTACGTACCTAGCACGAACATTTTCTTTTTGAGTTACGTCGACATGTCGACTTACTTCGGTTCGAGACTTTCGTGCTATACTCAAAAAGATTGATTTAATATTGATTTATAAAATTAGCATTTCAAAATTTGTTCATAAAGACCTCATGAAATCAGCATTTCTTGAATCTAACTTACAATTGGATTTTTCTAACCTAAGTCCATTATTTAAGCCACATATTATGGTATTTACTTAATGGTAAACGCTTAGAATAAACTCTAGCTTGTTTACAGACAAAATTAATTCTCTCCGGCCAGGAACTAATTCTCACTATTTCTCCGGGAAAGGTTGTATTAACAGCGGTTGTATTGTGCGGAGAGTTGATACATCATTGTGTCAGATACATTTGTTATAGCCGTCAGTGATAATAGATCCATTGCAACTGAGTAAGGCATGGATGGTCTGTATCTCGGAAATCCTTTGTACAGTCGATTAATTTGCACATCAAAACTATTGATGGATTATAAGCATTTGACGTTAGCGACATGCATTTACGAGATGAAATGCACTAGGAGATTAATTCAATATCAGATACAATACACAAAACCAAATTAGGGAATTGGAAATACAAAATGAATATCAACACCAGAGACTTAGTTCCATTTTTCTGGAACGTTTATTTGACTTAAATATTTAATGAAGGCCTCCAATTTCAATCTGTACTTAAAATATAAAGCTAAAATGTTTGTTTCCTTGAACGCGCTAATCTCGGGAACTACTGATTCGATTTGAAAAACTCTTTCAGTGTTAGAAAGCCCATTTATCGAGGAAGGCTATAGGCCATATATCATTACGCTGAAATGGAATTTAATTTTTTTGCCTAATGTTAAGTCGCAAAGCATAGTATTAGATACAATACACAAAAGCAAATTACGGAATCAATAAACAAAATAAATATCAACAGCAGTGACTTGGTTTCATTTATCTGTAACGTTCATTTGACTTAAAAATTAAATGACGCCTTCTAATTTTAATCTTGTATAAGTTGTTACATTTGTTCCTTTTGTTCTGTTCATTTTACTTATATTAAATCAAGGCTTCTTGGATTAACATTTCATTATAGGTGCATCCGTTGTTGTATACCTGCCTTATACTACTTATGCAAAAGAATAACAGTATAATTTTACATTGACCTCAGTTTTTTACTTCATTATATGAGTAATTACATACAGATTTAATATTAATTAAGCTAGACTTCGATATTAATCACTTTGCATATCCCACAACAGCAAACAATGCAAATAGCTCCACAGTCTGGCGTTGTAATATTATCGATTATCTCCCTTAACGCTTGCGTTTTAAAGACTAAAATCCAATGAATGTGTAACGTTTTGATAAACTGACAGTATTACTGCATTGAGATCCATAACCGAGATGAATATGAATGGCTGTGTCTACAATGAACGCAGAGGTCGGTAACGGCGGCAACGCAGGCCCTCGCCCTCATAGAACTGTACAACGCACCGCAGCACCGCTACAAGGTCAGTGTTTCTTCTTTGTCTTTTTAGATATCTTCTCCAGCTTTTATTAAAAGCTATATAACTCATAGACATTTTAATAGTCAAGTTAATTAGTATATTTAATTCGATAGCTAGAAAAACTCGTGTACTGAATGCAGTTAACCTTTATCTTGTTTGCAAAAGTTTTGACTGTGTTATTTATTTTACCAACTTGAAGTGATCGTCGTGTTACCAGTAGCCGGCATTTGAGTTTATTGCTAGGTTAAGCAGTACTTCTTGGGTGATAGATGGCTGACCCATTCTAACAGTACTTTTCAAATATCTGACCTCAAGTGTATCAATGTCACTGAGTGATACTAGTCATGAGATTCTTAAGGTAGACGGGGTACCGGAGATGATATCAAACGACTGTCGGTCCCCTTAACTTGCCCCACAGCCACATCCTCTGCAATTTAATCTGCTCCGGGGGTCGTGGGTTCGATTCCCACCTCGAGTCTGGGTGTATTATCCATATGTATTTATTTATATATTTCCAAAAAATGTATATATTTGTGTATAACAGGCGGCTGTTGCCTATAACACAGGCATTAAAGTTGCCTACCTTAGGAACAGACGTCCGTGTGTCATATAGTCCTATGTATTTATGTATTATGTTCATCATAATGTAATCTTAATACATTTTAGAATAATCTTCACAGCTGTATAAAATGGATTTAAAGACAGATTAAGTAATTAATGACAAAGATTGTATGGCTCTAGATTTCTTATAAAAAATACTTTTACTTAAAATGTAATTTAAATTATGTAAGATGTTAAATAAAAAAATAGATGTGACTTTAATGCAGCAGCTACCTGCTCTTACTTGCATATAAAACCTTAAAGGAAATTATGTTAACGTATTTCCATTAAATTCCACGTTCCATCTTCCCTGTGATCCCTAGAGAAAAACAGCTGCATACCTGTGCGTTACCCAGTGAACCGCTCTCGTGCTACAGCTTCTTATAAGCTGTTAACAATTACTGTTTGCCTTTTAATTACTGGGGATCTGTTGAGTGATTAGTTTATTTAATGGTTGTAATCAATTAGACCCAAAAGATTAGTAACATAATGTAGTAACTTATCTGTATATACAAGTGAAAGATCAAGCAACACGTAATTTCGAAAGCAATCAAATAAAATGATAAAATTTGGCAGTTTATAGTTAGAAGCCATCCACTAAAAAAGGATTTTTCTATAGGGCCAGATTAAAGAGACGTAAGGGCTCTCGTAATTTTAGGCGGACGAAGTCGCGGGAAACAGCTAGTACAGCTATATATACAGCAAGGTATTACTCACTCCTCATAAAGTGTCCGAAAAAGCTGAGGGTTCACAAGCAAACTGTTTGTGGAGTTCTAAGATTGATTTATTATTTATGCAAGGAAGGAAGTACAAAATAACTTTTAAATAAGTAGCTATTTGTTAAAAGGGATATTAAAACTCCTCTTAACACAGGCACAGGTATTCTTCCGCACTATAGGTAAATTTTACAATAATATTTAAAAAATTCCAAGGGTTAAGGAGAGTGTACAAAAGCATTAAAGTTTCGTATTTATTTACGCAACTATGTAGGTAAAAAAATACAAAAATTTTATGCAAACGGGAATGTAAATAAAGAAATAAAAGAAAACTATTATAATGTCAATAATAATAATAATATTAAAGAAAAGAAGTAGAATAAGAAACGCATTTGTTTTGAAATATGCCTCACATGAAACTTAAGTACATCAAGTGATATGTGTGGTATAACCGAAAAAAACTCAGCTCAGCATAAATTCTGTATGCCTTGCACGGCATACATAGCTGATTTTCAGCCAAAATCTAGCCTCTAGGTTTTATTGAGGAGGAGATATTGCAATAAAAACAATGTGCATTGCAATAAAATTGACAATATGAAGTCATTTACCAATAACAGATGAGCAAGCGGCGAAAATACATATAAACTCTTCAGCTTTATATATTAGTATAGATTTATCTAGTAAACTAGTAACACATCTATGTGTTGTCCTACCAAAACGTTGGGTTACTTAATATTTACTACATTCTATTAACCTATAAAATTTTTACCCGTTCCCATTTCCGTCCCCTTTTCCGTTCCTGTTCCGTTTCCGATCCATTTCCTTCTCGCTTTCGCTTTGTCATTCTTTTTTTATTACACAAAACTTGGTCTAACAAAAACGAACACAACAGAAAAGAAATTATCCAATTAGTTCAGTCGTTCGGAAGTTATGCACGTGCATACATTTCAGCGACTCATTTTTATTTGCGACTATAAATTGAGATGTAATGTCCTATCTTTCAAGTTGGATCAAACTGCATATGGTGAGAGAATTTGATTAAAATCGATTAAGTAGTTTAAGAGTGTATCGCGGACAAACAACGTGACGTGTAATTTATACATGTATATTAAAAAGATATATGTATATAGGGGTGAGTTACCATCTTAACTCGCCCCACAGCCAAATCCTCTGCAATCTAAGCGGACCCTGGTACTACTACACCGGGATAACGCTAAGACGAAGAGAAGAAGACTACAAACTACTACATAACTTTGTGAAGCTACACAAAGTCCCCGGACACACTACATGATCATTCAAATGAAGCTATGTCTGGCTCCGGCATGACAGCAAGAAGTTAATCGTGCCAGGAGCTTTACTCATGTGTTGCTGCCTCTGTAACCGCCCCAAATTTTGTTGATCTGTATATTTTTCAGACTGACTTTAACAGCTTTAAGGTATTCGTAAATAGAAATGTTTAGTACAGATCTATGCTCAGCAATAGACCGACTTATGTCTAGATTGACCTATGGTCAAAAAATAAATATTAAGCACTGTCTATCACATTTCCAACTCTTTGGTAAAGAGCTAATTATTGAAGCTTTGGTAATTAAAGCTAGCATACTATACTGACTCATAATAATCTCGAAGTTTCGTAGGATGCATATACAAAATAATTTTCCTAGTGAGTTTTTACCATGTTCTATCAACATAGAAAATTTCAAGTCTCTACGTCTAATAGTTTGGAAATGTTAGCGGGGGGACCACCTTACGCGCAAATAGACGGACGGACGGACAGTGCAAATTTATAAGGGTTCCTTGTAGTACTACGGAACCCTAAAAATACCTTTACTTTATTTAAAACTAACATACCCGGCAGGCGTTATCTTACCGTTGACGTTGAATTTTGGATCGTCCGCTATTAGGTAATTAAACAATTTCCTTTTGTTTTTGTTTTATTTTCAAATTTTTAATAAAACGTGACACTGGCTGATTTTTTTACGAAATAATAATTTTACTTAGGCACGTCAGTCACAAAGTTCTGGCACGAATGTTATGTGAAGTAGCGACAAAAACCTTTTGATCAAAGTCTAGATTTTTTCTTTTATTTTCGTTATTCTTTTCAAATAATCTATACTAATACAATAGTGAGTTTGTATTTTCCGGTTAATGTGTAATATTAATATTAAATATTCACGAGAAACTGGGGCAGAGTGTTGATAGAGAAATACGTGCTTGATGGGCGAGACGCCATCCTAAAATAATTAAATAGGATAAATCTAAGAACCTTTTTAACTTTCCTATCTCAAAATCTCAACCTAATTGATCCAACCCAAAAAAATTGACACAAAAATAAAAAAATCCCAGTCCACAACTGAAGCCTCAAACCGGTCATACTTTGACTATACAAGGACTGGCACAAAAATTGTAATTTATTCAGTCCAATCATATTTTAAAAAAAAGTGATATGGTAATGTTTAGGATGTTATTCAAAAGAAGTTAATTGGGAAAAAGATTTTAGATTTTCTTTCAAACATGGGGTACACATTTATTAAATATTCGGGATCGTAGATAGGTAGGAAGATTGTCAACATGATAATAAAGTTATAAGATAATATATAAATACCTGCTTTTGTAGGTAAGGCTGGTGAGCTACGCTTTTGAACTGCAGTTGACTAATTTCTTGCTTTCCATACAGACGTCCAGGCGAAGGCTGGATTGCGATTCGTGACTCCATCCGAAAGCTTTCAGCTTTTAAATAACAAACTCCATTGAGGAGTAAAGCGGCACCAAATATCGACACTCCTTAACAGATCATATGCTAAGAGATGGCCGTTTCTTCCGTACGCTCTTGATACTCAGGCCGAGTATTGATCCGATCACCTGTAGGAAAATTAAATTAAATAAATTTATTAATTAAATTAAAAATTATTTTTAATGAGCTTATAACTTACTGTAAAAGAGTTATTTCAATTTTCTGATGTCAATACGTCTATAAATTAGGCTCTAGTTCGAAAACGGATAGTAACAAAATCGGAGTAAAGATGTTTCAGTCTAAAAATGCAAGCCCCTCCACTAATTAATTGCAACGCTTGCTTGTGTGTGCAGCGTTTTTATTGTAAACTGAAACTCAACCACTCACTGTAAGCCAATGATATTGACGAGCTTACATGTTTGCGTCTACTGTTATTTCTTTACAGTAGCTTTATCCTCTTAGTTTTAGATTAGAAGTGTATTTAATCGTACAGGCAACGTTGTTCGTCTTTAAATTTACACGTCTTATTTTAGCAAACATGCAGGATTAAATGAAGCTTGAGTTTTGCTGACAAGGTCATGCTGCTTGACTGATAACTTCAGAACTATGCGCTTTCAGCGCTTTCATTTTTGAGTATTAAATATAAGCTTATATTTCAGTCTAATAAATACATGCTCGTGGTTTAGAAATGGTCCTTATGTTTTCAATTTAAATACGAACCTGAACCTAAGTAACGCTTAACGGGATTTTATCATGATCTGATACATTTAGAAATCTAAAAGTTATGTGTTTTTTGATTTCTAAATAATTGTGTCGTATTTTCGGCGTTTTTATATCGTGTCTATTTACTTGTTTATCTGTTTGGCGGTTTATATTTCTTCTTCTTCCTAGCGTGATCCTGGTTAAATACCACGGTCCGCTTAGATTGTAGAGCTTCCTTGCTTCTGCGACGGAAGACGGTAGCATTGCAGCTGTGGCGTACACCATCACGATCACCACCCGACTTAGGGACCTTCAAGAAAAGAGCATACTAATTTCTCAAAGGCCGGCAAAGCATCTGCGAGACCTCCGGTGTTGCAGTTGTCCATGGGCGACGGCAGTCACTTAAATGAGTGCCGGCTGGTCGTTTGCCCCTTGTTATATAAAAAAAGCCTAACGTTCGGACAGGACATCGTCTGCCGGGTCCGATAAAAACGAATTTCATTACATTACATAAAGTCAAAAAAAATATTTATTAATTTAAATTTCACTTATACAACTTACTCAATGCAACATAAACCACAGTTGGGTTTTCTGTGCACGGTTGATTCTAATATAAATAATATATTGTATAATGCATCTTAATTTTAAATCTAGATATATATACATAAATTTAAACAGTATTCAGTATGTCTATAGAGGTATTCGTTATCTACATTTTTTATTTAGATGTTACAAACAAATTTATGTATTTGTATTTATAATGCTGCTAAAACACCCCTCTAATGATCAATATACATTATACTGCACGCTTTTAGACTCGCAGAAGATACTATCGTAAAACAATGAAAGCCGTTCGTGGCAATTTGTCTAATATCTAGCAATCAGTGATAAAAACCCTTGATACACGCATTTCCTTGCCGCTTAGTGTGATGTGCTAACCAACGCTGGTTGTTGGAAGGTTGGAAACGTTTGGCAAATATTAACTCGTACAATTCTGCACGGTAAAAGATTATATATATTTATTAAATTTAACTACATATTTAGGAGTGATAAAAATTTTAGATGTACTTGTTTTTAAAAATACACACAGAAAAATAAAGTTAAATTTTTTCCGCTTTATTATTTTATTTTAAAAGTAAAAACAAAATTTTTATTGACGTTTTTTTAGGACATGAAATGTTAATAACAATTCAAACAGACAAGTTACAGTCAGTATTGGCCCAAAACTTGAAAGATGTTTTGAATCAAAAGACGTTGGATTTGGTTAGGATTACAAAGCTTTTATTTTTTGACAGTGTTCCAAATCGAGTAGTGGATGAAGAATGAGAAGAGGCTAAGAATTAAGCAATTAAAATTTAAAAATATGTTTTAGCTTTATTTAATAAAATGTATGTATGTAATGTACTTCGATCGGATTTCTTTTAAAGCGCTTTATATTTTTCCTCATATGTATCCAATATTGGATCCAACGTGGGTCCATTGTGCATTCATTGGTAGGCGTGGCTGAGCATCGCTAACGACGTAGTCAGTGGAACCAATAAAAATAGCCACGCCATTCTCGTATTAAGCTGGTGAAGTTAAGATGCCATTAAGGTAGGTGCCTCAAATCAATTTTTTGTACACCTTCAATGTGTAAAGTTTATTTCTATTACAAAAGTGAGGGTACTTTTGAAATTATACTTGTTATATCAACAATTTGCTTGCATGTGTTGTAATACTACGTTCTTACAATTTAAAACCAATTTTCTTCTTCTTAGCGTTACCCCGGTACCTAGAGCTTTTTAGAGAAGTGATAGGTAGATAATTTGCATTTAAAGAATGTGTTGACTTCATATTATATTTTTTGCAAGAGTTTGCCAAAAAACCTAACCCAAAATTTTGATTCTGTCTTTGATATACTCGTGCTATCGGTTTGTTTGGGGGAGATTAGCATGCTCGGTAGCCATCTTAGCAACATAAAAAATACCAAAAATACACGCAAATCGTCGCAAAATTTTAATATATTACAATAGGCAAAAAAGCAGGCGCTTTACTTAAGTGACAAAGGACGCCCATCGACATTTGCCACAACCGGGAGGCTCGCAGACGCGTTGCGGACCTTTAGGGCAAGATTGGAGCCATATTTAAATTATATCAGTAGTGTTAGCTGTCAGTTCGACAGCGGTGTAGCAAACCTATTAACCAGGTTCATAGTCTGTGTGCTGTATATTGCAAAAAGCAACGGACCTACAACGAAATACTGGAAGAGTCATAAATTTTTTTGCAAAATAAGTTAAGTATTCAACGTCACATTTGTATTTTTTTAATCAATTTCGGCATCGAAAAAATGTCAGTAACTCATCGGTGCCATTGTAGTCGGTTTTCCATAGACATGAGATATTTCGGCGCTTACACACAAACATCATGACAGAAGAGTTATTATCTACATCTCTAGGTTCTTCGGAAAAACTGAAATCCTCAAAATTTAGCACACATTGAATTGAATTCAAATTCGTAGCCAATCGCAAAATCCATACCCTTACTCTCGCAACTTTAAAACCGAACATGTCACATGACGCATGTAAACTCTATGGAAACGTAAACGCACTCATACAACGCCATATGTTTGAATTTGGTGCGGGCCGCGTCGCCATACACGACGCGCGACGCCCGGCGACTCCGTAAATGTGGCCTAACGCGAGCTAACCCGCTAACAAAAGCTATCCACGGAAGGAAAATATAGTAAAAAAAGTTCGTTTCTTATCCCATTTGGATTTGAATATATCCTCTAGTCACTTCTAGTTCTTATAATAGTTGTTTTCAACGTGTGAAATTAATTTTTCGACAATGTCGCGCGTCAGAACGACAATGTTGGCCTGTAACGCAGATTGTGTGGTTACGCCTGTTAACTGTGACTACGGCAGATTTTATTGGTAATTTGTAACTGTCATATATACTATATGTGTTTATGTTGGATATGAAATATGTCTGCTGGAGTGGGAACGCATTATCGCCGCATACTGCACCACGTATGAAAACAGCGCTGCGTGGTGATGCATCGCCACATGTAAGTCACTGTGACTGTCTTCCCACTTGGATTGGACTCTCTCTTGGCACTGAGCCATCGTGTAAATAGTGTTATAAATATGTTTACTTGGGACTTCTGCCATATTACTCTACATTCTTACATACACTAATATTTTATGCTGATGATTTGGAAGAAATAAGCTGCTATAGTCTCTCCGCCTGTACCGTTGATATCCGAACGCTTTTTTCCTTTTCTTCTACCTTTACATCATTATACTCCATCCCTAATTGCTTTAGTCCTATCTATATATATAATAGAGGTAGCGCCACGCTTGCAGTCCTTTTGTTTTGCAGTCGAATTGGTTTGGCAAGTCCGGGTGCCAGTACCTCTTTCTTTCATAAGTCGGCAATTTTGCTACGTCAAGAGATGGTATTGTTGTGGCATTTCGTTCGGTTTGTGAGAGTTCCCGGTGGCCTAAACCCCATCCATCATATCCATATCCAACAGCCTCAGTAGTACAGGCTGCATGTATGACATAAAGATAATATGTAACTAATATCTCCATATAAAATGTACAAGAAACTAGAAAGTCTCTTTTAGATATAACAAAGATAACAATTAGAAATACTTTATCGTACAATGAATAGATATAGATAAATCGCAAAGGAGCATCTAAAGATAGAACACAAATGATCGCAAAAATCTCTAAAAGCATTCTTTTTGTAACCGCATTCGCCATTAGATTGTATTTGAAAAAGGAAATTTACGACGACATCCTCGCTCCACGTACAGGATATTTTTACAGAGCTAAATATTACCTTCTTTCTTGTCTCGCTCGTAAATAATATTCTTTTCAGAAGCTTATTGCTATCATCGCATGGGAACACACAAATATGTATAAAACCTTCGCGTAAAAGAATCGCGATATCATGCGTCAAAATCTTGGAAAACAGTGCACGAGATTTCCACACTTGCGTTGTCGTAATAGCGGTTACTTTCGAAACGTATCTTTTGGAGTAGATTTTACACGCTCTTGTGTTGGGTGTACTTAAATTTGTCGCTGCATCTTGCCATTGTCCAGTACGGTTTGTTAATCAGTAGAATTATTACAAGCGAGTGTTGTAGTGAAAATTGCGCAATGTAGAAGTGCCAAACTTCAAATTTTTTATGCAGTTACAAATACTGGATTGTAAAATATTTCGTGTTAGAGTTCGTACCAACAATTAAACTAGTGTTTTATGCACGTTACATTGTAATCGGTCGGCCCACTTTTTGTTGCTTGGCAACGATGTACGCAATTATAAACACATTAATACACTATACATACATTATTAGTGTCGAAATCTCGACTTGCTTCAATCTATACAAATAATTAAAATTTAAGTGTCTGTTTGCAACGTCGAATTAAAAATCTTTTTCTTTCAACTGTGCAGTAATCTTATCATTATTATTAGAAAAACGGACAAAAACGGACGTATTTTCCGCTTAGAACCCAAAACGGTGCGGAAATGTTGTGTGAAATTTTAATAAATGGAAATAGACAGCGATATAGTTGAAATAAAAATAGATTTCGCACCTTGCTGAAGTGAGTAATTAATGCACTCGTGTTAATTTAGTGCCCTCGTATTCATATAACACTCGTTGATTAATTAATCACTTTGACCTATAACACAGGCATTAAGTTGTCTACCTTAGGAACAGACGTCCGTGTGTCATATAGTCCTATATATATTTATTAGTATCTGATTAATATATGAGTATAAGATAAGATATCCTCGTCTTGAGATGATTCAGTTGCGAGTATAATATGTGTGGCATGGGATGATATAATATTTGGTTGTGGACTCCAAAGAGGGCGGGAAATATGGTTAGCACTCCAGTAGCCGCTTGCCTGTGATTGTCAGGTCACATGTGGTCTACTCCATTCGCTCTGAATAATAAACGAACGGTGCACGGGGTTGGGTTATTCGCACGTTTTATTGCAGACGATTGGCTACAGAATTTCGTTTTCTACTCGGTGCGTCTAGTTTTGTTTATGAATAACGTAAGAAAGCGTATGTGCTAGCCCGATCTCACGTGCTGGTTCGGATATTTTTAATATTAATTTTTATATTTAATTTAAAATAAAAAAAATTATAAAACTCTATAGGGTCTTCTCGTCTTTTATTTATTTATCATCCATTATGACCCAAAAGCATCCGTCCAAAACTAGTCCATCGAGACGTCCATTCTAAGGTTCCAAAAAGCGATATCCAAGGTCCCACCGAGCTGGAAGGGTCCCTCCGCAGATCGCTCAGGAGTCAACGCCCTCAATCAGCATTTAACATCTGGAACAAGCAATTTTAGTCTTTAATCCTCTATGTCTTCGACTCTATATAAACTATCAGGGAATTGATTCCTGAGCGACCTGTACCGAACTGTATGTACAATCGAATATGTAAACAAAAAGTGTAAAAAAAAAACAATTATAATTGGTACTTCAATATTAAGGTTAAACTATGTTAAATAAAATGGCTTGATGATTTCTTTATATTAATATGTGAATATTAATTTCGATTGTACATACATACATGATATTTTTAATAGACTGTTTAGTTAAGGTGATGGATTCTTCTAACATTCTTTTCCTCTTCTTTAACTTCTGTTCTGTACAGCGTCGCGAAACTAAGAATAATTAGTACTTACTTACGATTACTTACTAGACACCTACTCGTGCGTTGAAGTTGGTACCAAGCCAATAAGTTTTTCTGCTAAACCGATGCAGATGGTACTGACTGAACGCACTGTTTTCAATGACAGATGAGGTTTCGGAATAAATTAAAACATCATCAATATGTATGTATCAAAATTTTTTGAATTTTGTTTATTTTAAAAAAAACGTTGGACCGATTTTGATAAACTTTATATGGTACCAGTTCTGAGCTATATTCTATCCAACTAAAATAAATCATAAAAATAGGTTCATTAATGGCGGAGTAATCGCGTAACATACATACAAAAACACATACACTCGAATTGAGAACTTCGTCCTTTCAAGGTCAGAAAGCTTTTAGCAGTGCAGTTGTCCATTAGCTCCGATTTTGACTTGTGGTTAATAAATAGCTCAAATGACTCTAGTGGTCGTTACTTATCACGCGTGGGAGTTCGGTGAAAAAATGTCCAACCGAGACTTTTTAATTGTGTTCACTTGGATGGTTGATTTTTTCACAGCTTCAAGGGACCGCATAGTTCAGTATTTGGTATTCATTTAAAATTTTTAGGTCTTCCCGTTCCTGAGAAAAAGGGTCTTGACATACAGACAGACAGACGGACAACAAAGTGATCCTAAAAGGGTTCCTTTTTTCTTTTCGAGGTACGGAACTGTAAAAAACACTTACATAGACAACAAATTAAAAGTTAAAGTGATATAACCAATTGAAGCGAAACTAAGTACAATTTATACTAATATATCGCAATACAAAAGATTAAATAGAAGCCAAATTAATAGAAGCATAGTGCGAGTCCAGGTAACTTGAAGTTTTTTTACAAATACCCTTATCGCGTATCAGATACGCAACCTTTCCATATAAGCGTGTCTCGACACGCTCTTGGCCACATTTATTAGTTATGTAACGGACACGTTGGTGTCTTTTCCGGGAGTTATTGATAGGGATCAATAATAACACCAACTGTTCAATATTCTCCTAACCAGCATGTTACTTTTTTTGCACACAACATATTACAGAAGTGTACTTGTTAAATGTAGTTCATATTTAGTAAAGCACAATTTTTAACCTACTCCAAAAAAGGAGGAGGTTATCAATTGGACCCGTATGTTTTTTTTAAATTTATTTTTTATTTTATACTTAAGTATAAATAAAAAATAAATTAAAAATTAAATTCTGTACCTTAAATACCACACTGATCAGGCTTGTAATGTGGAGCTTTTGATAATTCTATTGCATAATATTATGTAAGATATTTTGCCGGGGTATGTAATGTATAAATTATCTTCTTTACTAATACTCGTATATAAGGCTGGAGAGCTGATGTTGATTTGCTTGAACGCGCTAATCTCAGGAACTACTGGTCCGCTTTGAAAATTTATTTCACTGTTAAATAACCCATTTATCGAGGAGGACTATATAATTCATCACGCTAAAATTGAATCTTTTTTTAATCCAATCTTACGCAGACGAAGTGGAGGTTTTTCAAGGATTTCAAGTTTTGTTATCATTTGTAACAGTTGCAGGTTACAATTTAATTATTCAGTCAAAATTCGTTCAATCAATTTAGTTTATATCGCCGTTTTTTATTTTGCTTATTATATGTTTCTTTTTTAAAATCGAATATATAAATTCCTCGTGTCACGTCGCCAGTTTTCTGCCAAATTCTTCCGAATGGCTTAACTGATTCTTATGAAATTTTTTGTGCATATTTGGTTGTTCTGAGAATCGGTCGTAAACAATTTTTGTTAAATCTCTAAATGATTAGGGTGGCCCATGCGAACCTTGTCTTTAAGGTACGGCCAGTCATTATATGGTATTTAGGTGAGAAAATATTCAACTTAAAAGTTTCCTATGTTATTTTATCTACCCGTATCAGCGGGGTCTATGTGCCCCTACCACTTTTCTCTAAGGCCAAGCAGCGACAGAATATAAATATGTGTGCGTCACAAGTACACACATTTGACACCACGTCACAGACTTGTCATTAAGAAATGTAAAATATCTTAATTAAGTTTACATTGTATATCATGTTGGCTTCCTATATAAATAAATAAAATAAATAAAAAAAAAATAAAAACTCGAAAATCGCTGAAAAAACATTCTGTTTGTTTTGTTTATTTTCGGGGAAGTCTTAAAGGAAGATAATTTAGGAAAAGTCGAAATATTATTATGGTTAACTGGCTAATAATAGACGAGCCAAAATGCGGGTCACCCATCTATCACGCGGTCGCAGCAAGAGCAACTTAACCTAGCGATCGACTCAAATGCCGACAACTGATTAGGCCACGGCCTCCTCACCAAAGTTATTCCTTATATTTTAAAATAAACAGTAAACATTTAGGCAGATACAGTAATTCAAAAGCATAGCTTTATTTCTGGATATAAAGCAATTTATACACTCCGCGACTCCCGCTGGATATTGCGGTAATTCTCTGTTATGATATTCTCGCATTTTCTCTCAATACAAAAGAGCTCTTACAAAAGTTTATTACAGGTATAACATTGTACGAGCTGCACGCGCCGCTGATGGTGCTGACCACAAGAGATTTCGAAAGGAAAATTATTACAAAAGAAAACTTGCGAAGTCGACTCAAAGAGGTATAACAGGATATTTTAGCGCTTTTATTAGATTCATAATAGTCAATGGGTGTACTGTAAAATTTGGATAGGATTTATTGGACATTGTTAATGTATAATTCTGTTAAAATTTTTAAATATACTTCAATATCATATGTATAACACGTATAATAATTGAATGAAATTACTTCTAGCACAACCTCTATGCTTAGTTATAATTTTACCTCTTTTTTACATAAGATCGTCGTCGATCGTCATACCATGATATTGTTGTTGCATTTCCTTCAAGTCTTAAAAGTTCTCGGTGGCTCCTCGAAGGCCGGCACCACATCTACAAGCCTGTGGTGCAGATGTCCAGGGTAGTCACTTAGATAAACAGCCTGCATGCCCTTTGTAATATTTAAAAACCTCCAGCATAAAAGTAAAAACCGTTCTCCTTGTACAAACAGGTTTAATACTGGTATCTCAACTTTAAATTCTCTAAACGTAAAAAATATTCGATTGCTTGGGTAAATTTTGTTAGCGATATTCCGGTTTATGGTTGACTAGTTGTTCCCAACGACTTCATCCGCTTAAAATTAGGTGAAAAAGTTTAGCTTGATGCTATATAGCCTATAGCATTCCTCGATAAATGGGCTGTCAAACACTGAAATAATTTTTCAAATCGGACCAGTAGTTCCTGAGATAAGCACGTTCAAGCAAACAAACAAACTCTGACTTTGAGGTCTTTTTCCAAAAATGCTTATTCTTGTTTTTTTTTCATCTCGAAGTTGTAGTTTGCACTCTAATGAGTGATATTCCGTCACGGGACGCTGACATTCTGCGCGAAACGTAGCTTTGTTGCCGGTAGGTTAGAAGCGGACGGGTGATCGCGCAGCGATCGCCTTGGCTGCTTCGCGATAATTTTCTTTTTTTTAACACAATAGCTCAACGGTATAAGGTATGGACTGAAATCCGCAAGGTACCCGGTTCAAACTCCACCGCCGTTGGGGTATTGTAGCACTCATGCCCAATTAATTTAAGCTTCATTTAAGCTTTTAATTTTAGCTTAGTAGGAGGGGAAAAGGGAATACTAGGCATACCCAAAAAGTTTTCCTAATATTCTTTATAAAAAAAATCTCCTAATAAAAAAATTGCTGTAATGCTGGTGCCAGAGATAGCTTTACTTGAATGGTCATGTAGTGTGGCCGGGGACTTTTTGTAGCTGCACAAAGTTTTGTGGAACTTTGTAATCTTCAAGGACAAAAGGTACAAACACTTTGAGCTATATCTGGCGCCGGCATAAACAACTTGATTGAAAAGTTCCAACACTTTTTACGTGACCATCTTTTTTAGAATCATACGAATAGTTATAAGATATTGTTGACGAGACATATAGCATACTCCTTAGTTCTCGAACTTTACCCGTACATTTTTACTGAGTTTTCCGGTCATAAATGCTAGGAAAGAAGGTAATTATGTCTAAAAACTTGTCATCACAGGCAATATAGAGGATAAATAGTCGCACAAACGGAGCCGAAGACGGTGGATAGACCAGCTGAGGACAGCAAAGCAAACGCGCGTATATAATGTACTGCACTCGGTTGAAGACAAAAAGAGGTGGCGTAAAATCGTTTGAAGTAAGTTATCAGGAGGCAGGTATCACGACCCTCAATATTGAGAAATGGACTTGAAAACAGAAAGTCGAGGAATATAATCATGCACCGTTATTTTTCATAGATGAGCACTGGAAAATGATTTTGGAATATTAACCTCAAATGAGTTAATAGGTGTTTAAGATTGAAGCGTTAATTTAGGGCAATTAGCCCTGTGTGTAACTGATTAATAATAAGTTTCAGCACATGTGAAGAAGTTTGATTTTTGGACGTCATGCCATCATCCTCATGGTATTATAACGAAATAAAAAACTATTTGACATAAAAAAACTCAAAGCAATGCTAATAAAATATACCAGGTTATTTGCATAAACAAGCACTACTTTGCCATTAAATTTATGGCAATTCAAAATGGCATTGCTCACGAATAGCATTTTATCGTCTGCTTTACTGCTTCCTGATAAGATTCCTTGGAATTTTTTATTGTCAGACTGATTTCTTTGCCATCTTACTATAACATAAATGAAGTCGCCGGCATCTGCTAGTATAGAATATTATTATATGTGGTTTTGTGTACGTAAGTGAAAGATAACGCCCCCATTCCCGCTCGATCGCACATTTAACTGACACTGTCAACACTGATAAGTCACATGAGTTTTTAGCAGATCCGCATTGCTACCTTGCTGATTATGTTACCCACTAGAAGTCCCTTAGTCGCCTTAAGTGCAACGCTCGGCAGGAAGGAAATGACGCCATTACAAACCGGACATCACAAGGCAATACGCAGAGAACGGAGTAACTTTCCCAATTATAATTTTAGTATGGATATACTACCACAGAACCTGTATTACCTGACAGTATTGTAGTTTTTCTTGATAAGAAATAATATATTATCGATATCTACTATGATTAATTAATGTAGACATTATTAATCAGATTTTAAAGACTACTAGTAATACTTAGAAGCATATCTAATGCCGGAGCCAGACATAGCTCGAAGTGTTTGTACATTTTTGTCCTTGAAGACTACGAAACTTTGCGCAGTTACCAAAGGCCACAGGCACACTATATGATCATTGAAATGATGTTTAAAATGAAGCAATGTCTCGCTCCGGCATAAGATTCTAGTCAACCCTCGTAAAAACCCCAGGGGGTCAGGTCAGAATCAAACACCTTACTAATTTCAGTCCGTTTTCTACGGTTTAGATATAGACTTCAATTCAGTGACAATTAATATAATAGAATCTAGATACATTGATAATAACATGACAGTAGAAGCGTTCTACTAATTTTATAGATCTTACGAAATTCTATGAATTAATAGGTTACATTAGCGATTCCGTTGATTGGTTTTGAACGGAATGAAAATACAGAAATCTCCTTACCACGAACCGGATACCAACAAAAAAACCCGAAATTCTTTATGAAACGTCTAAAATTCGTAGTTTCAGAGAATCTATCCACAATGACACAGTTGTACCAATACATAAACATATAAGCAATTAGATTTTTGATTAACAACCACCAAATTTTTTGGCGTACGTTAATATAATGTCGTTTTGATGTCGGTCGCACTTGCCTTGAGTCGGGGCGTGCCAATGACTCGCGGGCCTTGAAGCCGTGCGCCGCGGTGGACAGAATTGGGGGCCTCTCTACGCCGCTAACCGCTTCAACGTAGTCGGTATCCACTAATTTATTTTTATCTTTCTTGAATTCTGTTTCTTTTGGACAAAATAAAACGTGATAGTGTTCACGTAATAGTCGTAATTTGACCATAGTCACTGAACACAGCTTTAGAGCTATACTGCTTTAAAATAACTGCCGGCTATAAACGGCCTATATCATTAAGGGCTGTCTTAGTCAATTTCGTGGATATTAGCACAGGTGCATATGTAACCAACCCTGTTGGAAAATAATTCTCAAGCAGTGCCAAGAAAAAAGGAGATGGTTTAACAATAGCAGTCAAACAAACTCGTTTTTTTATCAATGAATTAGAGAGATAAGGGGAATATTAAATATAAATTCAGAAGCTATTCCTAGAATCTATAGAACTACGTACTACTTGACTAAAACTTTTTTTTTTATTTTAATATATGCACAATCTTCTTCTTCTTCCTTATCTGCATTATCCCGGTTAAGTACCAGGGTTTGCTTAAGATTGCAGGGGATGTGGCTGTGGGACGAGTTAAGAGGACCGATTTCCATCTGACGTCATCCTCGGAACCCCCACGATCTCTACAACCTTACGACTAATATCACAAAGTGGCATTAATCGGGTCCCACTGTTTTACATGCCTTCCGACACACGGAGAAGGTCAGATATCAAATATAAACCAGTGCTAGAATATTTCACCCATCTGTCTCCCGGTCGCAGCCAGAGCAACTTAACCTAGCGATCAACTCAAATGCCGATCACTGTTTAGGCCACGACCTCCGCATCATATGCTCAATGTATGCACAATCGTAATTACCAAATAAAAAAACAAAATTACTGGTCTGAATTCTGCTGACAAACTGTCCCAACCGAAATAAAAAGCAAGACGTAGAATGTTTTTTATGGTAAAATTTGTCTATTGTACAGATCGTCTCCAAAATTCAAAAAAGGATGTCAATCCAGCCTTCCTTATTTATGACGCGGAATGCTGGTTCATAAAGAAAGTACAGTTGAACAAAGCACATAAGACGGAGATGGGGATGTTACGATGGGCAGGAGGCGTCACCTTCGAAGACAGTGTGAGAAACAAACATATCTGAGGAAGCTTTAACATCCGTCCTGTCGAAGACAAACAGACATAGGCTCGTCTTAGGTGGTACGGACACGTAATGAGAAGACCTGTAGATAATATGACCAAATTTACTAGAAATGTTAACTGGGCCCAAGAGCGAGGAGAACCTTGTCAAATTTTGATATCTATTGTCAAGAATAACCTAAAGAGATCTTCACTTAATGATTCAACGACTCCAAACCGACGAATCTGGCAGATATTGACGAGGAAAGCTAATCCCATATGAAATGGGTAAAGGCTAGGCAAAGAGTGAGGTAGAGATTGTCTCCAACTTCGGCAGCACTTGATAGAATATTGACAGCTTTTAAATACATCTCAGTTCATCACCAAAATAAATAAATACATACATGACTATATGACACAAGGACGTGTATTCCTAAGGTAAACAACTTAATGCCATACAAAAGAAATGGTTGAGGTTTAAATCTTATATAGATAATATCATAGAACCTATAGGTTATATCAGTGTTCATTATAAAGAAAAATTGATGCACTGATTCTGCCAAGAGTACAATACTTTATACTTCAAATTTTGTTATCGGAATGAACCCTATAATATATGGTCATTGGTCGTACACTTTTGGAATTTCCGTACCATTACTTTTTTTATTTATCGTATTTGATCCGTTAATTAATAATTAACAAACATTCAACAAGGGCATGAAAAAGATTTTTTGTTTATATAGGAATATGTGAAACAAGAGCGTTTGTTCCTAAGGAAGACAACAGACGCCTGTTATACACAGTTTTTTTTATATTACAAGTGGCAAAAGAGTAGGTAGTAGACACCCAAGTGCTTAGCGACGCTCATGGACAACTGTACCACCAAAAGGCTAGCAGATCCGTTGCTGGCCTTTAAGATGAGTTTAGGCCATCGGGAAGTCTCACACACCGAATGAAGCATAATTTTGTTTATTTTTTATCCATTCCAAAATTTCTTCAAACCGGCTTGCAACTTACCCTACTGACACGAATGTTTACAATATTTATAGAATTAAATGAAATAATTTCTCATTCTAAAAATAAAACTATTTCATTTATAATAAAATAAATGGTGCAGACGTCCATGGGCGTCGGTAGTCACTTACAGCCTGCTCGTTTTTCTCTTGTAACATAAAAAAATAAACAAAATAATTGTTTACTTACGATTTTATTTCTATACTTGTACGTCACGTAACCGATTATTTCATAAACGAGTATTAGGGAAACCACATATAAGGACAGCGATACTATCTTTTCATCCATATCAAGAATATCGGAACTAAGAATTATGTAGATCAGGTAAGTACAGAAGATCGTTCGTATCGAAAGGAACATGACTAAATATGTTATTTCTACGGCGTAGAAGATTATTGTACCGCCATATCCTTCGTATCGAAGCAACCTGTAAAGGATACAAGCAAAAAGTAGAGTGCGTTCAGTCTAAAAATGCACGCCCCTCCTCTAAATTCGACTGGGCCGCTGGCGCAATAGGCAGTCACCAGATAGCGTCACTGTTTCCTTCTAATGAGTATCCGTAATGAGTGCATCTAATTCCATCACAAGTTGTTTGTTTAATTTTATGGGACTCAGGACTAATTAGCAGGCCATCTGCAATACTATAACACGTGCTAAGTCACCTTGATTATCCTTTCATATGCGGATTTCTGCAAAGTAACCTTGGATCTATCAAGAAATAACGCAAACTATATTAATGATAAAGCAACTGCGTATTGTCCCGTAAAACACAAGTTGAAACCCTGCGGTGATAAAAGCTTACCATATTATATTTTTTCATGTAGACGTTTTTGTTTTACGTCCTCAGTTCATAGTTTGTGAGGTATATAACAATACTGTAATAAAACTATATACTTATTCCACAGCTGTCTCTTCGTCTAATATTGCCTTTGAGTTTATTTCAGTTGATTCCTACTAAATGCATGTTCATAATCAAGTACATCTGATAAAGTTTGCTTTTAATAGTTACAGTTTTCTAACTGTTACTGACACTGGGAGACGTCTGTCTACAAGATAACATAATGTTTGTCGTTGTTTAATCATTATTTATTCATAAATATATGGATTATAAAAAATTAATACAAATTTAAGTTTGACTAACTTTTATCTGATTTGCAAAGACAATGCCTTCAACATTGGGTCCACCTTCTGAGTTTATTACAATTAATTAATTTCATTCATGAATGACCCTTAAACTCTCCATTACTCTAGAGCAGCTATTTTATATTTAAGTATGTTTTTTTAATATTCCTTGATGTGCCATGGTTGTTGCTAAGAGCAAAAGAGAATTATGGTAAGCCTTGTTTTATTACGTACTTCATAAAAATTTTAACTGTCATGGATGTTGGATCAACAGGAACAGGATCTTTTGTATACGAAATTGCAGCCATCAACTTGTAATATTATATTATTGTTATTAATAACATTACATTGTTCTTATTCATTAAAACGTTACTAATATAAACTATAATATACCTGCATAGCCGACCTGTTCTGTAAGTTTGATATTTTTCCGTGTATTGTATATGTTTCGTCTGTCATTTTTATACTTATCAAGCAAAAAGTTTTGGTACCATCTTATGAAAGTTGTGCAGGCGGAAGCGTATGAAATTTGGCACAATTGTAGTTCATATCTATATGAAGGAAAGGAAGACCCTCCTCTAGGAAGGTTTGGTAATGCTATTATTTTTTTATAACATGCTATATTAATATATAAAACTATTTAAACAAAACCACACATACATAAATGCTAAACGATTTACACACATGGATGATGTCAAAGCAACCACTGTGACAACCAATGTTATATGGATTGCCAAAATTTCTTTTTCTGTGAATATAAATATATTGTTTTACACAAAAAATTTATGGGTGAATTTCGACCAGCCAATGATCTCTAATACTAATTATTGCTTAAACCTTCATAATCTAGAAGTCACTGTTTCGTTCAGTTTATGAGACTTCCTGGTGACATAAACCCAACTCTAAAAACTGGCTTGCTTTATAATAGATTCAATTCCTGACATTCCTTAAAAATACTATAAGTAGTTGCATCAACGCAGGTATAGTTGACCAAGGAATTGGTTTGTCACGTTAAGGTCGAATGTCGTTTGCAAGTAAATTTGTCAATAGGCTTATTTTTGCTTCTTATACATAACGTCAAAATTATGTTTTTTTTCCTGTTTTTAACTCTGAATTATAAGGATGAAGCCAGACTTGAGTGAGACAGAGAGACAGCGCTTGGTGAGTACTAGGAACGCAGATATCGATGGCGGTGTTCGTATAAAATTATCAGCTACTTATAATTTATGAAAGTACTAGGTCTTACCAATTACAAGGTATACCTTAAAAGGGTAATTGGTAGGTTGGGGTAACCTTAGGTATACCTAATGCTTTCGTTTCATCTCCTAATAACCATAAATTTGTTAGGAGTGGGTGCGACAATAGCCCAATTGAATAGGAAATTGAACTTATTCAAATTATTACAGGACTATTTTTAACTATATATTAATTACATTGAAATTATAATGAGGATCTCGTCGATTAAGGTTTGTAATAAATATGTTGAATGAGAGGAAGATATATAAAAATTGGTTAGGTCATGTTAAAACTAAATGAATTGTGAATACTTTTTTATGAGTTATGGTTTAGTCGTGACTCTATATAAATATTTTCCTGTCGATGACGCGGAAAAAACGCCAACGTCGAAATTTAACGCAACGTTTTTTTAACTCTCGTGCGCAAGAGGGTTTACAATTATTTAAAAAAACTGAAAATTTTAATCTTACCTGTTGATTCTAATTCTGCTTGCCAATCGGTAAAAATAATCTTCTTCTTGTCGCGTCGATGGCGCATCAGACAGTTCCGTTCCAGAACTCAGCCACGCCGACAGCATCCTCTGTGTTTCGCATCAGGTCCTCCCGGTGGCAGGTGGCAGGCCAGGAAGGGCACGATAAAAGGTGCTCCATTTTCTGGGGAGGAGCACCACACAAACACCCCAAATCAGAGTCACCACATCCTCTAAAATCTAAGCAGACCCTAGTACTTAACTGGGATAACGATAGGAAAAAGAAGAAGACCCTTCACCCTGATTTGGTTACAAAAAGACATTTTGTAATTAAATTAATTTTAGACTTGTGTTATTTATTTCATTGCTACGTTTATTTTGATCTTAAAGTTTTTAATATTATTCAAATGACTCAATCGACACATGACAACGATGTTTTTATTCATACACAAGTGTTTACGATGCCGCATAATGGTAGATGTAATATTTAATGTTACTCATAATATCCTACATACATTAACAAAAATAATTACCTGCAAAAGCACACTTTATTAGATCACGTACAAATCGTGTTACTGAAATAGCTCCTAAGAAATGAGAAGAGCGAGTTCAGAATAATAAAATGTATAAAACAATTCCCTTTAATGTTGATAGTGATAAAATTTTGTGTTGTATTGATCAAAGTGATCGTTGAGTTCACGAGGATACCATATTACAATCACGTAGACTATGTCAATTACGACTTATTCTGCTAACAATACGATAAAAATGACATTAAAATAACAAATTATGTATTTTAATAATAGTTAATGAATTGATTAATGACATTGAAATGTTATTTTGTTATTTTTTTGTCATTTTAACTAAAAACTTAGTTAAGCTTTTTTTTTAATTAGCCTATAATGTCCCACTGCTGAGCAAAGACCTCCCCTCTCTTAGATCACTCTCCATCCAGAGCTAAACTAACCCACTCCTTTCCCGCAAAGGCGTCCAAATATTTTTTTAGTTAAAACGACAAAAGTGGTTGTATCTCAGTCTTCGACGGAGATATTTAATATCTAATAATCTAATTTTTAGATGGGCAGTTAGAGTACACTTTAGACCTAAAACGTAATCGGCCAGTGTATGCCTAGGCGTGCGATATAATTGTTTCATCATATCAACACAATGGTGTGGTGTAATAGACAAAGTTTGTTTTTTGAAGAATGCATTATTATTTTTTATTTAAAACACTTTATGCAGTTGAAATTTAAAGCAAAATTGCCACGTCGCGTTCCGCCACATTAAACCTGTTCTCGAATATTAATTATCGTCTTTATTATGCGTCATAAATGTGGCTTAAACTTTAAATAGGTTAATTCTACCAACATAATATGCATATGAAACTACCCAATTATCTACTAGCTTCCTAATAATATTTATTGAAATACAACACAAAAGCATGAAGTTTTAATATATTAATAGCCGATTTATCTTGTTACCCAATATTAAACTGACGTATGACTTATTTACTTTTCAATTAACAGTAACTACAGTAATTGATTGTACTTGATTTGTGTACTCGTACTGTCTATTCATCTTTGTATACGATTAGGAATAGCGAACAAATATTATCAGTTAGCTTAGTCTAGGACAGTATATACATGCTATGTGTGTATATTAACGAGCGTTTATTGAGGAAAAAGTATTTTCTGAAACCTTTGTCCTCCTCACCTCTTTCACAGGTTCAACATGAAAGCATTAGAATATAATGTTCTAAGAATAGTAATTACATATGATTGAATAATTGCAACAGCAAATTCTAAAATTAATAGGCCTGCCTTGTCTGTTAGTATGCTGTTGTACCTAAATATTTAAATATACTTAATTTTAATGCCTGTATTTTATTATGTTTTTCTTTCTTTACGTCTTCGGACATATAAAACCTATGTGATTTAATTTTAGAATTCTGCAAAAGAACGCTCAGAAGGTCAAACGATTATGCGCTGTTTTCCTGGTGACTGCAGTAACGACTGTAACTCTGTGGGCTATCATGCCCCTATTTGACGAGGAAGAGGCAAGATTCTTTCCTTTCAAGATTTGGTAAGTTATTTTCTATACGTCATTTTTATCGTAATTCGTATATAATAACCGATAACGTGTACTTAAGTATATTTTACAAGATACTCGTATCTTTGTTTTGAAAATTTCGTTCTTATTCTTATATGAGAATATTCGGCATTTTGTACCCCTTTTCATCTTCTAGTCCTCAAATATTAAATATAAAAATTTAAATATAGAAACATGCCACAAGTAGTTGAAACTCCATTTAAAGAAAAAAACAAGAGTCGATTATACCTCAAGTCTTAAACCAGCTTTCGACTGATTATAAGAGACCCCCTGAAATAGATAGCTCAGAAAATGTATTAAATACTTTTAACCGTCTTTCTACAAAGGAGGAGTTTCTCAATTTTACTGTTTTTTTTTGTTTGTTATCTCAGAACTTTCGACTGGATGAAGCGATTGTGTCGATTCTTTTTTTTTTTTTGAAAGCTGGTGCTTCCCGTGGAGTCCCAATTCTATTTGGTCCAATATGACAATTTATTATCGTTTCTTTCTTAAATTTTTGTTAATATCCAGGATGCCCATAGACCCTCAGAAGTCTCCGCAATACGAGCTGGGGTACATATATCAAGTAACTAGCATATACTTCAGCGCCATGCTGTTCTTTGCCGTTGACAGCACTATATTATCCATGGTGATGTTTGGTTGTTCTCAATTAGAAATAATAATTGATAAAATAAGAAAGGTAAAGTATCTTTTGAATCGCGTAGTATTATTCATACGAATTTCCACAAACGTTGTCCACACTGGCGTACTATAGAAGCTTCCGTTTAGTAGCAGAGTAGGTGTAGATATCTTCAAACCATGAAAACACTTCAGCAAAATATGGTTAGTGTTGCAGCTTGTAAATGTTATCAAAATCTATTATTATAAGGATTTAACATTTTACACTTTCATTTGGAAATGTTTTAAGTTCTTAAATAGTTAATTAGTTAGGAAAAAGTGGTGAGTCGATTTAGACGCCTTTGCGGGGAAGTTGCGAAGAGTTGGATGAGATTGTGAAGAAAGAGAAAAGTGGAATGTGAAGGGGGAGGCCTTTGCCCTGCAGTGGGACACGATAGGCTAATAAAAAATAAAGGTCAAATATTCGCACCATAACGTAGGATATTTTTTTGCTCACAAATTTAGTAAGCTTATATAGTGTTAGTTAAATAGCTAATACGACTTATAGATTTACTTCTTCCAGTTAAAAGGTGTGTCAACTTCGGCAAAAGAAAAGCGTAAAGATATAATTAATGAAAACAACAGATATTTTATCGAATGCATTCGTCAACATCAAGAGGTTGTGAGGTACCAGTGAAAGTGTATTTTGCCTTTATTCTTCATTTAAATATATATAATAAGAGAATAAATGTTTTAGGTTTATAGAAATGCTGGAAAATACATATCATGCCAACATATTTTTTCAATTGTGTGGAACAGTCGGTATTATTTGCATCATAGGACTCCGAATTGCTATCGTAAGACTATTTCATTTGATTTTGCCGTTTGTTTGGTTTTTATTAACAGTTAAATCATATTTATATATGTTTAGGGATTGTATTTTAATTATTGTTATATACTTTTTTTTTAATTTCTTTAACATTTTAACGAGATATTTTACAATCAACTGTGAGCAAAGAGCATAGTGAAACCACTGAGGTTTGTCTCTATTTTCCATTATCCACTTATTTTCCATAATGTTGACAATCAGGAAGAACCCAGTTCTGTGCAGTTTTACTCGATGCTGAACTACATGGTGACGATGCTGTCACAACTGTTCCTGTATTGCTGGTGTGGAAGCGAATTGACAACAAAAGTAACGAACCATTTATTAGTATATTCATATATTTTATATGATAAATCATTTCTAGGGTCTACTCCAACTAAAGATTAATATTGTACAAGGAGTCAAAATTTTTGCTTTTATTGTAAGCTATGAGAATTAAGTAGATTTCTTTGACAAAGAGACGCTTCAATTATATGTGTATAGAATAATATCCGAAATAAATGTGATAATTATTTTTCATCGTAACTTCTGAAATATATTTCGAAAGGGGTAGAATAAAGAAGCTAAATGATATCTTTAAAAAAAGTTAAAGTTAATGCACGTCATAATCTTGAAGTAGACGTACAAATTGAATAGAAGTTTTCAACAAAAAATGTGAATAAAGAAGCGGGCAATGTTTAGTTTATCTACAAGAATCTAATCAACTGAAAACGTTTTCTGAAAAGGAAAACAACCCTGCAAAACAAAGCCTTATGTTCTCAGACGGGGATTAGAGCCCATTTCTCTTACAGCTTTTATTCTTGAAGGAAAAACAAGGCTGTAGATTACAGCGGTCGATGTGCCGTGAAAGCCTTTTCTACAGGTTATTTCTAAAAAAAGCCGCCCTCTTTGGCAGACTCATTTGTGAATAAATGTTTGATAGTTATTAAATATTTTTTATGACAGGGATTAATTAATGTAACTTGAGTATATAATAGTATAAAATTTTCAAAAAAAAATAAACATATGTCTGGGCTTTTCTAATATTTCAATGTTTGTTTATTAATGTGTATGAATGTTCTGAATTGACACATCTATCTATATGTAATATTGATTTTTTTAAGTTTCTGAGAAGTTCTCGGTGTGAACAAAAGGGTTCGAAATCTACTTGAGTGAAACAATTCTTGTTCAAATTCAAATATAACGTAACCTTGCCACAGAAACGTCCGCTTACTATATTTGCTAAAGTTGCCTTCTACATATCGTGTAGTAGGTATATAATTATAAATTCATTAATTTTGAAACAAATTTCGTTCAAATTCAAATGTGATTAATTATTAATTCTTCATACTTTGTAGTAAATATTTAATTATAATAATGATTTTTAGAGCGAAGACCTGCGGGAATGGATGTACCAAAGTCCATGGTACGACCAAGATGGTAAATTTCGAAGAATGTTGTTTATAGTCATGGAGCGAATGAAGAGACCCATTGTCTTTAAGGCCGGCCACTATATTCCACTTTCGCGGCCTACTTTTGTAGCTGTAAGTATAACAGGGACTGAATTTACATCATAAATTTTTTTCAGGTTACAAGGGGTAAACGAGCAGGCTGCTAAGTGCCTACTGACGCCCGTGGACATCAGTACGACCAGCACGCACGCTTTATTCCAAAACTAGAGCGTCATCACGAGAAAGATGCTGCAAGTATAGACACCTATGACTTCAGAGATTGTAGCTTAGCCTAGCCGGGTTTAGAGTCGATCTCTAGGTTAAGCAGTTTTTACCGCGGTCGGGTGACAGATGGGTGGTCCATTTTAACACTAGTTTTAAAAAAAACCTTTGACCTCCGTTTTTCGGAACGCACGCGTAACAATTGGTCCCGATTAATGTCACTGAGTAATAGTAATTGTATTGATATATAAAAATGGAGATTGGGGGGATTTCCGGGGTTGATATCAGATAGCAGTCAGTTATCTAAACTCGTTCCTTGGCCCATGTTCTTTAATTTGAGGAATTTAAGCGCACATCGGTACCTTGACGGGATATATATATAGATACAAAATATAAATCTATACATCTATATCATCGATATCAAACTCCAATTCTAGAATAAACTATATTATATTGCGCTACTTGGGTCGATTTAAAATTTGTCAGGATGCTATATTGCTTAGTTGTGTAATAAACGATTTGTTTATCTCTATCTAACGTGATGTCTCTATCTTAAGGGCGTTAACAAAGCGTTCAACATATGGAATCCCAAGTTTATGTTCACACGGCAGCACTTTTTTAACGCGACTTTTTTTAATCGAGCAATGTTCTATTTTCAACTTTACGTATATAAGTATATGGTATATTTCAGTATCCACGACGTTGAAAAAGCGCCAACGCCGAGATTTAACGCAACGCTTTTTAAACTCTCGTGCGAATGGGTCCTTGCCTTGTCAAACTATGAGATGAACGTTATCCATCGTTGACACTAAGAATTACTTTGTGAGAAATAGCCTTACTGATACAGTTATTTACTATATGAATTTTATTATACACTAGCTTTACCCCGCGATTTCGTGTGCGTGGAGCATTTTAATCGCTTAGGGGTTTATAGCAACGGGAATATTATAATATTTAATACTTAATAATAAAGCCTCATTATTGGTTAATTTTACAAAATGTCAATTTTTACAATTTGGTAATACTAAATTAATTTTCAATAATTTTAATAAAAAAGTTCTAAAAACCTCCAAGATTGTAGCTAGTTGCACCCACTTACAGGGAATAATAGACATAAATAAAGTATTCCTAGTCAGTCACACAAAAACAAAAAAATATAAAAATGTAGTCAGGACTCCTTGAAACTTGAATAATTTTTTTAAGACAACAGTAAACCTAAACTGCCCAGTTTACCTATATACCTGGTTTGCAAGTCTTATTACATCAAACGCGGTTACAAATATTGTCTAAAAAAAGAGCCATGCTTAAAATAAAATAACAATGATCAATAAACGTAAAAAGGGATCTAATATTCATCCAATTAGGTGTTTCACTAATCCTTTGTTTGCATAAACTGAAAGATCAGTTATCTACTCGTTGGTCATAAAACTGCTATGGGCGTGCTGAATCCGAAAATGGCTATAATTTCTTCATAGAACGTCACGTTTTTAGACAATCTTTTTGGTACATTCTCGTTTATAGAAAGCACCTGTTTTATCATACTCTGAGGTCTTTGAGATGCTCAATTTTCTCTGGTATCTTGGAATCTCCTTAATATCTTGGTAAAATCATTTACCTTGGTCCTCACTTAAAATAAAATTATAGCTATTTATTTACGATTTTAAGTTAGCCCAAAAACCCCTTTTTATAAGAAAATTTTGCATTTGGCAAAAGAGCCCGATTCTTCCAGATCCAGACCCATGAAAATTCCAGATCATCAGATCTGGAATTCCTTGAGCATTTTTAAAATTTCAATACACCTAAATACATAGAAATCAGTTGAAAACATTCAGCAAAAGCTTTTTTGTAGTTAGCCTTTAATACAATCTTAAATCTAGATTAACTAATAGATTTTTTATTAAAAAATTATTGTTTCACTTGAAAAAGTATGTCATGTATGATGCCAGTCATGTCTTGCGTCGATATATACGACGTATGCGTCAAATTATACTGCTGACAACTTTGTTAATAAGTTATATCAGTACCGCTGATAAACTTATTATATACTTGTGAATGTATTAAAATTAAAAACCTGTTCTTAAAAAACATCAAGCTCTACCTTATTACCCTGTTATGTCCAACAAATATGTACACATTCAAAATGGTACTCTTTACGTTGTATAAACTAATTGGACATTTATACTTAAATATTTAATTCATTTAGTACATGATACCCCGTCAGGGCATAGCAATTTTGTAAAGAAATTAGGGATAAAAAAATTAATTTAATTTTGGCGTGCTGATATATATCCTATAGCCTTCCTCGATGAATCGAGCTATCTAACACTGAAATAATTTTTGAAATCGGACCAGTAGTTCCTAAAATTAGTGCGTTCAAGTAAACAAAGAAACTTGAAATTTCAGCTTTATATTGAATTAAAGATAAGTATCTACATAGATAATAATAATCAGTTTCCACGAATGGTGGTGTTGCGCCGCTTGTATCCAACGGCTTCCTGCGACCCGCAACAAATCATCAGTCCACCGGGTAGGAATTTATATACATAGTATATATATTATTGTAATCGATACCTGACTGAAAACCAGTCCTACGTGTATTTGCTTCGCAGAAATCATGAAGAGTTTTGTGTTTAGGCTTTTTGGGTTGTGTCACACATAACGTTTATTCTTGTGTGGCATAGTTGTGAAAATAACACTTTCTTCTTTTTCTTCTTTCATACCTATTACGCTTACATTAGTAGTTATTATCACAATGCCAGCTTAAAATAATGAATGTGACATGTAAAACTGACCATACATTACTACTCTATAAGCAGGCTTTCAGTTGAGCAATTACATTAACTATTTCAATCTGTTACATAAGGAATCTCAGTAGCTCTAGAGCAGAAAGGTTGCGGGGTCTCCGTGCGCTAACTGGTTCAATCCGCAATCTAACTGGGATACTCACTCACTTCAACCCACACCTGGGTCACAAGTCCCAGGCACTGCTATGGTTCCTTCCTCTGCAACGCGATGGACCCGGCACTCACACGGTGAACCCATGGATTACTAAGAAATTCGTCTCGTCTATTCTAGTAAGTGATCGATCCAAAAACGTAAGTGGATTTCTTGCGCTCCAATTGAAGAAGATACTCGACGGATTTTAATGCGGTATTCACCAATAAATAGAGCGATTTAAGGAGGAGACTTATATATATAATACATGCGTACTGTAGTCGACAAAATCCGAGAATTTAAAAAAATTGTAGCGTGATGTAACAAACGTATTGCCGTGCGCTAGCTAAACCTTGCGAGATAGATCAAAGGATAGTACAGACGACTTTTTTGTTAATAGGACTATAATCAAAAACCCGACACAGATATCAGTATCGTGTTGAAAAAAAAAAACGTTTTGTCAATCACGAACAAATGAATATTATACTCGTGAGTACGCAAATACTAAAATCATTTGCATAATAGAGAGTTTAAGATTGGGTCGTACAATTTTTTGGTAAAGGTTTTTTGGTTAACGTTTTCTCATAACGTTTTTTTTTAAATTCAGGTTAAATCATTTTTTTTATGAATAAAATTTAGAAGTACTGAAGTATGAAGCCGTTTTCATTTTAGAACAGCTGTTGCTGGCTGGAACGGGTATATTTTTTTAATATTTCTTCAAGGCTTAGAATGGTCGTAATAAAGAGAAAAACAATTAGGTATCTATTATAAAATAAAAATAAAAACAATAAAATTAGACAATATCATCAAATTCAACGAGGACGATTTATTTAGCTATAAAATAAATAAATAATAAAACCTTTTATTAATAGGCATCTGGGGCCCACAAAATTTACAGTATATATCATAAAGTATACATATTACAAAACAGAAAATCCAAACAATTAAAAATAATAAATAAAAATAACTGATAAAATTATAAATGCTACTAATATTAAAAAGCGAAGGTACACATGGACGTATGAATCTATTAAACGACGAAAATAAAACAGATTGCGAAACACAATACTTTCCAAAGTATAAGACAATCGGCGAACATTTCATTTGGATCCAGGCTGGTGCCATTAACCTAAAATCCCACAACGATTTCTCATCCGAATCCTTGATAACTTGGAATTCGCGTCTTACAGCATACCATCTGCATAGCAATCTTGAAAATGCATTCGAAGTGGGCGTGGCTTAAATCAACCAATGTGCACTCAGGCGATATATAGTGCATCCATCCGAGCTAGAGCTCCCCGACTCTCCGATTTCCACATGAAACAGGTACAAAAGGAAATTCAGCTCGTATTTCCAAGGGTCAACCAGCGCTGGTTAGTTCACGCTCCGCCCATCGGTACGCTTCGTCGGTTTTCCAGCACGCTAGAGTGAGATAGTAGATTAAATTAGAGCGAAACGGACGCAGATTTTCTTGAAGATAGTTGCCAGATATAGGAGCACATTGTCGGTATATAAGAAAGTACGACAATGTGGTCTGTCATATAGTATTATATATTTATTTATTCCTGTATTCCTCCACTGGTGGTTTAATCCTTATTAATAATTAAAAATTTGAGAATGACATATATGAATTTACATGTGAGCTACAATTATTGTTCCGATTTATTCCTAGAATCATTACATATATATACTATATTGTGAACTTTTCTCAAATGAGAAAGCAAGTAACCCTTGTAGACTTAGCCTAAAATAGTTAAGTTATTTTAATATGATAAATTATGAGACGTTTGTTTTTTTAAATGAAAAAATTAAATATTCTAATGTATATATTGTTATATATTAGAATATTTTATTTTTTACATAAATATTTTAGGCTAAGTCTACATGGGTAACTTGTGTTCTTATCTGAGAAGAGTTCACAATAGACGCAATCAGGTAGTCTTATATCATTACAAAATATCAATTGTAAACCAACTTCTTTGAATAAGCACGATAGTGACTGTAAAACATTAAAAATATGTTTCTAAAATTATTGAAACTAGTAGAGATCACCGGCTGGTAGAAATTGACCCACAAACCTTTTTGCGTGAAGCGACAAAATATATTGTTCTATTCACAGAAAATAAAATTTGAAAAAGTCAATGTCAAAAGTGTTTTATTCACATAGACTTTACTGTACTTGTGAACGTCATGTGTATAAACATTATTATAGCATGATAAATTTTACGAATTAAAAGCTAAGTTTACAAGGGTTACCTGCCTGCCTGCCTGCCGCCCTGCACTGAGAAGAACCCGCAATAAACTCAGTCAGGTAATTTTCTTGTTATCACCATTTCACAATAATTCAGACACGGTTAGAGCAATCGAAACATCGTTTGGCTTAGGTTCGGTTTCGTCTGATATTGGTTCGAAACTACAGCTGAAACCGAAGAAAACTAAGGCAGCTTCTGGGCCTTGACAATCACCTAGGTAACCGTAAACCGCATGCCTATTTTTTTTTTATGTTACAAGGGGGCAGACGAGCAGGCAGCAGGCACCGAAGCGGTCCCGTCCCCGTCCCCGATATATATATATATATATATATACAGATAAGGTTAATAAAGACAAATCTCAAGAGCTCTAACTAAATTAACATTAAAATTTTAAGAGACAACATGCCCGGCTCATATCACTTTTGCACGTAACATATTAGAGACAGTATAATGATTAATTACGCCGTATGTAAAACGATATACGAGTAAAATCGAAATTGAAATCCCCATTTTTAATTTAAGTAATCTTAAATACTTCAAATTACGGAAGTTAATATACTGGTATTATATTACGTATTGATTATTTGGTATTGACGTATTGATACGTAGTGCTTACCAAGTTCTTTTAGAAAATGTAAAAAAGTCAAATGGCAAAATAGGGGCTTACGATTATTTACGTAGGAGCCATCGAGTTATTGTTTACGTAAAGGACATAGTTATATATTCAGATGGATACACCAATCAATATAGGAATATGTACTTGGCAAATGGCAAAAAGTGACTATATCACAGAACCCCGGAGCGGAAGGCAGGGTTACTGCCCAATGCACCTTTAAAATGTAT
Source organism: Charaxes varanes (assembly GCA_024363005.1). Classification (NCBI taxonomy): domain Eukaryota; kingdom Metazoa; phylum Arthropoda; class Insecta; order Lepidoptera; family Nymphalidae; genus Charaxes; species Charaxes varanes. The sequence continues at coordinate 3,594,445 of JANCMC010021608.1, forward strand.
AATTATTAACTATGCTTTTTTCTTTATAGGTGTATTAGTCACCATCTTACCATGGCGCAGGACAGTAGCAACTCCAATATGGAGATGGGTACCAGCGATCAGGTCAGTATCTTATGTTTAAAACGTCATGTTCACACTACATAATCACTATAACAAAATTTCATTATAAAGCATTGTCCCAATAAGAGAAGATCGATGTTGTAACGCTATTAAACAATATGTGACGTATTAACGAAATTATTTATCGCCAAAATAGGCATGACGACAAAATTTTAAAAATGGGGTCAAATGTCGAATATCTGAATGAGCACTTTAAATCGTAGCGATCGCTTATTGGAACGCACTTATAATATTCGGTAACGTCATATTATATTATGCTCTGGTGGGTGTTTTAGTTATCATGGCGGATTGTTGTATTTTGTAGTTTCCTTTTTTTGTCAAACCCTATTAATATCGCTTTGGTGTGGTTCGTAAACAGTCGATTTATTAATGGCCGGTAACGCATCAGCCTGCTTACTGGCAGTGCATGAAGAGTATTAGGGTTCTTCACAAAAAACACAAAATTTTAAGGAAAAAGAAATCAACTTCAATTTATAAGAACTGGACCAAATTGAAATGGGACCACACGGGTAGCACCAGCTTTGCCTACGGGGGTGGATCCTCCTTTTTATGCCTCCAGGAGGTAAATCTTCTTTTTTTTCCATGAGATCCATATTTTTATCTGTGCGATAACTGGTTAGATTCACTACGAATACGCGAACCCGGTCACTACCTCTATACCGTCCGTGATAGTAGTATTCGCATCCTTATTTTCTTTTCCTTCTATCTTTATATCCTTTTAAACCATCCCTTCCTTTACTCCTATCTATTTATCTAAATAGAGGTAGCGCCACGCTTGCAGTCCTCTTCGTCTGCAGCCGAATTGGGTCGGCGCGTCCGGCTACCAGTACCTCTTTCTCACACAGTTTTAGCATATTATATTGATATTGGCGGCAAAAATGTAGTTTCAAAGGGCAATCCGAAGATAAGCAACCCGTGCGTTCTACTGGCCCGTTGACGCAGTGGGTAGTGACCCTGTCCTCCGCTCCTGGGGTCGTGGGTTCGGTTCTCGCCTCGAGTCTGGATTTATTATCCTTGTGTATGTATTTATACATTTCACAGACATTAAGTTGTCTACCTTAGGAACAGACGTTCGTGTTTCATATCGTCCTTTATCGGTATTAATGTATTTATCTCATCAGGTTAGGATCGATAGCTTCTACTTTCCAGCATCCTTAAGCCCGCAACTGGAGACTCCAGGTCCGCCCTCCGTCCGCCCGGCAATTAATAAACAAAAGGTCATCATGAACACGCTTTGACACAATCTTATAGGAAAATGTACACATGTGTATGTAAATCGTTTGGCATTGGTGTGCGTGAGGTTTTTATTTTAGTAATTTAATATATTTATAATGCATATCTTATAAAATTTGGTATAAATTTCAGCTTTAAATCTGTACGTGTTCCTGATAAAAAGTTTCTTGACAGACAGAAGGATAAAGAAGTGATTCCATAAAGGTTTTTTTTTCTTTTTAGGTAGGAAACCCTTAAAAAAACGATAGAGGAAGTGAAGGAGAGGTATGGCAGAATGAAAGTCGCAATGTAGAGCTGCCTGAATCTATTAAGTGTCTGAAACCCTTCCTGAATGCCATAGATAAAATACTATCTGCGTACTGTTATGTTCTTGCTATTGAGAGGAATGGCAAGTGTTCTAAATTACAGGGGTTAATGGGCTCAGCAAGGAGCAATCCATATTTGCGAGTGCCTATAGGTGATGGTGGCTGCTTAGCATCAGGCACGTCGTATATTTTGTTTGATACTTACTTTAAAATACAATGCTGTGTAACTAGCTACCACCTCCCGTGATTCTAATTGACGATCTAGGGAACTTCCAGGAGCTAAGGATCGCACAGATATGTTTCGATATAGTGCCTATATTGTATAATATTACATTTAAAAATCGAAATATTTTCCTTATAAAGCACTTACAAAAATACGAAATGAGACTTTCTAAAAATAGTGTATACAATGAGGCGTCGTTATCGCTGAATTGCAATTTCTTTCAAATAACCTTATGTGAGTATACAAACAGAGACAATTAGTATAAAAGGTTTTAAATGGAAACTTAACTTTCTATTGATTTTTGTTGGTAAATAAAATATAACAGGTAAGATCAATATCTATTTTTATTACCAGTTTTTTCCTTTAATTTGATATAAAACTATTTTGCTGCTGACAACACCGTTGATTCATATTGTCTTATTTAAGCTTTCAAGCAAACGCAAAACAAGTATAACAAATAATATTTACAAGTAAATGAGATAAGAACTTGAGTCAAATTCGCCAAAACGTCAGAAACATTGATGTTATCTGTGTAGGTACTTACGTACTTATTTGTGATCACACACAAGCTTGTGCCAATATTGCAACAGGATTCTTAATACACCCAGACTTGAGGTGGGAATCGAACCTACGAGCCCCGGAGCAGAAAGCAGGGTCACTGCCCACTGCGCCAACGGGCCAGCCGAATGTACGTACGAGCGAATGTATTGACGAGCACACTTATGTTTTTGATCATTCAACAGCGTAAGAAGAACTATATCTGAATGTTTTTGACGTAAATACTTCTTAAGGCACGTTGGACATTTTTTGAGATGAAGAAAAATCATTGAATTCGCGTCATCGTCACAGAACACTTTGCATGAGCTATATGTATATTGTATACACAGCATTCATGTGTACTTTGTATTTATGTGTATACATGTATACTTTGTATGTATGTGTATATATGTGTCCTTTTTGAGTGAACAAAGTAATTGAACTCGCGTCATCGTCACCGATCGTTTGACTTTAACGTCACCGTTCGTTTGACTTTAACGTCACCGTTACCGATCGTTTGACTTTAACGTCACCGTTACCGATCGTTTGACTTTAACGTCACCGCTTTTTTTGCTACTGCTTATTTGGGAGCATACTTATTATGGCAAGATGTATATGTAAGTTTTGTGGAACCTTTTTGCTTTGTGTTCCTATAAAAAAAATTACCTTTAGAAAGACACAGTAATCGACTTCTTTGTTTCTTTGTAGGAAAAATAATGTCTGGATAGAAATGGTTTTAGGAAAGAGTTGCACTGGTTAAATAATTTTCCTTATTACAAAAACACATGTATGTGTTTACTAATCTGCGAGCTTATCTTTGTGGGTATATTATAAGTGAAATTCGGCCAATATTAATTTGACAGAATTTGTAGTGAAAGGCAATGGCCACAATTTATAGCAATTAAGCAGGTGATATTTAACAATTAGAATCTTGTGAACATACTTGAAAATTTCTTTTATGAGATTTATTAACAATCAATGATTAGATGTCTACATATGTCTGAATTTATAGATATGTATGCTTTTTCCAGGTTGTACGTGGACATTATAAAGGCCAACAAGTTGGCAACTGATTAAGTAGTTAAAGATACTCGCCTACAACTGAATCGTCTCAAGACGTGTACTGGCACAAAAGATTGATTTTTTCTTTGGTCATGATTCAGGCTGCTTTAAAATTAAAAAGTTTTATGAAAATAGGCAAAGCCATTTTCCGTAAAAACAACCTTCTGTGCCAATGTACGGCTTGATTCGAGACAGTTGCACGCGAGTTTATATTACGTCATACCGTAGTCACGTAGAACGATGTTTAACAGAATAAGGCAGTCAACCAAAATTCTATCATATTTTTACAATTTTCCTCATTCGCAATTTGTAAAAAGTGTACGTTAGCGAAGTATAATCAGAGATATTTTCTTAAATTTAAAGGAAAAACAAACAAAATTTTTCCTTATTAAATCAAATAACAATCGTGATGTACGTTAACATATATCCTAAATGACATGTATGGATATAAATATGACCAATCAAACATTGGTCGATTTAGTTTAGTTTCTTTCCTGCTTGAGGTCCTTATACTAAATTGAGATGATCTTTTATCCAAGACATTTATATTAAAGTCTCCGAGTAGTAGCAGTAAGTCACAATGAGCAAAAGAAGCTAGCGAATCAGTTAATGCATCAAGAAATGTATCAATTTTTTTAAATATAATGTTATTGAGTGACAGCATATTACTTGACTAAAAAATCTCAGGCAGTGACTATTAATTATTAGCGCCTTATCACATCGATCCGTTTGTCATACTTTGGCCTTATTATTATTAAATAATATATAAAATAATTGTGTCAGAGTGTTTGTTAAAAAACTTTTTCGAAACGACCTCCTCGCTCCCCGTAGGTTTGAGCATCAGTCGTAAACTATTTTTAAGCCCCTGAATAATAAGGATGGCCCACGCGGATGAAGTAGCAAGGTATAGCTAGCTAGTTGCGATAAATAAAAAAAATAACGTAAGAGACAATTTTTTCGCAATAACCGCCAGTCAACGCTTCAAGTTATCTCCTGAAAATCAAAACTCCAATACGTTTCTTACAAGTGAACTAAAAACTGGAAAAAGGATCATTCCTTGGGGGAATACAATAAGGGACAAGAGTTTATGTAGTTTCTCAAGAAAATAAGATTTCATATGCAAATTCATTATTTCTCCAAATCCCTGCGAGGACAGAAGGATTTGGACAAGAAATATTTTCTTAGAAGAAGGGGTTAGTTCAGAGTTGTGATACCCCGCATTAATGCTTTGATAAGGGTCAAGATGTCTTTATTATATTTTCTGCTCACGTCCTGATCCCGGTTACGTATGCTTTACCGAAAAATTTTAGATTCACTTTTATCTCTGCGGCTATGTTTTTTAAGTTTACTAATCGACTATTGAAAAAACGTGTACGGTTTTTAAGTTGAAATATTTGTTAGTACTTCGATGCTGGATACTATATTATTGTATTGTACATGATATCTCTAAAGTTACTACATCGGAATACTTTTTTTAAATCTAATTTATATCAGGGTTTTAAATCTATTTAAGATTATAGCCGACTCATCCAAACAAAATATATACATACTTCTTAACATAACATATAAATACATATCTTTACATACAGTAATACATATAATTAGAATTCTGTATATTAAGTAAATTGTTACATTTTTTATATTATATATATATACATAATTTTAACTAGACTATTTTAATAATGCAGATGTCAACCTTAACATTAAGGACAAACCGCATTGGTTTTATTAATGTTAAATTAAAAAAAAAAAAACTAGTAATTTCTTATAAATAAATAAATAAAAAAAAAAACATATCGTCACATAGTTCATTAGTCAAAACAAGTATTGTGATTATAATCAGAATACTTGTTTTGACTAAGGAACTAGGAAAACAAAAGAAGACTAGACAGATTTAAGTTTGATTCCCTTTTTTACTTCGTCCCACGGCTAAGCTAACTCTTCTCTATATTTTTAAATTTAGTTCTGTCAATATCGTTTTATCGTCTTACAAAATTCTTTGCATAAAATGTTTCTGGTGTATTTCTGCATTCAAGTAGAAGTTTCGTCACGTCTTTTAAAAAATCCAGTCCATTATTTCTAAACGTTAAATTAAAACGTTATACTTCTCGACCCGCCTCTCAGGGATATCAAGCACAAAAGACAAACAAAGTGGCCTATTCAATTATCCCACTTAAGCTTTCATCAAGCGATTCCATTATAATAAAGTAAAACTCGCCGTAGTCCTCTACTAAGCTGTTTAATTTATCATTTACCGGGAAAAATAAATGTTTCCACAGTCTTATTTTTCATTACGCTAAAATCTTGAACTATTTAAATTGTGAATACTTTATTAAGAGCAATTACTCGTTACGATCCAATGTTTTGCTGTAATTCATGCACTTCTATAATAGCGTTTAATTACATAATTTTTTATGATAAAATGGCCGACATACATGAAATAGGTTATACCGCATTGTTTACTATTGACATGGTTTCTCTACCTTACCTTTCTTTTAATTATTTTAGTTTCTTTAATACCTAGGAAGTTAAAATTTGGGATTCCACCCATGCTTTGCAAGGTACTGAGAGAATGGATTCCATTCTACTGGTTGGCTATTGGTAGCCAGCTCTATCATTTCAACTGGTTTTTTTTTTTACTAATTGTGTGTCCTCGTTTTTAATGTACCCAATTTTAGCATCGAATATTTTAGAACAGTTTTTTAATGAGTGAAGCGGGCAAACGAGCAACCTTACCATATATGTAAGTGATCATCTTCGCACAGACACACTTATAGCACCAGGCCAGGGACACTTATAGCACCAGGACAGCTGGTAGTGCGCTGCCAGCTTCTAAGGAATTTGTTTATCAGCCTTTTAAAGTTGCAATATTGTGAGAACACATAGGAAGACATTTTGCACCTACGAGGTAGATAAGACCGAGAATACTTTACAGTGCTTCCGTGCCTCGCCTCAATGTTGATGATGTTTGACACGGCTCGTGTGATTTCGAAAATTTGTAAGTGGCATAAGATTGAACAATTCGCCAGAACACACCCCCTTATACAAGCGACAGAATACACCGACCGACTTCGAAGCACTAATTTGCTCGTTAGAAAAGGAGCTTTAAAGGATACGAACTGCCTGTCTTTGGAGTTGTTGCTACAATAAATGTTAGGACGCTATCTACATTATTGCAATAAACTTTACTGCAGTATACATATTGCTTCCTATAAATAGTATTAATAGACATTTATCATTCAACATTGCAATCTCGCAACTATGTGAATATCAAACGATCTCCATTATAAAGCAATTAGTATCCGCAGTAGCAATGTTGTGTACAATTAATTACATTAATAAGGGATAAAGGTCTGCGATTGTGCTCTAC
>JANCMC010021608.1:3609480-3620933 GCA_024363005.1 Charaxes varanes
TACATGATCATTGAAATGATCATTCAAATGAAGCTACATCTGGCTCCGACATGATGAGAAGTATATTTCATGTACGTGGGACTATACCTAGATTACACAAGCGTGATGTCGAAGCGGGTCGATCTTCTGAATTGGATATACGCAGAATCCTATCAGCACCACTAAATCTGAAGTTTCTATCAAAAGGTCGTATAAAATTCCTATTATTTTAACTATCAGCGGTCATTATTTAACAGATATTGGTTAACTGTGACCGTAAACAACCGCTCTATCTATCGGCCGATGCACGGCTGGCCCAATTCGCTAATAAAACAATTGCTATCTAACTAGTTGCATATCAACAACTATTTGTATTGGCACTTACAAACATGCTGATATCTAATTCATAGCGTTTATTTCAACTACAAGCATATTAAGATAAGTTAAATGGCGACAGGACGAGCACTTGAACTACGAGGAATCAATAGGAGAGTCAGTGTTATTTTATTACAGGCATATTATGATCCTAGCATATCTTAATATATATAAATGAAGCGTATCGTTGTTTGTCGGCGATAAACTCCTAAAATACTGAATAGATTTTATTCAAATTTGCACATCGTGTGCAGTTTGATCCAACTTGAAAGATAGGATAGCTTACATCTCAATTTATAGTGACAAATAAAAATGACTCGCTGATATGTATGCACGTGCATAACTTCCGAACGACTGCACCAAATTGGGTATTTTTTTTTGTTGTGTTCGTTATTGTTAGGACAAGGTTTGTACAATAAAATAAAACTTAGGTCCAAGTTTAAATCGTTCGCCTCCTTGGTGGAAAGGTTTGGAACAGCGTTTCTTAAAAGATGAGGGACATTTTAAGCAAATAATACGTTAGTATCACAAATGGCCGCAACGTTTTTACGAGCCTGGTTCTTGCAGTTATCCAAAGGCATCGGATAGCCACCATAAAGATTTTAATTTTATGATATTCTCTTTATTTCCAACTCGACAATCAGTGTATGAGAAAAATCAATTCCCTCTTTGGCGTGACCAAAGGACCCATTTTTCTGTATGATTGTTCATGTGAAACAAAGTCGTGTTTCAATGTGTTATATATAAACGGCGCCCACTTTAGGAATCTCTGGTGTAGAGCTCAGTACGGTACATTCTTAAATGGCATTATCCGCATAAGGCAAAGGCCATGCCATCAAACAGCCGAAAAAGTTGCGCTACAACATTTGCAAATATCACCGCGTTGAGTCACACGACCAACACGTGTCTTAGAGCAAAGTAATGTACACGCGTTCATTAACACCACAATCTGTTTATACTCCTATAATCCTATTTTATAACGATAACGTACGCAATCGTACAATTCTAATCTCCAACTAATTTTTATTAGCTTGTCTCTAATGCTCACACCAATTGAAAACCGGTAATAAATGCTAAAGTTAGTGGTTATCTCGATTGACGGCTTACTATTATTTTATTGCTATACTTGTTTATAATTAAGAAATTAAACGAGAGAGCAACGAAATGAAATATTTATAAAGTTGTGCGATGTGAATGCAATGAGCTTGCTAAAAAAATTTAGCAGAATATCTACTAAATTTTTATAAAATAAACATAACTTTTACTTTAAAAGATGAATGGGATTTCTGATTTTGTTAATATCGCACAGCTCCATAGCTGTACGATTGAGGAAGTACTAATTGTAGAAAACCATAGTCGTACTTTTTAGTGTAAAGAGCTGATGAGTAAGATCATCAGAGAGTATATCGCAGTTTTATAGCAATTAATATCGATATGCCTATAAGTCTAGGGGGTGACCTAAAAAAGTCGTAACAAATGTCAGAACTGGACAAATCTGGAATGAGACCACACGGAAAGCACTAGCTATCATATAAAACAAGAATCATCAAAATGGTTTATCCCAGTCGAAAGTTCTGAGGCAATAAACTTTAAAATAATACAGTCGAATTGTCTCAATTTCAACTAAATTACCATGAATTTCAAATTTTGTATACATTCTCCTTTTTGAAGTCGGTTGAAAATTGACAATTATTCGTAGAATCGAGAAATTTTCTGGACTTGAAATATCAAAACCAGAAAAGAGCATAGTCATTCCTCAAAGGCCGGCAACGCATGTACAAGCCTTCTAGTGTTGCAGTTGTTCAAGGGTCTCAGTAGTCAGTCTAGAAAACCGCCTGCTCGTTTGCCAATTGTTATACATTTTTATTGAATACAAACATTTAGGATATACAAAGAAATATTTGTCGAGAAACCGGTGGTTGAGGAACTTCCTCACAATACGAGCTGTTGCAAGCAATACCGCCTTCCGTATCCACCTCTTAATATTATAAATATTATTATAATCAGCCATTTATGTCCCAGGGTATCTCTGAGCATCTCCTTGCGTCTCTTTGCATTCTTCGCACATCTTTGCATATCGGTTTGGTTTGGTTCGGTTCCATTTGATTTGATTAAAGAGCATTGATCTATCGATAAAAAATTGATAATCTCAATTCACTTCCTTGATTAGCTTACTACTTGTGTTATGTTTTTTTTAGTAAATTCTATATAGAAGTCATTATTGACATATTTATCTGTGGTATTTTTGGATTAATTATACTGCTTCAATATTTTTACGATTATGGCGCTTTTAAAATTCCACAATAGCAATCTGGTATTTTCGAACGTAAAGAAAATTCTCAAAGACAATAAATATATTATATTCAATAGCCGACTTTATTCCGTATTGACGACTTCTGCTATCGCTCTAAATAAGTTAAAATATTTATCACGAGTTAAGATTACAGCATCAGATTATTGAAGGTGCTTATGTAGTATAGTAATTTTTGATAAATCTTTAATTCAGATAGAAATTATAAAGGTTAGACTCTGTAAATGCCGAAAAAATTCAACCACTCTTTGCATGACCGTTGTAATCAACCTAAGTTGATATTATATGATAATTCTATTTTGACCATGGTACAGTGAAGTTTTGGTCAAAGAAATTGGCGATCTAATCTAGAAGATTGTACGTTAAGGTCCCGGGACCTAATATAGTCAAATTACTCAAAAATTACTGACGCTATCTTAATTCTACATCTAGAACTTTCATTTACGAAACGGGCGTTCAAACCTCGTTATCAAACCATCGTATTGGTTATGAAAACCAACATCTCTAAATAAAGTGATTCCAGAAGAAGGTTTATAAGTACTAAGGATCCGTAGGGTGGTCAAAATGCGCCCACAAACCTTTTTGCGAACGACATAATATATTGTTCTATTCACAGAAAAATAAAATTTCACACTTAACATAACTTACGATTGTCACGAATACGCTATGACATCATCCAATACATGTATGTGTGTGTAAATCGTTCGGCATTGGTGTGCGGGGTAAGGAAGAGATAAGGTCACCGGGAAGTCTCACAAACCATACGAAATGCGATAACAATACCATCACTTGACATGACAGCATTGCCGCCATTTCACGCCGATCTTATGTGAGAAAGAGGTACTACTACTCGAAACCGCCGGTCCTATTCGACTGCAGACCAAAAAGACTGCAAGCGTGGGGCTACCTGTAATTACATTTTCAACTACAAAGGGATAATTGGTTATTTAACTACAAAACCATTCTAAAATCGAAACCGTAAACATAGTCTTTACATTAGTCGTATATAGCGCAAATTGAGTCAAATGTAGTATCCGTCACATACAGAATTGCCCTTTAGACAATACCTTTAATGATGTTTTACAGTTATACCTTATATAGTTATGCAATGCGTAAATAAGAAAATTGAATTGCATTGCTGCAGACCGAAAGCATTGCAAGCATTTCGCTAGCTCATATTCCTCGATTTAAAAACTTGCTGATTTTTCCCAAATGGTAGAATATATCAGCTAAAAAAATTAAAGCAAACCCACCTCTTCTATATTCTGTATTAAACCCTGAAACTAATTCTCTTTCCCCCTAATCTCACGACTAATATCACTCAGCGACATTAATCGGGACCCACTGTTTGACTTGTATGAATGGGTCACGCATCTATTACCTGGCCGCGGCAAAAATTGCTCAACCTAGTTATCTACTCAAAGGCCGACGAATAATTAAACTACAATCTTCTTAGAGAAAACTTTAAGGAAATTAATTTAATTATTTATTATCGCAGGCTATTATTATATATATCGTTTAAGAATATCAGGAATACTTTTTTTATGTAACGTTTTGTATGTAGCATTCACTTGAATGACTACCGAGGCCCATGGACAACTGTAACAACAAAGGTCTCGCATACGCCTTGCCAGCCTTTGAGACATGAGTATATGAGTATATGACCTCTTTACTTGAAGGTCCCTAAGTCATATCTGTTCGAAAATGCCGAAGGTGGTAACTGATTCCACTTGGCCCAAAACATGATCCTACACTTAATTAGTAATGAGATGACGCAGGTTAAAGTAAAACGAATACTACGACCCGTCTTATACGACACGCAGAAAAAGATACATTACTTTGCATAAGTTTCATTTTACTCACCATAATGCCAAAGTTCATTATTAATTTATTATACTTCTTTTTTTATTATCTTAGATTGTAGTCATATATACATATATTATTATTATTATTATCAAAAAATGGTTTTATTATTATTATTAAATTCGCAAATAAGCAGCTATAAGCGATCACTATGTACGCGATGACACCGCCGCGCCCTTGGCCACTCTGTACAATTATATCTGGTTATTATTGCACAATAAAGTATACATAAATAAAAAGTAGCAGATCTTTGCAGTATTGTAACACGAATGCTGTCATCAAACCACCGACATCGCCATCTAAGCACTGATTTCTATTCTGCCTCTAAGAAAGCGATTAATGCAAAGTAATTACTTTTTCTTACTCGTTTTTAAAATAAATCAGTCGCTAGCCCTCACTCATAACTGGGGGCACCATTCTTTATACATATTGGGACAGAATATAATATTCATATTTATTCATATAATAAATAATAATAATAAAAATCTTTATTTTCAAAAACGTTTATACACTGCATTAATTTAACTTTAAACATAAAACAAAAGAAGTTTTACATAAAAGAAAAAAGACTATAGGCTGATCATCCTAGCTAATTTCTGCTACACTCAAAGGATATCTGGAAGAGATATCTTTTAGGGATAAGTTAATCCGTTGTTAACTTTTTTTCTAATAAGTATGTTTAAACCTTTGGTATAAAAAACCATAATATTTATATGACGAAGACGTCGTAGCGTAATCAAGGGTTTGCCACAGGTTAAGCACTACTTAGCGGGGCTGGGTTTTACATGGGTGACCTATTCTAATACTGATGTTTCAAATATCCGACACCCCCCCTGCTTCGGAACGTAAAATTAAAACAGTGGGTCCGGATTATGGTGACCCTGGTACTTGACTGAAATAACGCTAGGGAGAATTTCATTGTTTATACGATACTAGTTGCTACCAGCGACTACGTCCGGGTACAATTAGATGTTAAATTTTAGCCTTATGATATAGCCTACAGCCTTCCTCGATAAATGACCTATCTAATACTGAAAGATTTTTTTCAAATCGGACACAGCAGTTCTGGAGATTAGCGCGTTCAAACAAACAAATGAACAAACTCTTCAGCTTTATATATTGGTATAGATATAGAAACGTCCATTTCCTCCCGATTTACGAAAGGAATGGGGTGAAATATGAATGCCGTGTGACTTGAACGGTGCACATAACACATGACGTTGTCGGCTATATGTGCTGACGAGGCAGTTAGAATACAAAAACAGAAAAACATTTTTTTTTATCTATAGATTCCGATTAAACAAAAAAGGCTATACTCCTTTTTGGTCAATAATAGATTCGGTCGCAAACACAATCAACAATTCGTACACCGAAATCATAAACTTACTGGAGCGGCTCAGAAACCCAAAGTGAGTTTTGGCCTCCGACAGGAATTTGCGCCACTTGTTTCGGTCCTGCGGTTTGAATTTTTAAGTAAAAAAAAAATTTAGTTTAAAAGACAAACAGATAATAAAATATCATTAAAATAACACATCAATATCCTTAATCACTTCGTTAACTATCATTCAAATATGTAATTTGTTTCAATAATGGCGTTTTTATCGAATTATAAGTGGAATAAGTCTTAAATGACAAAACGTTTTTTGCGATTTCCCAAAAATCAGCTTTTTTGAGTTAGGTCAGTTTATGACTAAGCTTGCGACATTTCCGGGTGCATTTAACTCACATGATCTGATGAGTGCCATCATGTAAGCACAATTAGTTTCTAAGTCTGTGACGCTTGTAATGGAACGTAGTGTAATGTTATGGACGCGGTCTTGTCTTTGTATTTCTATATATAACGCACTGTCGAGGAATAAAGAAACGTATTTTACCCCGCTTGTGATTCAAATTTTGAAATATAGGTTAATGATGTTCTCAAGTATCTACTATTGCACAAGAATTTAATAGTTCTAAAAAAATTAACGTTTTTATAGCAAAAAAAAAACATAAAGTTAGGGATTAAAATTAACTTCAAAACACTTGAAGTTGTCATGTCGTCACTTTATGCCAACATTGCGTTCCACTAAGCGCCACCGCCGCGACCGTAACGATCGCAGCCGTCAAATGTTGAATATCGGAACGAGCCCTTTAAAACGTTGCGATCGCTTATTGGAACACACTTATAATATACGGTATCGTCATACGCTCTGCTGGGTGTTTTAGCTGCCAGGGCGGATTGTTGTATTTTTAGTTTCCTCTTTTTGATAATCTCTATTCATATCTATGTTTGTTAAGCTTTATGTATCTTATTTTATCAGATGAATATATAATCAAAATGATTTCTGATTACTGTCGTCATATTGTATCTTACTTTTTTTAGGTTATAAAAATGTACACCTGGGAGTTGCCGACTATAAATCTTTTGGAAGTCTTAAACATATACGACATACGCTTAAGAAAAACAACATCTACTAGAGATCGCCGGCTAGTCGAAATTCGACCAGAAATCTGTAAATATTCTTACCATATGCTTCATTAAAGATATGTACGATTTTTTTTTCTTAATACAACGATTTTTGACAATTTAATCACGTTAAATGTCATAATTAACACAATATGTACATTTGTTATTTTGTGATTGTCGCCATGACTATACTTACCATCTAATAGTAAAATTTATACATGTGTGTGAAAATCGGTTGGTGTTTGTTTGCGTGTGGTTTCCTTTTAACTAATAATTAAATATATTTAGACATATTTTATATATAAATATTAATAGAATATTCGCACACACTCCTCTATATAAAATATAATTGTGCCAAATTTCACACTCCCCGTTACCGAATGTTTTTGGTTCACGTATTGATATATAGATGACATATGAAGAAAATTACTGAATCAAAAGCTATTAAAAGCATGTGAGAAAGAGGTACTGGTACCCGGACGCGCCGGCCCAATTCAGCTACAAGCATGGCGCTACCTCTAATTAAAATTGTTATAAAACAGTTCCTTTTTAATATATTATTATGTACAACAATATAATCATCATTATTGAATATAGAATTGTATAGACAAACGTGTTGTATACTGACGATTTTATTTCAATTAAGATGTTTGTCACGCTCTACTGTGAAGTTGGGAATTTGAGGTTACAACAATTTACGTGGAAGGTATCGATATAAAGCTGAAGAGTTTGTTTGTTTGCTTGCTTGCACTAAACTACTGATTCGGTTTGAAAAATTATTTCAGTGTCAGATACCCAATTTATCAAGGAAAGCTATAGGCTATATATCATCACGTTAAAATTAAATCTATTTTTCACATAATTTAATTCATCAACAATGCAATAATCCTATTGTATGCAATCGTATGAAAATTTACAAATAAAAATATTCGAACGTGATAAATAAACGCGGTGAAAATACGCTTATGTGAATTTCTAAGGCATTGTGCGTTATTGTGGGGTTTCCTTTTCACCAATAATACAATGATCCTATTTTATTTAATCGTAAATAAGGCGAGGCGGTGGCTGGGAATCGTAAATTACCTGTCCCGTGCGAATTGCCTCTCCCGGCTCTAATAAATATCAATCAATACCTATGTATATATAATACAGTAAATGGAGGTGTTATCTGCTCTTACGTGCCTTTTTATTCGGCTAAATTACTGAATAAGTAATGTCTTAAGAGGATGTCGGTGTTGTTACTGAGTTAAGTAAGAAAATTTACTTTTTATTTATGTTCAACCTACATTATTTTTAAGGGTTAGGAATAAATAAATCTCTGTTATTAATTTTGTTTAATATCCTATTCATATTGTTTCTACTGACAATAGTTTTACCCCTTTCTTACATAAGATCGGCGTGTAGTGGCGGCAATGCTGTCACGTCAAGTGATGGTATTGTTGTCGCGTTTCGTTCGGTTTGTGGGACTTCCCGGTGGTCTATATATATATTTATAGATATACATAAATTGTAAAAGCGATTTGCGAATGAATGTTGTAACGCCCATGGACATCTGAATGACTAGAAGGCAAGCAGATGCGTTGCCGGCCTTTAATGACGTGACTTGACGAATATAAATACATATATTTTAAATTTTAATATAATTATTTTGGTGACCATAAACTCATGGAAATTCTCAATTCAAATGAAAAAGAGCCCATTTATATATAGATAGTGAAGCGAAAACTTTCGTTACCGTTTTACGAAAATGAACATTTTGCATAAATTAAATTGTAAAAAAAAAATCTCACTCACACCAATGCCAAATTATTTACACACATGCATACATTTTTCAATAATGCCGGAGCAAGACATACTGTTTGTACATTTTTGTCCTTGAAGATTACAAAGTACTACAAAACTTTGCGCAGCTATACAAAGTCCTCGACCACAGTATACGATCATTGAAATGATCATTCAAATGAAGCTATGTCTGGCTCCAGCGAAGGGTAGCCATAACGACCGTATGTATATTAATTATCAAATAGAACAATGTGGTTGTACAAAGAATTAAAATTTTGTGTATAGCCTATACCTAAACAGGCATATGTGTAAATCTCTAGTAAAAATTCATTCATATTATCACGTTATTACACTTTATAGAATGCAGAATCATTTAAGTTTTAATTTATATAACTGTAAATATATACCAGATACTGCCTTAACTTTTTCGCTGCAATCCCCGAGCGTAAGATGGATTCATAATTCCATTTGTGGAACGCACAACCTCCTGCGGCTTCCAGACGTTACGTTAATTGAAATATATTTTGTTCCGCTTTGAAAATAGCTTAGAGATACGTAAGCACGACTTTTAACGATCATTTAGGAGTTTTGTATACATCATATTATTATTATTATTATTTCGATTCTATTTCTTTCTACTGCAGAGCAAAGGCCTCCCTACGCTCTTTCCGCGTGGTTCTGTCTATTGTTATGCGTTACCAATTTCTATTATATCGATCCAAGTCATTCCTACATTCATTGTCATTCGTACTTTAGCTTGGCCACCTTTAACCCATATGTGTGTGTTTTCGTTATATTTTTATTCATCAGTATAGGCTTCAGGCTAATGCCTTCGGGTACCAGCACCTCTTTCTCACATAAGATCGGCGTGAAGTGACGTCAACGCTGTCACGTCAAGTGGTGTTATTCTTCTCGCATTTCGTTCGGTTTGTAAAAGTTACCTGTGGTCTAAGCCCCTATTTTGATGCTGACAACGCATCTGCGAGTCTTCTAGTGGGTAGTCACTTAACGCCTGCTCGTTTGTCTTTTGTAACATAAAAAAAAATCCAGCAATTGCCTTAATATGCACCGTCTGTTTATATTATACGCAAATTAATATTCGTAGTCTGTACTCGCATGCAACATTTAGCAGTCTAATTTTGTGAAACGGGAAACAGTTGATGTGAGATGTAGTTAGGTGTTCTGAGCTGTGGTAATCTGTACCTGATCTGTGAACGCGCGCCGAAGTGGAATATCGGAGCTGATCATTGTCGTTTGTTTTATTGTACCCGTCCCAATAATTGTATAAGTATACTATAATTTTAATTGGAGACGGATTGAAGCTTTAATTAGAGGTAGCGCCTCGCTGAACTTCTGGTCTGCAGCTAAATTGGCTAGGCGCGTCCGGGCACCAGTACCTCTTACTGACAGAAAAAATGGCGGCAAAGCTGTCATGTTAAATATTTAGTATCGCTGTCGCATTTAGGACGGTTTGTGAGAATTCCATGTGGCCCTGATCTCTCCTTTAAAGCCGGCAATACAACCTCCTGGTGGTGCAGATGTCCATGGACGTCGGTAGTAACTTAGATGAACCATCGTTTGTCCTTTGTAATATATAAAATATGTATGGCTATTCAACATTTAGACGACAGCAACTCCTGTATATTAAAGCATTGCTCCGCTTGGTTGGTAATCAAAGTTTATATCTGCTTGAGAAAGGAATAACTCTAAAATAACATGAGAGAGGTCGTAACTAACAAACAAATTAGAAGCCCTGCAAACTAATTCAGTGAGGTTCACCCTGATATATTGTCAATCGCTTGGTACCTAGCTTGACGTCGCAGCGCACTCACGCCACCAATTTTACGAGCGATATCACTGAATAATGCTAGGGGAACTGAAGAGGGGCCGCTATTATATATGTTTATTTACTTAGGAGGAAAATTCCTTCATTCACTAAGAGATTTTGCGTGTTTCACATATTCTGAAGTCAAAGTGAAAATCTGGGGCTTTTTGCAGAATGGAATAATCGAACGAAAGGTAAACAGAGTGAGGTTCGGTCTAGTTTAGATTGTATAATGTATTAGGGGGAAATGTTATCAGTGAAATTGATTGAAGTTGATCAAAATCTGGGTACTTCGTAAGCTGGAAGTTGGAGACCAAATCAAGAGTATACTTTTGAACATTTCATTAGAAGATTTATAGTAAATCATTATTTCTTTTAGGATTAATTGCAGAACAAATGAAAATATTGGGAATGTCTAGACCATTTTTGGCATTATTTTAAACTTGACTCACCAGCTTTAAATTTCGTGTCAACATTTCGAACCCGGTCGAGAACTCGATACATATAACTGGATAATTTTATGAACTAGCTGTTTCCCGCGACTTTTTCCGTGTAAAATTGCGAGAGTCTTTAGACGTAATCTGGCTATATCGAAAATTCCATTCTAAGCGGATTTGTAGTAACTGCATACATACAAACTCCTTATCAAATCTCATCATTGTATGTCTCGCGGTTTGCGAGATTTCGCGTTAGGAGACCTTTAACTTTTATGTACGACTACGTTTACTTAAAATTAGGCGGAAAATTTTAGCGTGATGATATATGGCGCATAGCGCTTCTCGATAAATGAGCTAACTAACACTGAAAGAAATTTTCCAATCGCACCAGTAGTACATGAGATTAACGCGTTCAGGCAAACAAACTAACTCTTC
>JANCMC010021608.1:3623898-3682783 GCA_024363005.1 Charaxes varanes
TTTGAGTATCACAATAAGCAAATATGTTTTGAAAATAGGTTTTGATATATTTTAAGATTTTCTGGCGGCAGTAGACGGTCAACCTAAAGAACATACAAAGCTTAGTATGTACTAGATTATGTCACTTTATTTAAGCGGAAGAGAAGTATTCTCAATGAACTATAGTCACTTGTGAGCTTTTTCGTTTAGAAAATAACTTCAAAAATATAGAAAAAAGCCCTTTCCATAGTTACAAACTTTATCTCGAATTCTTTATACAAGCATGTATTAAAGGAGGCTTTATCAGACTGTTAATTTTAGACCAAATTTACCAAATTTAATTACGCTAATGAAGTGAAATGCGTTTATCTACGCTGTGGGGACGTCGCTTTGAAATCGGGGATTATTTGTGGAAAATACCTTTGGAATATACTTTATACAATCTTAAAATGATTTAATTAATTCAAGTTTATTTATTGTAAAGTAGATATGGTGTTTATTACCGAACATATAACAACAGTAGAATTTTTAAAACCACGCTGCTTATTAATAAAGATACGTTACAAAGGATACAATAAAACATTTACTAAAATAGATAAGGAAGGAGACCTCCTAATACCAGAAAAGATTTTTTTTTTTACTTGACTAGGGGCAAACGGGCAAGCGATTCGCCTAAGTGACTACCGATGCCCATGGGCATCTGCATCACCAGGGACTCTCAGACGCGTTGCCAGCATTTCAGAAGGGGTTTTGACTACCAAGAACTCTTACAAACCGAACGAAACGTGACAACAATACCATCACTTGACGTGACATCATTGCCGCCACTTCACGCCGATCCTACGTGAAAGAGAGGTAGTGGTATTCGTACATCGGACCCTAATTCACACAATAATAAACTCTAAAGATAACTTCAAGTCAACAACAACTGTCAGAATAACAGGTATTGAGAAATGAACTTTTCCTTTAGCATTTACGCTCTTTATCAGCCAGTTAATATTTGCGGTGGATAAACATTTTAAATAGTTCCTTTACTCTGTTGGGGATTTACTTATACCGTAGTTCTGGTTTCCGTTGGCTCAGCTCGGATCATAGACTCCGGTCTGTGGCAGACGTGCTTTGAGCAGAAACTAATTGCTGGAGAGCCATACAACGCGGACGTAGAGCTAATGGAAAGAATTATATACACATTAATAAAATAAAAAAAAAATAAAAAAAGCCTTTTATTTCTTACTTATGTTCTTAACTTTTATGGTACTCATTTATGTTCTTAATGTTTATCTAATTTTTTTAGTAAGAACCCCTCGCTATTTGAAGGTGAAGGCCTCCTCTAGAGATTTCCAGGTATCTCTATTTCTTGCTGCTTCTAACCAATTCTCGCCAGCCATACGAGCAATGTCATCTGACCACCGGGCGGTTGGTCTGCCTCTCTTCCTAATTCCTAAAGGTCCTTTCAAAAATACACATTATGCTAATTTATTAATTTCTTGTAAATTTGATTTTGAGATCTTTTACAACACACGAAAGAAACTTTGGTATAATACCTAACTTTGCTTATTAACAACTTTTTGACACACGATTATGACATAAAGAAGTTATTTTTGTTTTATTTTTAGATTACTAAGTAAGATTACTTAATTTTCATATTATTGTAATATGAAAAATTCTGTGTCACAATGTTGGTTACCGTGCTCCTCCGAAACGGATTGACCGATTTTTATGAAGTTTTATATGCTTATTCGGTAGGTCTGAGAATCAGCTACTAAGTTTTTTATAGTCCTAAGTGATAAGGGAGGCCCACGCGGATGAAGTCGTGGGGCACAGCTAGTTATAAATAAAATTTTAAGTCATAACAGTTATAAAACGTTTGTATGGGAAAAAGAAAAGGGCTGTTTTTAGGGTTTTCCCGGCAATTATTCGATTTTTCTCGCAAAAATTGGTTAATTTGGTTTAGGCATTGTTAAGTTATGCGCTTACCATGCATTCGCATTTTGCGATTAATTTTTATAAATATGGATTATATTAGTATAATTAATATTATAAAGATATAAAATTTGTGAGGTTGTAGCGAGTAATTCCTGGATCTACTGAATCGATTTTGAAAATTCTTTCAC
The DNA here is from genome assembly GCA_024363005.1 of Charaxes varanes. Lineage (NCBI taxonomy): Eukaryota > Metazoa > Arthropoda > Insecta > Lepidoptera > Nymphalidae > Charaxes > Charaxes varanes. The sequence goes on from JANCMC010021608.1 coordinate 3,625,992, forward strand.
CATTAGAAAGGGCTCCCTGCATGCTATAGGCTACTTTCCATTTTGGTGAATAAAATGTTAATGAAAACTCATCTTCATTTCATCTAACAGGCTGGTATAGCATTTCACACCAGTGACCTTGAAAAAAGTTTGGGAACCGCTGTCTTAAATGCATTAGCTTCCAAAGAATATCGTCCCTTAACGACTGCTGTTTTGTTATTCATGCTGTTACGCGTCGACAGATCATTCTGTCAGTGGTAGGTCGGAATATCCCTCGGAATACTAATTAAACAATTAATATTTCGTAAACTGACTCTTAGGCAATTAGTAATTATTTATTTATTCAAAACACGTTGTCATTCGGATAAATTAATCAGTTAAGTTACACTGCGCCCAACGCATTATTGTATTGTATTGTTACCGTAGATAAGTACGTACACCAAGTTGGAGCCTAATCGATCTTCAGGAAGTGGTTCTTAACTCACTTTCAAGGTTTGACCAAACAAACATGTCAAACTAAATAAAAGCGTTTAAAAAACGTTCATACAAATTAAGTTTGCTCGCATCGCGCATTCGCGTTCTATAAGGACGACGCGTAATAAATCAAGATTTAAATACGAATGGGTATGTAATTCTCACGGGATTAATATTGCAGAAGACGTATGTCAAGCAGACTGTAATTTACACTAGCAAGACACACACACACACACCGACCGTGATCAAATATTCGCAGTTCCTCGCAAATTAATTATCCTCGAATCCTCCTACTGGTATTAATAACTAGTTTTTGTCGATATTGCATATATTAAATCTGCTCAGCTTTTTGCGTAACGTAACCAAGGCTATATATTTTATGTACATATATGCCCAAGTCCAAAGTGCAATAATTCAGGAACAGTTTTATTTTTTAATAAGTAATTTAATTTAACTAAGTAGAATTTCATATATGAATCAGTGATCGGCATTTGAGTGGATCGCTAGGTTAAGCAAATCTTACCGCGGCCGGTTGATAGATGGGTGACCCGATGTGACACTAATTTTAAAATATCCGACGTTCTCTTCAAAAACAGTTACTTTAGGGTTCCGTAGTACTACAAGTAACCCTTATAAATTGGCTCTGTCCTTATAAGGTGGTCCCTCCTCTACCATTTATAAAATATTTAACGTAGAGAATTGAAACTTTCCATGTTGATAGAACACGCTAAAAACTCATTGGGAAAATTATTTTGAACGAAATCTGACAACTTTTAAAGCTATTTAACAAATACGTTTATAGCGTATCAGATACTGAACCCTTCTATATAGGCGTGTCTTGACACGCTTTTTACAATTTTTATTTCGTAGATCACCCGGAACAAACAGACCGACCGTCAGACAGACAAACCGACATACAAAATGATTTTTCGAATGCAATTATTAAAAAAAATTAACGTAACAAACAGACGCTTAAACTTTATTTATATGTATAATATATTTATATATTATACATATAAATAAACATATAAACATATAGTACGTACGAATGACAAAATTTCCCGTGATATAAACAGGAGACGTTCCGTAGATTGTTATTAATAGTTGTAAGACATCTTGTAAAGATTAAATTTTCTCAGAATCTTGCTAATTAATTCTTCCTTGAATCCTTGTAATGTGTTTTAATAACTTTTATTTGTCGGCTTCGCTATTATTTCGCTCGCGTTTTCTGCAAAATTAAATATATATAGGAGTACAAGCTTTTACGCGCGACTTCGTCTGTCTAGAAGATCTCGTAGACAATGGATTTGGTCACATCAAAGTCAAAGTCAAAATCTTTTATTCATATAGACTCCTTTATAAGCTCTTATGAACGTCATATGTACAATATTATATGATTTTTTTAGTCATTTAAAAAATTTGGTGTTTAAATTTACGACTTAAAAGCTAAGTTTACAAGGGTTCCTCGAACCTGCACTGAGAAGAGCCCGCAACAAACTCAGTCGGGTATTTTTTTGTTATTACCATTTTCACAATAATTTAGATTTGGTTAGAGAAATTTGTTCCCAAGCATTATCATCGTCAAATAATGCTTTCCATTATAGCAGGATTTTTGAATGAGCTTACGTTTTATAAGGGCTTTAAATTTACTTAAAGACATCTGCCGAATGGCATAGGTGAGTGAAACTCCCTCTTGATCTCTATCTCGATCTAAGAGGATTGTTACTGTATAGAGTGCTAGCTGTTTTCCCTCGACTTTATCAGCGTAAAATTAAACTTGTAAGGCCCCTTAGACCTCCTTAATTTGGCCTTATCGAAAAATCCTTTGTTAGCGGATGTACGGTCTATAAACTACCTTTTGCCAAATTTTATCACTATAGCTTCCGCGGTTTTTCGAGATTTTGGGTTAGGTGACCTTTCGCTTATATATAGATTTCAAGATACGCATTGAGTAAGCAATTACAATGTCGTTTATACTATTTAATATATATTTGCATTATATATTTTTCAATTATGCAAAGTAAATGTCGTAAATAAGATATATATAACTAGTTATTAGAATAAATTAGCCTAACTTTCTAGTGCACTTAATATTATCGGTGCAACGAAATCTTAATGTACTCTGAGAAATTATTATGTCGTGCTCATTGCTAGTTATAACAAGAACATGCAAAGCGTCTATACAAAAATGGGCAAAAACTAAACTGTTCAGTACCCGTTTATTTTTAGTACATATTTCAATTAAACATATAGATAACAGTCATTTTTTATTTAATTTCCCGGAAATAGTTCATAGCTCAATCAGCGGCCGCTATTTGTCAATCGCTAGGTTAAGCAGTTCTTACAGCGGCCAGGTGAAAGATGGGCATAATTATATAAATTTTCTGTTATGTTAGTTTTAAGCTTTTTATTTGTAATACCTCTGTAAACTGCAAAAGAAGGAAGTAACTTCTGAAACACGGTTTTTAAAAACTATCTCAGAAGTCACGGTTCCTTAATGTAACGATTATTGTATGGTTTTACAATAAAGAAATTTATTTACTGTAAAATATACTAGGAATATTTTACACTGTTTTCTATAACCTACTAAGTCAGGTATATTTCTGTACCTAATAATTCAAGGCTCTATATTTGCATGATTTTTATACAGCCATTTTTGTATACTCGTCATGTTGGAGGGTTAAAAAAAATGTATAGAAAGCTATCACTTTTTTAAAGGTTTTATCCATTTTTTTAGTTTCGATAGTGAGGGTTACAAACAAAAAAAATGTATGAAACTTCACGAGTGGTGTTTCGCCAATACTTTATTTTTCGTGTCGACTGTACCTGAACATGTAGCGACTTGTTAACGTTATTTGTAGCAGTGTACATTCAACAAAATAAAGGCACTTGCTTGTACCCGTTTAAGGCAAGGGTTAAATGTATTATATAGATACAGTCAAGTCGAAAATCCCATATGCATAAATTAAGGCTATATTAAACGTTCACTGAAATGATCTGCATTTATTATTAACATTATTTTCATCATCCAATCTTTATATACACATACAAATCATCTCCACTTGTTTATGTAACTAAACTGTCCCTGTATGGCTTAGCCGATTTTGATGATATTTTTGTAACTTTGCTTCTGCAAATATTCGTTAGAGCCTCAATAGCTCAACGGTATAAGGTATGGACTGAAATCCGCAAGGTACCCGGTTCAAGCCCCACCGCCGTCCCGCCGGATTCAGCTACAAACATGGCGCCACCTCTAATTAGAATGGCAGGAGTAAGGGAAAGGGATGGAATAGGAGGATATAATGTAGATGGGGATAGAAAGTCGGTTTACGGAAGATAATTTTACATGATAATGCCGAACGCTTAGGCCGATCGTGTCTCTCTATCGCGTTTTCCCCGCTCTCGCACGTCACGTTCCGCCTGAGCCGAGCGTACAAGCTCAAGTACAAGTACAAGCGTGACAATGAGTCATGCTTTTTCGTGCGTGCACTCGAGAAAAACAATTAGATGGAAAAATAAAACTGTACACAGGCAATATTAAAAGATAATTAAAGAAAATTCACACACATAATTATGTTAAAAATTCAGTACAAACAAACCAGCTATGGCTAGATTTTAACTGGTATGCAGAGATATGTTATGTTATATTATAATTGGTGGGGGCCCGCATATCGGATGCACCTCGACCCTGTTGGATCTTTTGTGCTCGCCCCCTCCCTTTGTTTATATATATTAATAGTCTATTATATTGCACCATCCCGCTCTCACGTCCAGTGTCTCATTCCATGAGGTTGTCTGTAAGAGATTGCTAATAGCAATAAGACCGCCTTTGCACCACAATGGTTTTGGGTTTTCTTTTTTTTTTTCTTTATTTTATTATATTTTTTTGTCTTTTTTTTAAATGAAATGTACTTTTAATAATTTTTGCTATCTACATTCGAAATTTTAAAAACCATGTTCGTTGAATTCAGTAAATTAAAGCCCGACGCCATTAAATCCCCCCTCCCCCAAATTTGCATACGCAAATCAAACCTCTTCATTATTATAGTATTTAGATAACGCTCGATTGTCTAAATGTGCGAATATACTTTAATGTACGCATTTCATATATATAGAGACTAAATGGAAGGCTGCTGATACTTATAGCACAGGTTTTACCTATTTTAAGTATCAGCGACACAACTTAAGAGTTAATATACACATGCAATGTAATGTTTCAGTGATGTACGTGTTTCACAGTTTGTTTGCTTGTTTGTTTGTGTTGTACTACTGGTCCGATTTGAAAAATTCTTTCAGTTTTAGATAGTTCATTTATCGAAGAAGGCTATAGGCTATATATCATCACGCTAAATGATTTGACCGAATTTTCCGCGGACATATCTAGTTAGCAGTAGATATATAGCCCGAGATCCCTGGCTCGTAAGACATAACGTAATTTCTGGAGAATGAAACCCAAGGGTCTGAACAGAGTCCCATATATTATTATAGTGTATACAGTGTTTTGTGTTAGACGGTTTTTAAAGTCACGCGTATGTTATATCGGGATTGCCCGACTGGATTCGAACCCATCCGGGGTCCTTCCTCATGAGATTGCTACGAAGCGGTATTGCGGCGGCACCGCCTTGTAGCCTTCTTCATCTTCCTAGCGGAATATTCATTGTATTTATATATTTCTAAAGAAATTTTGTATAACAGGCAACTGTTAGTTATAACACAGGCATTAAGTTGGCTACCGCGACTGAATCTATTAGAGTGAGTGCACAATACTTATTGTTTTATAATAGAGCAAGAGCCCAGGACGGCTGCACTTTCGTCGTGCTATAAAGGCAGATTTTTCTGTTCATGTCTCCTATACAGGTAAAAACGACCAGTGAGAATGGACTTTGGGTTGCTGTTACTTTGACATTTCTATTTATAATGGACCGCACACACACACAATGTACACAATTAGACACGGGCGGACAGAGTAAACCTAAGGGATCCTTATAATGGAATACTAAAAAAGATGTGAATGTGTAGTTGTTAAGTATTTATCTTATACATCTACCATATGAAACTATTTGGTATTAATTTATATACGATAGAAACTGTTTGGTATTATTTTAATAGTATTGATGTTTATGTTACTTCTGAAGCTGTATTGAAATGTCAATTGGACGGCAGGTATTCGGACGGGGGCGCGGCGGCGGCGCGCGCGTTGCGAGCCGCGGCGGGCGGCGCATGCTCGGCCGCGCCAGGCAGTACACAGTTATCGATTTATTTTCAACGACCTCCCAAAAAAAGAACGTAAACAAATTTCAAAGGCCACCAATGACCTGGAAATTTTCGCTATTACGAGTTGAAGGCCCATAAATTCGTTGCGACATTTTACGATTTGCTTAAGTTGTATTAATTAATAATCCCAAATCTATAATGAGAGAATCTTATGACTTCTATAAGTCTTAATCATGGTGATGGTAAACAATCTCATTTCTTCGAACGTCTCAAAGGTTGCTAATAGATGGTGCTTTACTAAATTACATCCTTCTACAAACATTAAAGACAAGTTTTGTTCCAAAAACTAATTATAAGTTCCATCAAAACACTGTAAGGACATAAGGATAAGAGCTATTGACGCCTTTGTTCAGACACATCCCAAAATGCTGAGTGTTCAGTCGGCGGCGATTATTAAGCGGTCTATATGAATAAGAACCGCGCGGTTCCCGCGCGATTTTGGACCCGCGTGGTTCCCGCCTTGACTGAACAAGTTCGTCTGTCCTTTATCATATAAGTGCATATTTATTTACAACTAGCGGATCCGACACACCTTGTCTTGCCAGAATTTAGGCTCCTTTCTTAATAGCCAAATGACCAATCTCCTTTGCTTCTTTTCCATAAAACGTGACATCGGCCGAATGTTTTATAAAGACAATTTTACGTAGCACGTCAGTCAAAAGGTCTATTAAAAACGAAGTATTTCGAAATAGAATGGAAAATACAAAAAGCACGCCAAATAACACTAACACCAGGCATCAGGTGGTTACATTTTGTAACAACTTATATACATATAAAAAAAAGTAAAAATATCGTTATATAAACATTATATTATTATGTAAATAAGTTATTTTACAACGGAAAAGTAATGAATTGTAAATCAAAGAGAAATCAACGCCATCTAATAGAAGACGCTCAATACAACTCCTATTGTAGTACAGTAATATTACGCTAGGGTATCCAGCTGATATTTAATTTTTCGTTAATTATAATTAATATGTTATTAAAACTGTTAGTAGGGGAAGGATCGATGCTAATTTTGTAGCCACTAAAGCGCTTTGAGGATCAACTGGGTTATGTAGAACAAGTAAGATTTAAAAAAGGTTATTTTAAGGGAAGGTCATGTTGCACGTAACACCAGAAGTGTGGTTTTATGGAGCAAGTGGTAGTTTTAGCTACAATGTCTTGAGAAAATAATGAGATTATATTTCTTGCGTAATTTTTAGAGTATTTCCTCTACAATAAAAAAAAATCGCGCTCGGATATTTGACAAGCGAGGAGCTGACGTTTTTTTTTTTACAACTTTGAGACTCTCGCGTATTCTTATTTCACGCTGAATTCGTTAGATAATTGAAACATAAACTTATCTCCATGTCATTGACTTACCTTATCTTAATCTGACGAATCCCAGTTTTTATAAGGTTCCTATAAGGGTTCTAAGGAACCCCCCCTATATTAAGAGTTGATATTTGGTGAGTTTGCATTATAAAGTGCAATGGTATTATAAGTAATATTCTAAAGATAATAGAAAATAAAAAATTAATTGATGCAATAGATTGGGTTAAAAAATATTTAAGATATTATAAATCAAACTTCTCCGTCGCGTCTGTGCGTCTATTCGTGCTAAACTCAAATAATACTGCACGAAATATTATGCGGTTTTGACAAACATATAAACTGTTTCGTGAGAAAGGTTTGTATGTATAACTAGCTGTGCGCGCGACGTCGTCCGCGTAAAATTGGGTAAAAAAAAATAGATTCAATTTTGGCGTGATGATATATAGCCTATAACGTTCCTCGATATATGGGCTATCTAACACTGAAGGAATTTTTTAAATCGGACCACTAGTTCCTGAGATTTGGGCGTTCAAGCAAAAAAACAAACTCTTCAGCTTTATACTAATATAGTATAGATAAATAGATAATTGAAAAGAACCGAAAATGTCAATGATTTGTAACATGATTTCGAAAAAACGTATTTTAATTCGTTTACATTGCGTGCGCTGATCAGTTCTAAAAATACGCAATCTACGATCATTTTCACATCAGCAATGTTTTGTTTATCATAATTATCACATTGATATATTATCTTTTTTTATTATGTCATTCCTTCTCCTGTTATTTTGTTCTGGCACCTTCGGTAAGTCATCTTCGTTTGGGAAATCAGTGTTCAAAAGACTTCATGAAACCCAAAATTACCTTCGATGAAGTTAACGAATCGTTCTTTCCGAGATTAGGTTACCCTTTAATTATATATAGATGAATTGGCCGGTTTGCTTTATTTTTCAATAATTATCGTTTTACAAACCAGATGTTATTGTTCCATGTGCGTATAAGCAAGCCATATTTACAGATACATAGTTTTACTATTATACATATAGTACGAAACATTCCGGCTTTAAGCAGCAACTTTGAAAGGCTTCTCAGGTCGTAAAGTGTTCGCCGCTGCGGCTCTACTATTACGTAAAAGGTGAAGCAAAACTTTTTACATACGAGGAACGGTTCTCGTTTGGTACGTGGAACAAAGTAGTGTTTATGAAAAGACATTTATTGGGAAGACTCGAAATATACGTATCCTAATGTATTTACGCAAGAAAGAACACAAGTTTTAAAATAATCATTGTTACATGACACAGTAAATTTTCTAAGCTACTCCGCCTTTAAATACAGAATCATTATGCTGCCATAAATGCAAATTAACGGTAACACGAAACATTTTAAACGATAGTTAACTGACGATATAATTAATCATAGATCAACGGTAGAGTGTGCTATCCCTCCCCTAGCCGAAGATTATAAGGTTAAATAGAGGAAAAACGGGAATATTAGACATAGCTAAAGCCTCGAATACTCAACGGTAGAAGGATGGCCTAAAAATCTATAAGCTAATTGCTAATAGCAGACGAGCAAAATTCGGGCAAGACAAGATATACGTATGTGGAAAGGCACACCAAGGTGGAAAGTTTCGGCGAGAAATGAAAGGTGGGAGCGAAGGTCGATATGCTCAACCACCGCAAAATAGAACTTCCCCCTTAATAGAACAAATTATTTTTTTTCATGATCATTCTTTAATTATTTTAATTATTATTACTTCTACAACTACTACACCTAGACCGACAACAACTAGAACAACTACTGTTGCAACTACAACTACTAGAACTACACCTAGACCTGTTTATACAGAAGTTGGGCCGCCAGGTTAGTTTGCAGATTTCTTGTCTTACCTACATCAGCTGCATCTTTCAGTTATTCATACTTATCTTCTTAAAGAAATACTTTCAAATTTTGGTAACAATACCACAGCTAAGATTTATCAGAATTTAATCTAAATTTTTACCTTAATTTTATTTCTTTTACAATAAAACTTAATGCACAATTTATTCACTCAAAATTTTCTTCTCTTTTTGCTTGCTTTAGAATAAAGTATTCAACCACTTGCAAATTATTTCTATTACAATTTATTGTATTTACAATTCTTTTTGAAATATATTTATTGACAGAACCATCCACGCCAGAATGGAGGAACATCCCGAGGAGACGTGGCCCTTATAATCCACTTAAATGCGAATTGGGATACATATACAGTCACCATCAAAGAAAATGTATTGGTAAGTATTTTGTACTTTGCTTGTGAAACATTTATGACTAAATCTCCTGAACGATAACGGACTTAAGAATTGTACTTCTTTAGAAATCTATATATCCGTTTCAAACAGCACTGGAGCAGATAATACCCTATTTAATATATTCACAGACATTGATGAATGTGCCACGAGAAGAGCAAGCTGTTCAGACACAGAGGATTGCGTTAACACTGAGGGCGGCTACCGCTGCGTGTGCGGTCAGCGCTGCCGAGACGCCGCCACACCTATTTATAGTAAATCTTTATTTCACAATGTAGATTCGATTCTTATCTCACAGGGGTCAAAAGACATTCTAATGGGAGGCGTTTGATAAACATTATTTTGCCCATTTGGAGCTCATTTTTTGAAATTCGCTGTTTCCTTCCGTATACGAGATCTAGGCTATCATTAAAATCAATCTGAAAAAACTATGTATGCTTATGGACCTGTGGATTTATATTTATATATTTTTAAATTAATATAAATATAGGTTTTAATTTTTAGGATGTGTTGTGAGTTGTTTTCAACCGACTTCAAGAAAGGAAGAGGTACTCAATTCAAAAGATATTTTTTATTACCTCAGAACTTTCGAATGGGTGAACCGATTTCGATGATTCTGTTTTTAATTCGAAGCTGACGCTTCCCATGTAGTCTATTTTAATTTCGTCCGGTTCTTACACTTAAAAATCTTTTTTTTTTAATAAAATTTTAAAAAATTAGTTTTATATTTTCTAGCTTACCACGAAACGCCACCATCTGCGAGTCCGGATTCGACAGTGATAACAGTAGGCGCGCAATATGGTCAAAGAGGTCCACGGTACATGAGGCCTATATACAAGCGTCTCTACGACTCTGGAGCGATTGTGACCACTTGCCCATGGGGATACAAACTCACTCCAGAAAGAGTTTGCTTAGGTAAATCTCTTTTTTATAGAAATTAAAATTAATTTAATGAACGTCATTAAAAAATGCAATGTATGTAGATTGGCGACAAAAGGCATCGAGTGCCTATCTTTGGTTTAGCATATATGTACATTTCCCTTTACCTAAACATAAAGCTTTTGTCAGGTGATTGCATCGAATGCATGTGGATGCATGCATTCAATCCACTGTTTCTAACGTTGAGCTGTATATGTAAAAGATTGAAAAGGAATCTGCTCTCGACAATTATTTTCTATGCCGGATTAAAGCTCTTTTTAGAACTACAACCTACTCCTTCCTCGCCGGGTATTTGCTATTAAATGTACAGTAAGTTTTAAAATTTCAACCAATACATTTATTTGTAGATATCGACGAGTGTGAACGCAACGTATCTGAATGTGGGCCTCAACAGAAATGTGAGAATTTCTACGGCGGATTCGCGTGCCAGTGTCCTGCGGGACACAGGAACATCGACAAGAATTGTGAGGATATAGACGAATGCAGTTACGGCAATGTAAGTACGAATTAATACTTGTATAGGTGATTCAGTTATTTTCTTTATTTTCTACAATAAAAGTTACATAGTCGTAAGGTAAAGGAATAAAATATTCACATTACCACTTCAATTGGAAGACATACTTAAAAAAAAAAACTTGTATTCTTTCTAAAACGGAGACCATATTTTATATTATAATCTATATTTTTTACAGACATGCTCGTTTAACGCTCGATGCATCAACACAGTGGGTTCATACAGGTGCGAGTGTTCCGAAGGTTTTCAAAACGCACCGACCAACAACAAGGTTTGCGTTGACATAGACGAGTGCTCCGAGTCTCCATCGCTCTGCGACCACAGCTGTGCCAACGCCTGGGGAGGGTACCGCTGCTATTGCCAAAAGGGATATCGCTTACACAAAGATAACAGGTATATTAATATTTTAGAGGCCTTCTTCTAGCTTAGATTGCCCTAGAACCAAAGCTTGGTTTTACATAACCAAGTGCTCAGAATAGCCATCGTTCTAAAACCACAGTCTGTGCCAACTGTGTCACTTCTGAGCCATCGTCTTGGTAGACAACACTTGCAACCACTATGCGAATACTAGCTAATATAAAATATATTCTTCCAGGACCTGCGTGGATGTAGACGAGTGTGAAGAGTTCAGTCGTGCGCGTTCTCGCGGTCGGCTGTGCGGGGGGCGTTGCGTGAACACGCCGGGCTCGTATCAGTGCGCGTGTCCCGCCGGATACCGCTTGGCTGACGACAAGAGGACCTGCATTGGTAAGACATATAGGTAGACGGCGTGCCCAAGGCAAAACCTCAATAGAAACCACACGGGTAAATGCTTAGAGCGGCAAAATTGTGGGCTTCCATTGCAGGAAGTCCTTAAAATCTTTACCTATATTGTGTGAGTCATCGTCGTGAGACGTGTGATAGCGGGACTGTTTTTATACAAAGCGAGAAAAAATTTAGATCAAAGTGAAAATGAAGCATGTCGGTCTGGTCTGGTACGACTTTACCTTAATCTGTCTCGTTACCCGTAATAATTTTAATAAGGCAAGGGTTAAGCGTAATACTTGACTGAGGCCTAATATTTGTACAGATATCGACGAATGTGAAAACGGTATAGCCAAGTGCGGGCATGCTGAAGGTGAAGTGTGCCAGAATACAAAGGGCAGTTTCCACTGCCACCATATCGTATGCCCGGATGGGTACCGTCTTGAAGGAAAACAGTAAGTCCTGAATGATTTCTGACGTGAAACCCTCTTTAAGCACGTTGTGATGATGATGCGTTGATTTTGCGTCATTGTCATCCAAAGCTTCATCGGCACCACATTTTATGATAAAAGCGCCATCTGTTGCTAATTTCTGGATAGAAAGTCGAAATCAAAGTCAAGCTAAAGTCACTTGACTTTGACACTACCACTACCGACATCTCTGACGATTCGTGTTCACTGTTGAGACTCCCGGATTGCCACTGTATTTTATACCGGCAATAACTTAACGGTGCAAATTACACTGAAATTTGTCAAGACCTACGTAATAGACCTGAGGTGGGCTAAAGTCGCAACCTCGCTTTACGCAAGCTTTTCTCTACGCAGGAGGGGGAAGGAAATATTAGGCACATATAGTCTTTGTGATTATTATTATCAATAAAGTATGTATCACCATCAGCAAGTGCACGCGCATCCAGCGATCCTGCCCCGTCTCCGACTGGTCGTGTCTGCATCAGCCGAGCACGTACAGCTACAATTTCATCACCTTTGTCGCCAATTTATACCTACCTACGGGCAGCGTAAGTATCTTAATGAAAAATATCTTTCCACCTGGATGGGGTGATCGATGTGTGACCCATTCTAGCACTGGTTTATATTTGATATCCGACCTCCTCCGTGTTTCGGAAGGGTAATTATTTTAAGTAATCACGTTACACTGCCGAATTTTGCTTCATTACTACGAATTTGTTTAATAGCGGAGCCGAGAGAAGGGTGTGTGGTTATTAACTATATCAGATATTTTAACTAGCTGTAGAGTTTCTCTCTAGTGATATAAATAATATGTAGGTATTTTATATATTGAAATATTCCCGCGGCAAAGCGACTCGTCAATGTTTTGTGAGTACATTTAATGTAATCATCTAATTTAATGATTTTGTTCATAATTTTAAGGTTTTATTGTGCATGGGACCTTAAGGTTCTGCAAAAAATAATGCGATCTATAAATTAAGCTGTCATTAAGCGAAATACCTATCAAAATAGGTTAAAGAAATTTCGCGTTGAAAACTGTCGTGGCGGGAACACCGCTTCGTAGCGAGCTCATGAGGAAGGATCCCGGGCGGGTTCGAAACTGGTCGGACAATAACATACGCGTGAGTTTAAAAGCCGTTTTTTATAATTAGTATGAATTCCGCCGTCGCAACGCTTGTAAAGTTAATTTTTTTGTTACCAAAATATTACACATCTTTTATGCCGGTGTCAGATATAGCTCAAAGTGTTTGTACATTTTTGTCCATGAAAGTTCGACAAAACTTTGCGCAAGAAAATCCTAAGTGAATAAACGAATTTTGAATTTGAACATTTTATTCACAAACTTGATATTATGCCGGAGCCAGGCATAGCTTCATTTGAATGATCATTTCAATGATCATGTAGTGTGGCCGGGGACTTTGTGTAGCTTTACAAGGTTTTGTAGAACTTTGTAGACTTCAAAGTCAAACATTTTGAGCTATTTCTGGCTCCGGTATAAGACACATATGTTAAGTACACCAAAGTTGCAAATCGCCATAGCCCCTTTATATAAAATTATACAAATCTTGTCACGTAGATTTTATAAACAATGCTATATAAACGAAGTGAAATGTTATGTGATAGAACAAACAGTCATACATGTACAGGTGTATGTTCGTTTGCTTACCGTTCCACTATCTATTACCTTTGCTTCAGTCGTCGTATAACTCATATCCACTCAAGAATTACATCAGATATTAACTAGTTTTTCTAGGAATTTTGAATTTCTTCCTGTCAGTCATATAGACAATTCAGTCATGAATAACGTTTATATTACACACACCGGCAGAATTAGCGGAACACAAAAAGGGAGAATGTAAAATATTTAGTTTTATTTTTAACCGAATAATAATGAAACAACCATTAATTAACATTTTTTTAACATTTTTTTTATCTACTAGGAGGCAAACGAGCTCATCACCTAAGTGACTATCGACGCTCATTGACATCCTATTTAAATCCATCCATCCCCAACCCCATTTGAATTTCCGAGCGCCGAAGTAACTTATTTAAAGTTTCTAAGACGGTTCGCGAAAATTTATTATGCGTACTAAAAATGTAATAAAGTTTGCATACATACCTTTTTTATGTTAGAAGGAGAAAACGAGCAGGCAGCAGGCAGGTGAGTGCCCACCTTAGCGTTTCGTTGGCAAACACTAAATTGTGTTAAGGCAGTTTGTTTATTTATTTGTTTGATTGTTTGAACACACTTATCTCAATAAGTACTGGTCTAATTTGAAAAATTCTTTCAGTGTTAGATAGCACATTTATCGAGGAAGGCTCTAAGCTATATATCATCACGCTAAAATTGTTAACCCGACTTTACGCGGACGAAGTGGCGGGTAGCAACTAGTATAATAAATAAGGCTCATATTTCGATAAATTATCCATGTATGTATGCAATATGTGTTCGCAATTACTATGAGTAAAAGCGGTTTGCCACTGAAAGTTATTGGTTAGTTTTGTTGATTTCAAGCATGGAAAATTCAAATGTGCAGACAATTAACACAATTACTGTTTCACCTCTTTTATGGTCATCATAAAATTGCAGTCCGCTGCTGGACATAGGTGAAATCCCCTCAAATCGCGCCATTTCACCCTGTCTTCGGCTTGACGCATCCAACATCTGCCAGCGACCAGAGCGAGACTCTTAATTAGGCATTTCGTGTAATGACCACCGAAAGGTTCCCAGTTCGTGACTTGGTAGGAGGCCATTAAAAAAATCCTTTTTTATAACAACTTAAGCCCGCGTCTTTGTCTCTATTTTCATTCACTCATGAATTTTCTGACTCTGTTTCTGAAATTTCAAATTATTTATTTCTATTTACGACCCTGATGTTTCAATATTCATCCTTATTTTGTACGGAATGAAACATGTTGAACAACATTTGCAGTGAACACACAAATATAATCAAAATTAAATAAGTCGGTCTAAAGATTACCTCGATAGGTATAGATATAGATTTTTTTTTTTACTATATGACACACGGAAGTCTGTTCCTAAGGTAGACAACTTAATGCCTGTGTTATAGGTAACAGACGCTTGTTACACATAAATATATTTTTTGGAAATGTATAAATACATATAGATAATACCCCCAGTCTCGAGGTGGGAATCGAACCCACTACCCCCGGAGCGGGAGGTAATACTCTGCTGATAATATATTCGACTTAGAGCTAAGTTTACGATTTATTTAAGAACCTCCAACTATAAATGCACACGTTACAGTGGTACTTTAAATAAAAAAAGTTGGTCTGTAAGCTTCTTCAATTATTATAGGAGACCGAAGCGTTCACATCAATATATGTTTGTAGTTAGACTAACGTTAAACAAGAAAGTATAAAATATGACATGCTATGTGTAGAGTAAAAATAAAATTTACAAAAATGAAATAAAAAAATTAGATGTTAAAATTAGTGTAATATTTTCTTCATCTTTCTTGCGGTATCTCGGTCTAGTACCAGGGTCTGCTTAGATTGTAGAGGATGTGACTGTAACGAGAGTTAAAATAACCCACTGCCGTCTTAAGTCATCCCCGGAATCCCCACAATCTCACAACTAATATCACATTAATCGAGACCTACTGTTTTACGTGTCGAAACAGGGAGGAGATCGGATATTTAAAAACCGGTGTTACAATGGGTCACCAAAACTTCAAGGGCTTTTAAGAAGCTGCAATGGCTTTAATGCCATTTTTGTTTCAAAGGCTTAATGGTAAAAAGGATGGACTGAAAACCGGAAGGACCATGGTTCAGCCCGCTCTAGCCGGCCGTAGGCACGTCTAATGCTTGGCATTCACTTTGCAGTTACCGGAAAAACCAACCTGAACAGGCATACCTGTGCAGGTAATCCGGAGCATGTGTGGTGCAGTTTTTTGAACCTGGACAGGCGATCGATGCAAAACACCGTATCGTGGATGCCAACTATAACACAGAATTTTTTTAAAACTTAACTGGACTGGTACTGGTAGGTCATTCTTTGTTTTAAATTTAGTGGAGCACCATTAAACTTTTACCTAGGAATTCAGGGACAGACAGTCAAAATAAAAACTATTTTTTTTTTTAAATAGTACATAAAGAAATCTTAAAAAACATTTTTACTCTATGTTAATTTTTTCATTATTTAATAACCAATATTTTAAATCTTTAAGAATCGACGGTAGTACGTGAGGGGTTTCACTAAACACTCTTGCCTGCCGGCAGTAAAACCTTACGATACACCTAATTCTCTATAGACCTACGAATTGTGATACGTATCGTAATTGTTATGTTTCTTCTCCTTTTCAACGCGTGAAGATTCCTCGAGATATTAATTTCTCATTAGTCTGCTCCGTTGAGCATAGGTATACTACAATATTTTACTTCCATCACGTCAATGTCTTGAAAATCACTATCATGCGATTTGCTGGGAATTTCTTATCTCGAACTATATTTATACAACCAGTGGCCAGCTCCGATAGATCTTTAAAATTCAAGATTTTTTACTTTTTATTACCTTTTTCTTTTATATACGTCTTCTTCTTCTTCACTTTCCGCTTAAATTGCAAAACATGTGGCTATGGGGCGAGTTAAGATGACATGTATAGTCGACCAAGAAATTGGTTTGCCACGCTAAGATCGAATGTCGTTTACACGTCAATTAGTTAAATGGCTTATTTTAACCCCATAATTCCTACAGTCTCACAACTAATACCACTCAGTGACATTATTCGAGATCCACAGATTTATGTTCCTTTAGAAACACAGATGAAGTCAATTTGAAAACCAATGTTACAATTGGTCACCGATCAAATGCTGGCCACTAATTATGCTACGGCCTGCTCACAGTCGAGCGATAGTATCCGAGCACTACGTAAGTCCTAAAATTTTTTTTCATTTACCGTAGGTATATCTGTTGTAACCCCTATTTCCAAACAAGTATACCAATATTATAGATACTTAGTATCAAATGTAAGGTAAAAATTATCTGTATATGTAGTCCTTATATCTAAGTACTCAGTTATTAAAAATATATTTCTTAACTATAAAGAAAACAAAGGGTATCGTAGAACACCCGTCAGAAATGAAATTCCTTTTCTTAATATTATTAAGCAACAAACACTAGCGAAAATGTAGTTGGAACCTTTCAAGGATATTCAAAACTATAAACGAGCAGTTTTTTTTAAACTGTTCCTTAGACTATTGATTCCTAGGGAACTGTTCCGTAGATTATTAATTCCTATGGAACTGTTCCTCAATTTATTGACACCTTTGAGGTGTTATTGAAAATGTAAGTACACACGTTTATTTAGCATAAGTAAACACAAGGGTAGTTGACAATTTGTTCTTTAACTATTCCGCAAATTATTGAATATTCGAGAATGTAATTACGTTAGTTAGTCATTTTTTTTAATAGGATGGTTTTATTTATTTTATTTTATATCAGAAAACAAATATCAAAGAAGGAATGCCGTCGGCCTTCTAGAAACATTGTCGCCTGGCAAAGATGATGGTTTTTGTTTTGGCATTTATCATATATTTTTATTAGTTATGTAATATATTTTTAGTTTAATTTAGTGATTTTGATAATGTATAATTAAAATTTCGGTCGTGTGTATAAACTTGGAATTCAACTTTCAGGTAATTTTTGATTAATGCTAAATAAATATAAATAAATAAATACGGGCCAGAGGAAAAATATTCTGAACGAAATCGGACAAGAACTTTTGAAGTTATTTAACAAATACGTTTATAGCGTATCAGATGCCCCTCCCGAAACACGGAGGAGGTCAAATGTCAAATATAAACCAATGTTAGAATGGGTCACCCATGCATCACCTGGTCTCAACCAGAGCTACTTAACCTAGTGATCCGCTCAAATGCCGGCCACTGATGAGGCTACAACCTTCTCCTCGTCCTCATCTCATCACGTGGACTGCATTAGAATAGATTAAAAGTGTGACATGATTAAGACTTGCCTCCTGTGGGCCCACAAAGAACATATTCATCATAAGTAATCATCGAAATAAATTCAGTTGATGTTGATATTGTTCATAACACATTAAATATATTTAAGAAAAAAATAAATGTTCTTTTAACTTAATAACGCAACTTATTATTTTTTTTAACTAAATTAGTATAGTAATTTCTGTTTCTGTATAAAAAAAAAAAACTATGTTTACAGTTTGTGAAAGGGAGCACGAGCTGCGAGACCGGCTGAACAGAGCGCACAAACCAGCCACCAAGTACCTTGCCAGCTTTACGTCGCCCATTACAACAGTCGTGGCCAAGTGAGTATACCAATATTGCCTTAAATTATTAAAATTGGCTGTGGTTTGAATTGTACTCTCTTTATTTACTCTTCATTCCGTTGAGATATCGAGGTTTATGCTTGATAAACTAAAGCTAATGGTTAAAATATATATGGATGTTCTTATTTATATAGTTGAATACAAAGTGAAAAGTTATCTCCATGTTAATACGTGAAGCGAAAAACTTTTGTTACTATGGAGGATTATGTAATTTGGCACAACTATAGTTTATATAGAGGTGCTAAGTTGTGCAAATGCTAATATTTTT
Organism: Charaxes varanes; assembly: GCA_024363005.1. Taxonomy (NCBI): domain Eukaryota; kingdom Metazoa; phylum Arthropoda; class Insecta; order Lepidoptera; family Nymphalidae; genus Charaxes; species Charaxes varanes. The sequence goes on from JANCMC010021608.1 coordinate 3,644,585, forward strand.
ATAAAATATGCATTATAAATATATTAAATTATTAAAATGTGATTAAGTAGTAGTAATAGTACACATATGTGATTAAGGCGTAATCGTGACAATCGTATATCATATTAATTTTCAAATAGAAATAAAATAATATTAATGCGTTATAAGAGTACCGTGTTATAAGGGCGATTACAGTATGTATAGTCGACCAAGAAAGTGCTTTACCATTTTGAATGACAGCTCCTAGTTACAGGGTTATTGTTAGCAATCAACGTAATACATAAAAAGCAAAAAAAGCCTTTTAACTAATTGACGTGCCAACGACATTCGACCTTAGCGTGGCAAACGAATTTCTTGGTCGACAATACATACAAATAAATAAAGCTGGAGTATTCGAGAAAAAAGCTCTTCCATTTCAGTTTATCATTCTGATTGTTTGTTACGGGTAATCGCTGATACTATTTTCACTGTTTTAGTTAATTAGAGGTAGCGCCATGCTAGTAGCCAAATTGGGCCGGCGCGTCCGGGTACCAGTACCTCTTTCTCACATGAGATCGGCGTAAAGTGGCGGCAATACTGTCACGTCTAGTGATGGTGTTGTTGTCGCGTTTCGTTCGGCTTGTGAGACTTCCCGGTGGCCTAAACTCAACGCAATTTGATTTGAGACATTAGCTCACATTGATAGTTATATTTGAAAAAAAGTGGTGTTGAAGAATATATGAAACCTTATTCACTGCCTTCAATGTTCTTTTCCCCTTCAAATATTTAATTCTAATGCCAGAGCCAGACACATAGATAGGTTCATTTGAATGATCATTTCAATGATCATGTAGTGTGGCCGGGGACTTTGTGTAACTTCACAGTTCTGTAGTACTTTGTAGACTTCAAGGCCAAAGTGTGCAAACACTTTGTCACACACTATGTCTGGCTCCGGTATAATTATTATTTAAAATATTTGTAGTTTTTTTTTAGATTATTGATTTTTTCGGTCCCACAAGTCAAGAATGTAAATATTAATTTTACGTCTTATTGTTCTTTTTTTTTTAAAAAGGAATAATAGGAATACTTTTTAGGGTAGCATCGTTAACTATAACATCCTTAACTATAGCATCCTTAACTATAACATCCTTAAGTATAGCATCCTTAACTATTCATAATATAAAACAAAGTTAGTTTCTATTTTTGTAAAAGTAATTTTTTTATTATAATTTACGCAACAGATTTTAATGGTATACCATTTACTATAAGATTGAGTCAAAGCTTAATCATGATGATTGTAAAGATATTAAGTGTCAAATAATATTATGTCCTTATACAAAGAATTGAAATTTTGTGTTTAGCTTTAAATATGCATCTAATACGCAAATGAAAAGATTTGTGGCCGAATTAGAACCAGTTGGTCTTCAGTTCATATTAATTTTTGAAAAAGGAAACTGTTAAAATTGTTGTAGTATTGGGTCATCAAATAAACGAATGAGTGAAACAGATAGCCATAAGAAACTCACGAGCATGAAAGAGAGAGCCATATGTCTATACATACCTGCTTCTTTAATTTCTGTGATTATATTTAGCCAGTCTCCGATGGTTGTTGTTGGGACAGTTTTTTTATTAGAGGGTACATACCATTTTCTTGCTAGCGTTATCCCGGTGTAATACTTAAATATAAGTATCATACCGGAGCCAGACATAGGTCCTCCGTGTTTCGAAAGACACGTATAACAGTGGGACCCGATTAATGTCACTTTGTGATATTAATCGTAAGGTGGGGGTTCCAAGGATGACATCAGATGGCAATCGGTCATCTTAACTCTCCCCACAGCCACATACTCTGCAACCTATGTGGACCCTGGTACTAGACCGGGATAACGCTAGGAAGAAGAAGTTTAGATCAAAAATTTGTCTAGTTAAGTATAGTAAAAGGTGTCAAATAACATTTCATGGATAATAATTAGGCAGAAAGCTTAAAACAATAGGCAGCCTTCAAAGGACATACGAGTAAGTATGCGAAAACTATACTGTGTGACTTCGTTCTGTCAATAGCTATTCTTTTATATATTATGTCTTTATTAAAATTTTCCGTGTACCTTAACACGTTAACTGCGTTATGAGGTCGAACAAGCCACATGCGTGACTTCTCGCAGGTGCGGCAGTCAAAATCGCGTATACACAATTTTTTTTTTTTGTTGACATATATAAATACATACATATAGATAATACACCCAGACTCGAGGCGGGAATCGAACCTACGACCCCGGAACGCAAGACAGGGTTACTGCCCACTGCGCCAACGGGGCAGTCCATTTCAGATTGACGAATGTAGTTTTTATTTGTATTCAAATATATAGGCATGATGGCATTTTATACTGCGTGTCGTTTTAGTTGTGGTTTAAATGAAACATTTCGATTCAAATGGTCGATATCCAGGTCATAACGATTAGAAAAAAAAAATTCATCGTCTAAAAACGGTAGTGTATCATGCTTTAAAATTTTTAACCTAATTTTCATCGATTTAATCATACGAGTTTTATGATACTAAATTTTAATAATACGAATGTTTTTGTCACATACATATTTCTGACCCGTTTATCTCCTACGAGAATGAATCAAATAACAATTAAAAGGAAGTAAATGATCATTTCTTATCTTACCTACTTATCGCGTAATTAAAGTGTAGGACTCGCTGGCAGTAACCAGAACCCACACTCCTCATCAATTATTGGGGTATCACAGGTCCAACCGGTTAGTTTCCACTATGGTAGCTATGAGGACTCCTAGGAAGGAGTGTGAATAAAACCACTGTACCTTGCAATTAGTATTTATAATATGCATATCTTATACCATGTAATCTAGTTATGGAAACTTTATAGAATATTACAAATACTTAATTTTTTACTTTCTCACATTTTTGGCAATAACAACATATAACAAACGAAAAAGTGAGATGTAAAATTTGCTATTTCTGCAATATTCACTATCAGATGATGGTATTGTTTGGCAATGAATCAGCGGCCACGTGTTTCGGATGTCTATGGGCATCAGTAGATGCTGCCTGCCCTTTGGACCCTCGTAATATTAAAAAAAATGTCATCACCGACAATATTTATTAATAATTTTCAGGTGTTGTAGTAGGAGCAGCCAATCCTAAAAAATGTGAAGAATGCATTCAGAACATACAACAACTTTTGAAGTTATTTAACAAATACGTTTATAGCGTATCAGATACGGAACCCTTCTATATAAGCGTGTTTTCACACGCTTTTGAGCAGTTTTTATTTAAATCAAATGATACATATTTTCATAGCGACCATGCATTATCGATAACCTATTATGTTACCGGTAAAATTTTTTTAGTTTACGCAAAAACTTTTAAATTGTTATATAAAACAAGCAAACTCAAACTGATTTTTTTTATTAATATAGACTTCTTTACGAGTATTTGTGAACGTCATGTGTAATTTTTATTATTTTTAATCATTATTTAATAATTTGGTGTTAAAATTTACGACTTAGGAACTTAGTTTATTAGGATTTCTCGCGCCCTGCACTGAGAAGAGGGCGAGCGAGCGAGAGAGAAGTAAATGGATTCCAGGACTATTATTTTAGAGCCTCAATAGCTCAACGGTATAAGGTATGGACTGAAATCCGCAAGGTACCCGGTTCAAGCCCCACTGCCGTTGCCATGGGCGCCGGTAGGCACTTCGGTGCCTGCTGCCTGCTCGTCTGCCCCCTTGTAACATAAAAAAAAAAAAATATCGAATAAACTACAGATTTTGAGCCTCTTGTCAAAATTATGCTACCCTTTGAAATTGCACCTCGTATACATATATAAAGCCGCGGTAATCAGCTAGTAATACATACAATTGATAAAAGGATTACCAAAAGAAGATTCAACTAATGTCTTTGTTTTTCTATAGCCGTGGCGAATTACATGATGAATTTTTTTTATTATTATTATTATGATTCCTTACAGAAAGTTTAGTCAAGACCCTCTTGTCTAATTCCTCGTTATTTAATGTTCCTTGACCCTAACAATCTTCTTCTGAGCGTTATCCCGGTTTTTTTTTGTTATATATAATAAGGGGCAAACGAGCACCCGGTTTTTACCCAAGTGACTACCGACGCCCATGGACAACTGTAACACCAGAGGGACCGCAGATGCGTTGCCGGCCTTTGAGAAATGAGTGCAGTTGTCCATGGGCGTCGGTAGTCACTTGGGTGAAAGCCGGCTGCTCGTTTGCCCCTTATTATATAAAAAAAAACTATTTGCGTATAACAGGCGTCCGTTACCTATAACACAGGCATTAAGTTGTCTACCTTAGGAACAGACGTCCATGTGTCATATAGTCCTGTAAATACTCCTCGTGAGTTCGCAGGTGCGATATTATTAATAATTACTTTGTAACATTTAAGCGTATCGTCCGTGAACTTGTTTTTTATGAATTGTTACTCCGCGTCGTATCAATGGAGTTCCTCCCACGTATGTATAACGCGTGAATGTTAGAATACAGTATACCATTCATCATAATTTTTCTAATACCGGAGCCAGACATAGTTTCACTTGAATGATCATTTCAATGATCATGTAGTGTGGCCGGAGTCTCTGAGTAACAAAGTGCAAAGTAAGTAAGTAACAAAGTCTCTGTGCAAAGTTTTGTAGCACTTTGTAGAGTCTTGAACCACAAAAATGTAGAAACATTGAGGTATGTCTGGCTCCGGCATAAGAAAGGTTCTTTAGGTGGAATTACTTGTAATCGGTGATATGAAATAAAGTTCCTTTTGTTTTTTATCATTGGACCAGTGTTTTTAAAAGTTAGGTTCGTAACCCTTAGGTTTAGAGATCTATATATTATATATATAAACGCGAAAGGAGGATGCCGTGGCCTGATCAGTGGTCAGCATTTGAGTGGATCATTAGGTTAATTAGCTCTTGCTGCGACCGGGTGATACATGGGTGATCCATTTTAGCACTGGTTTATATTTAATAACCGACCTCCTCCGTGTTTCGCAAGGCACGTAAAACAGTGGGTCCAGATTAGTGTTACTTTGTGATATTAGTCGTGAGGTTGTAGAGATCGTGGGGGTTCCGAGGATGACGTCAGATGGCAATCGGTCATCTTAACTCGTCCCCACAGCCTCATTGCAAATCTAAGTGGGCCTGATACTCAAGTGTGATAACGCCTAGGAAGAAGAAGATATATAAGTGCGATAGGTAACCTAACATGAAATCTTGAAAACCTTGGGACGGACAATGGAAATTTGGCAAGGAGTTAGTTTATACTCAGTTGACATCAGCTAAGAGAGAATCGTTCGATATCTCCACATTAAGGTAGTATTACGGAAAAAAATCAAAAACATTGTCTTTTTACGTCTTATATTTTTCCTGTTATTTTTACGGCTCCATAGCAACCAAAACAATATTCAAACCTATTGTTCGTCAATGCCCTGTTATAATTAGTCTCTTTGGTCCATGCGGCCAGCGTCATAGTTGCGACAAAAAAGGCCGTAACAGGTAGTCTAAAGGCTTTCGCAATTTTACGCGGCCGAAGTTGCAGGATACGGCTAGTATTCTATGAAGTGGAATACGAAAGCCACTTATGACCGCTTCAGTATAAACGGCATTAGAAAAAGTCCACATTCGTATTACCACAGGATATTGTTTATTTGAAATTTTTGCATATTTCAAATTTATATTATATTATCATTTACCAGACCCTTGGTTAACTTATGTGGATTACTGAGTAATCTTAGCCCGGCAGTCAGGGCCGGCTCTACCATAGCGCGAACAGAGCGGCCGCTCCAGGGGCCGAGTCCCAGGGGACACCAGAGCTAGGGGCGACTATATGCGATTATTTTAAAGATTTTTCATATTAAAAAATATGAACAGTTCAAGTAAGGGGGCGTCATAATTGCACTGTCGGCAGCACCAACTGCTAGCTAGCTGAAGCCTAGTCATTAAAAGTATAAGAATGTTGTGTGGATTTGATATTTGTAATATACTAAAACAAAGCGACCTTTTTTAGAGGTAGCGCCACCCCTTTAGTCGTTTTGGTCTGCAATCGAATTGTGCTTGCGCGTCCGGGTACCACTACCTCTCTCACATAAATTCGGCGGGAAGTGGCGGCAATGCTGTCACGTCAAGTGATTGTATTGTTATCGCGTTTGTGAGAGTTCCCGGTGGTCCATACCCCTCCTTAAAGGCCGACAACGCATCTACGAGCATCCTGGTTGTGCAGATGTCCATGAGCTGCGCTAGTCACTTGGGTACACCGCCTGCTCGTTTGCCCCTTGTATTATAAAAAAAAACAAAGTCTACAACACACGAAGAGTAGGGGTTCACGTCAAGTATAAGGTTGAACAACACAGCGCTAGACTATATTCACGTTGTTTGCAGCACGTTAACATTAAATTAGATATGACATATGCTTAATAAGTAACGTCCATTAATATGTCAACAGATAATCTCTGCCCACGCCGGACATTAATTCAATATCACTATCTCATTATGTTAACTATATTACATACTAATGACCCGGTATCGTATCGCTGACGCAGTAATGGTGCCAACCGCCTTGTCTACGTGACGCCCTGTTTGGTGCCTGGCTGCGTTTTATAAGCAAATTAAAAAATATATTTATGAGCGTACACATGTAAGAAGTGAAACTTCTTTGTGAACTTATTTTTTGAAAAATGATTTACTATATACAACTTTACGGAAATTGATTAAATAAAATTAAATTAGCTAGAGTTTAACAAAAGGCTTTTATTTTCATAGACATGAATACAAATAATACAGTTATTTCATTTTATCTTATTACAGTATTTCATTAATTGTAATAGAATTATTACTATCATTGTTTATCTTTATTATATATTTTCGTTATTAATGGCTCATGGTAACTGAAATTTGAAATATATTGTTTACATTCCACAAAATTTATTCTATGCTATCTCTACTCCACTGGAGAAATTACTCTTTGAATCAACCGTGGTAGGGATAAGAAAAAGATGGCGCGTAACGGAAAAATGTGACGCGTAACCTAAAAATGTGACGGTAATTTTTTTCCAACGCCGATAAAGAAGTTTCACTTCAAAAACACGAAGTATTTAGAGGTAGCGCCACGCTTGCAGTCCAGTTGCGTGGGCACGTCTGGGTACCAGTACCTCTTCCTCACTTGAGATCGTCGTGAAGTGGCGGCAATGCCGTGACTTCAAATGATGGTATTGTTGTCGCGTTTCTTTCGGTTTGTCAGAGTTCCCGGTGGCCTAAATACTTCTTTAAAGGCCGATAACGTATCGGCGAGCCTGTGGTGTAGACCTCCATGGGTGTCAGTAGTCACTTAGGTGATGAACTGCCTCCACGTTTGCCCCTTGTAATATTAAAAAAAATTGTAACCAAGACTGCCGAAAACTTTAAACCATAAACAATGTAAGTCAATGACGATTTACAGGAATTAATTCCCCATCCAAACGTGGATATAAAACTTATAACTTCAAGAATAATTTTCGGTACCAGGCCAAGATGGGTTCCCGCTAAACCGACGAACCTACTTCAAAACATCAGCAGGTGTCTACTAAATCGTATGAAAGTACTAATTATTTTTACGTTTATATTTTTTTTAGCTTATACGCGGTAGAGGTATCATAAATTCATTACTAAAAAGGACATCTAAATTGTAATACAATCGTCATTATATAACACATTTGTGTATACAACTATATATTCAATAACGATGATTTCATTATTGTATACAATAATATATCAAAAAGTGACTGTTATATTACAATTCAGTTGTTTGTAACGCTCTACTTAAAAGCTGGGAATTTGGGGTTACAACCACTTACGTTGTAGGTATCGATTTGTCGTCATGCCTATTGTCCTGATATCATTTGCCCACTTTTTAAGGGTTCCGTAGTACTACAAGGAACCTTTATACTTTCGCTCTGTCTGTTCGTCCGTCCAACCGTCTGTCTGCCCGTAAGGTAAACCCTCCCTAGCATTTCCATACTATTAGACGTAGAGATTTGAAATTTTCCGTGTTGATACAACATGCTAAAAACTCATTAGGAAAATTATTCTGAACGAAATCGGACAACAACTTTTGAAGTTATTTAACGCCAAAAAGTTGCCAACTTCGGTCTATAATAATGGTGAATAAATATTAAAAATACATTGAGGTAGGCCTAATGTTCTTGCGCCTCCCATTCCCATTCCAAATATTTTGAAGAACTATCCATAAAAACAGTCATGCAGACATTTTTAATTATACAAATATTATGCTAAGAAAAGGCACATAACAGAAAAAGAATTATCCAATTTGTAGTCGTTTGGAAGTTGTGCACTTAATTCATTTTGGGAATTCACTTTGACTGAAGTGATAACTACTTATGGAAGAGTTGAATGCTCCATCATGTAACGCGTAACGGCTCTAGTCTGTCTGGGAACTGCAGCAGTGGCAGCGTTAGGCAGGCTGCACCTCTCTTACTCTAACTCACTGAACTAGCCATTCAATTTAAAACAATGATTTCAATTTCCGTCAGGCATCCCAAGACAGTCACGTGTCTAGTACGTCAGCCCGCTGCTAATCTAGGGATTTGACGTGAAGCATGTTTACAACTACCAACATATAATAACCTTTGTTCTTTACAGCATATGCATTTCAACTATCATATGGGCGGCGCGGGGTTCGGTGGGGTAAGGAACCAACAGATGGCGCTATGTTTTGATATTTAATTTCTTTTGTAAGAGTAAGCCAAAGTTAAGGCAGGACAACGTCTGCTAGAGCCGCTAGTTAGTTACTTATATTATGAACTACCTGTGTCTTGCTACTTCGTCCGCGAAAAATTAACCATGCAAGAGCATTTAGAGCTCTTTAATCTGGTCCTATGGTAAAATCCGTTATTAGCCAACTATAAAGAAGCCCTTGAGAAATTTCATTTTTGTATCTTCCGCGGTTCTCGAGATTTGATCTTTCGCTTTTATATACATATATATGTATATAGATGCTAAGTGTACTTCTATAAAGAACGTAGAGAATAATAATATAAATTGTATAGTGTATTTATGTAATAAATAAATAAATATATACAGGACTATAAGACACACGGACGTCTGTTCCTAAGGTAGATGACCATAAACCAGGTAGGCCGAGGAAGAGGTGGCGCTACGACTTGGAACGCCTTTGCGGGAAAGGAGTGGATTGGTTTAGCTCTGGATAGAGCAGAGTGGTCTAAGAGTTGGGAGGCCTTTGCCCAGCAGTGGAACATTGAAGGCTAATTAACAAAAACATATGAATAGTTTATAAAGTGACGTGAACGGAAACCTAATAAGAATTAGTCATTTATAACTTTATCTTTAACATTTGACATAGTTTGGCGTCATGACGTCAGTTCCCCAGTATTTGTATATATTCAGATCGGGGGAAAAAACATTTATGTTTTCCTTAACGAGTGGATAAATATATCATTTGATAATATTATACATCTAAAGCTTTTGATGTACGTCTGAAGACTTATTACGTAAAACTGATTAAATTTGATATATTTTCAATAAAATTCTCCGAGGAGGTCGTGGCCTAAGCAGTGGTCGGCGTTTGAGTCGATCGCCAGGTTAAGTTGCTGTTGCTGCGACCACGGTTCACTGTACCTCTCACGGTCAACGGTAAGTTTGTGTTTTTTTTTAAATTTACTCGTATGTCAAGGGTAGAGTTAGCTTGTGTACAGAATTGGCCAACCGCTTTATTCGCACGCTTTTTTACTGGCTAAAAATGTGTGTTGTTGTTTCTGGTCGCAGTAAAATGCTCATTGAGGACTGCAATTTGTGCTAAAACCTCATACTATTTCACGGCTATAGAAATGTCAAGTTGAGTGAATTTGGGACTCGTGAATTTTGGATATATATATTCGACCATTTGAATATATATATTCGAATCCACAATTTATGCTTTCGCAAATGACTATAATATACTTGGTAATGTACTTAGATACGGAACAAAGATAAAAAGATGTTTAAAGTTTTTCCTACTCACCTTCGAGTTCACTTGAGAACTAAGTGTTCACCAGTAACGCGCCTTGAACTTTGCTTTTAGTACCACCTCGCTGGCGTCTTGAACCGAACGATATAGCAGTCGCCGCTGGGATTCGTCACGGGTCAGGGTAATATTTGTTTTCAATAATGTTTATTAATATATAATATATTTTCGCTAAAACCTAATGCAGTTCACACACATTTCAGTTTGAAAAATTGCATTTACGTTACATTAGAATATTAGTTTTAAACAAACGGACAGACCGTTCTCTTGAGCGACCACCAACGGCCATTAACATCTGCACCACCAGAATGTTCACAGATGCATCGTCGGCTTTCAAGGGGGGATTTGGCCCCCTCATAAACCAAACGAAACGCGACAACAGTAATATCATTTGACGTGACAGCATTACCTTTGTGTCTTAATTCATAATAATATTACTAATTTTATAGTGCATTTAAAGTAAAATAAATAAGAAAAAAATTCCGATATTCCTTTCATTTATTTCTACTTTCTTTAAACTTGCGCCTTCCACTATCTTATATTTCTTCTTCCTTACATCTTTTACCACTTCAAAATGACTGCTATTATAAGTTAAAACTTCCACTTTTTCCTAATTTATCGACCAGCATATGAAGTAACGATGTTGCAAATCTATGAAGTAGGCAGGGTTACGTCATAGACCTTGGACCAGCGCTGAGACAAAATCAATTCGCATGTTTATGCCATGTTTATAATTCATTACATGTAAATCGAATTCCAATTCAAATACTAATGAAATATTTCACAGGTAAGTTAGCGCTTGACGATATTTCCAGACAATAGATTTCGGAATAATCTTATTACTGAAGTAGATATACGAGATAGAGAGAAATAGGGCTGGGGATCTCTAGGGAATTACATTTTGGAACCCTTCCACTTACAGTCGATTTGAAAAGAGACAACTAAAACCGGAGCCATCGGGCTTATATATATTTTTTATACAACAAGGAGCAAACAGGCAGGCCAATCATTCGAGTGACTACCTACGCCCATGGACGACTGCAACACCAGACGGTTCACAGATGGGTTGTCGCCCTTTGAGGAATGAGTGTGCTCTTTTCTTGAAGGTCCCGAAGCAGCAACATACGGTATCACACGGGGGCAGGACAGCGTCTATCAAGTCCGCTAATATAAATAAATGTTCTAGACATATTACAATATTCCACTGTATAGGCGTACGCCGATTAAAATCTATTATTATTTAAAAATATTCGTACACAGAGCATGTTCTCAGTTCTGTGCACATTTCTGAATATTATTAAGTCTTAATTACTGCCCTTCAACTATTCCTTAATCGACTTATAAGTCATCCACAGATAGGTACTATTCTTAGCCAGAATAATGATGATGATGCGTTCCATGACAATTTCGGCAAAGGCGACCGTCTTTTGTTTTCGCCTTCTGTTAACGTCATTTCAGTCAACGTCATCTACATAATTCGAATGTTTATTTTGAAATTGTTCCGTTTTTGAATCCACAAATGAAGTTTGAATAATACGCCAAACGAGATACAAAATTTTATTCCCAATGACTCAACGGACTTAATTCAGCAAGATGGTAGACTCAATCCCTGATCACAATACAGGCAACTGATTCCACAGAGTAGTTGCGCGAGGTAAGAAGTTCCTAGAAAATCGTACGGTTGTTGTGGAAGGCTGGTCATCGATTTGATGAGGTGATTTCAAATCTAGGTGAGGATTTCTTTAAAAATCTAATAATTCATTTACAGGCTCTTAAGGGTAAAAGTATTGCTACCTATAATGACCTTTTTAAAATAAATTTATTTCTTTTCTTTCATGTAAATAAGTATTGAGTGTGTCGAGACACGCTTATATAGAAAAGTTGCGTATATTTGATACGTAAAAAAGGTAAATAGCTGTCCGAATTTGCGCAAAATAACTTTCCTAGTAAGTTTTTATTACGTTCTATCAACATGGAAAATTGATATCTAATAGTTTGAAGATCCTAGGGGGGACCACCTAGCGAGCGGACAGACGGACGGAGGGACAGACGGACGGAGGATAAAGATAAAAGTGTTTTCTCAATAACTGCTTTGTTTGCTGTTTGGTACTTAAGCTATATCCGTCAATCACCAGGTTTTGGTGGTTTTTGATCCTCATTGAATTTGTCTTTCCTCTTTTTACGACCCTGAAGTTGAAGGAAACCTTATGTTTACAAATATTCTTCTAAAGCCCATTTACAAAATTTTCATTCCTAAGCAAACAACATCTTTTGATTAATATAATATACATTCTACCATCCAATTATTAAATGTACACTCGTGTGTATAAATCGTTTGACATTGGTGTGGGTAAGGTTTTACTTTGAAAATTTAATATTTTTATTACCTTTAAACGAGCAATTCTTGTATATATAAATAATTTGAATGAGGAAAATGGCTCCAACGATTTTTATGAAACCTAGTATGCAGGAGGTTTTGGGGGCGATTAATCGTTATCCTATCTATGGAGATTCTATAACCCCCCCCCCCCCCCCCCCCCCCCCCCGCCCCCGGCCGGCGCATGGGGGGCCCGGCCGCTCCGGGGGGCCGGGCGGCCGGGGGGGGGGTGGGCCGGCGGCGCGGGGCGCGGGTCAAATCCTCCAGCTACACTGCTCAAATCTCAACCCTGATGGACGACTATCAAAAAGTTCTTTAATTCACAATAGAGGAATACATACTTATGTCTTGATATACTAAAATAACATGAGATTGTGTGCGTCAGTGCTAGGTTGCCCATAAATCCCCGAGTCAATGGAATATTTTCATATTAAATTAATTAACTAATTAAGAGTATTTTTAAAATAATTGACGTTATTTTCTAATTTTTATATCTAGAATTTCATTTAAAAAAATCTGGCCACCTTTTGGAAATGCATTGTGTATACACATGGTAAAGAATTACGTATAAAATATTTAGGCTTTCATTGAATCGAGTCCAAGAGTGACCAAATTGTAGTTGCCACGAAAAAAGTGCTTTTTTTTTCATGCCCATGCTTGAGTATTCCCCTCTCTCTGCACTCGGGCAATTTCGACTCTTAACAACCGTTCGTTGGCCGCAGCCGCTCTTAACTCCGCCTCTCTGGTCGCCACTTCCTCTAAACATAGCATGAGTTAATAAATGAAAAAAAGCTAATTCATAAAACCCTATTCTTAAAATTCTCATGGAACAGCATAATGCATGACGGTCCTGTAGTCATTCCGCGCATCAGCCATAGCGTTGATGTCAGCTCCATAGCTGATCAGCAATAAGACTGACTCTATTCCCTGCAACCATCAAACGTATTTGGAGAAAGGAGAGATTAGGGAACAAAACCAGATTCAACATGATTTTTCTTCTTATGGACGAGTCCGAAACCAAAAATAATAAAGGTAGGGATTTTTAATTTTAAAGATAATTCACACTGTCCGTCATTTTCCTAACCAAATACGCTTTATATAAGTTTAACGTATGTATTGCGTATCTAAATACGCATTTAAAGGTGAACGATAGCTGCGATAATTTCATATAATGGAAGATTTTCCATGTTCTGTTTACATAAACAATACCTTTCTTTGTCTTGCCGCTTTCATTAATGGTGTGAGACCAGCTCTATCCCTGGAATCAGGGTTGGCACCGAACATGAGTAGTAGCTCCAAGTACTCGGGGTCAGAGACCAGGTTTATTTCCGAACCGAAGAAGTATCTCTTGTTCGGGTCTGCACCGTGTTCGAGAAGAAGACGAGCTACAGCCTAAAAAGAAGGACACACTTTCTAAGATTTTGATCTAGTAAAATATATAGAAATGCTGTCATTTTCGACTTTGTCCAAGTAGAACTAAATGATTTTGATCAAATTCGAGGTATTTATTTATTCCGCTTAAAATAAAGTAAATATTATTTCATATAAAACCAGCCATTTTTACCAATGAAAATCACTTGAAAAGTTAAAAATAATTAATAAAATCCCACGTCAGAATTTTTTTTTTTAATTAGCCTATTCTGTCCCACTGCTGGGCAAAGGGGACTTCAGAATTAATCAATAAAAATGATAAACAAGGATGTGACAGCTAAATAAGAAGATAATAAAAAATACATATATCCCGTATATATCTGTGCGCTCTACATCTGTACTTACATAATGCTTGTTGCGAATGGCCAACCTCAAGGGTTCGTCACACAGAGTGGTTCGCGGAAACTCCTCACCGGTGTCCGGACGGTAGTCGACGGCAGCTCCACTTTCCAGGAGCAGTTTCACCAGCTCCGTATACCTGCAACAACATTTTTTTTTTGATAACCTATAATGTCCCAATGCCGGGCCAAGGCCTCCTAGCCTATCCACTTTCCTCTATCCTGAGCCATACCAATTCATCCCTTTCCCGCAAGAATATATTTAAGAAAAATCAAATAATATATATTTTTGATTTACTTCTTGAAAAGATAAATTACTTTTCATCAGACCGCGAATAAAAAAGAGAGAACTTTACGAATAGCCTTCATAAAATGTCTCTCGTAATCTTTGGTTTCGGCGCGAAATGTGCGTTGAGGTACAAGAAAACATCATTGCAAGGCTGTGCATTGGTAGCGGTTTTTGTAGACAAGCATTCGGTCTATAATATTGCACCAATATGCTCTCATTTAATATACTGATTTATCATTGTGTCAGTGTATTATGCGCATGTAGAGAACTTTCCAAAGTAAAGACCTAGAAAAGTCGTACACGTAGGTTCAGCGTGAAAGCTTGTTCTTATTTTCTGTGGTGAAATGTATAAATCTATATATCCCTATATAAAAGCTAAAGGTCACCTAACACGAAATCTTGAAAACCGCGGGATGTACAATGATTAAGTGAAGGAGATAATTTATATTTAGTAATCAATAGGTGTCCACTAAGAAACGATTTTCAGTTAATTTTACGCGGAAAAGTCGCGGGAATTAGCTTGTAGTATGTAAATGTAGGAAACAAATGATTTAACTCATATTATTACCCATGTTCAGCGGACAGATGGAGAGCACTATAGCCGCAGTCATCTGTAGCGTTGATATCACAACCACGGACGAGCAACAGGCGGGTTGCTTCCAGGTAACGCTGCCAGATCGCGTAGTGTAATGGACGAAGACCTTGGGTTACTGGTTCATTCACCTGGGAAATATCAAGTAAAATCTTGCTAGATAATAAGTATTATAACAACTACAAATATATCATGTTTTCCTTTATTTTAAATCTTGTTTTAACTCTTTTGGTAAATTAAAAGTATGTGATTTGCTAATGGCAAATAGTGTTTACTGAAACGTGTTTATGGTTATATAAATAGTTGATATAATAAGTAAAAACTAAACCTTATCCAAACCTGCAGTATTATGCACAAAATAACATACTTAAAAATTTTCGAGAGTCAATGAGAATATATATATATGTGGAAATAATTCGCGCGATTTAAAATGCTAACTTACCTTAGCTCCACATGCAAGCAGAATGCGGATCTCATCGAGAGGAACCATGCGGATGATGGAGTCCGCTAGCTCTCGTTGCAACGACTTATCAGTAATGACTTCGGACGGCATTGTGACTGAAATATAAAGGTATATTAATTGGTGAAAAGAAAACATTCGCTAGCATTAATGCTAATATTAAAAAAAAATGGCATTACTAATACATTAAATAATTAAAATAAAACATCACGCACACCAATGCCAAAGATTTACACACACGTGTATATATTATACTATGATTGTGTCAAAGCGGAGTCATGACGACGCGCGGCGGTAACAATATTGTCAAATTTGTTGTACAATGAATTCAAATTTTATATATAGCTTTAATCAAGCATACAGTATACAAATCTTAAGGTTTGTGACCGAATCTCGACCACCAGGGGATCTGTAGTAAAAATAATATTTTAAAATATCTCATGTCTAAGTAAGTTTACGCATTTTTATTCAAAGCTTATAATAAATTCAGCAACAATATTATCGATTACTTGTAATAAACATTTGTTTACTCGTTTGATAAACGTCAGTTAATTCGTGATATGTGTAATGCATTTGTATAATAAAATAACTATTAGCAAATAAGCTGTTTTCAAATTCATAAATTCTGTGCTGTTAAACATTTCCGTTGCTTGTGATGACGTCAATGCAAAGTTATAATGGTCGTCGGATGTCTGCCGCATTTGCCAATCACATATTCGTTGCTATAGAAACGATATACGTTTATTAAGAAATATATATGGTATGGCCTTGAAAGGGCGTTTGCTTGTTATTTGCTTCGTTTATACTTTATTACTCCCCCAAAATAAACGTTTATTTTACACTGGAACATATATTGCGATGTGTTAATACAACACTGACAACTGCTTATTATGTTCTGATTTTATATTTGTTTCTACAATTGCTACTTATGCTAAATGGCCAAGTGCAGTCCAGACTCGACATCTAATGGTTCTGTACAAGAGTATAATATGTGCGGTTATTTATCGAAATGTCAAAGGGTTTTTTTCTATAATTAACAATAACCCTATAAATAAATTTCTTTATAATAAAAGCCCTTAATAAACTCTACTCAATAATAAATATATCTATAAACAGATTTTAATAGGACTATCACAAAATCATAACGGGGCATAATAAGCTGAGTACTTTTGTTCCCATTCTGCGCACCAAATATATAAAAATGTCGTTATTTCACTTTATATGTTAATGTGGTAACACCTAAATAAAAAAAAATTAAGCCGCGCGGAATAAGTAACTATTTTATCGGTTTTTAATTTGATTTCGTTATATACTTTAGTGTCGGTTTAAAAATTTACAACCAATACATAAGCCATCTACGACGATTCGCCGATGACATTGTCTTGTTATCAGAGAGCACATTAGAGTTGCAGTCAATGTTAGACACCCTCCAGTGGACTAGTCAACAGGTTGGCTTAAATATATACCGCAATAAAAATATTATCATGACAAACTAAATAAAAAATCCAATATATTTAAAAAATGAAGCGCTGGAGTATGTCGGGACATTTATATATCTAGGTAATGGAATTTATTTTCAACTTTAACAAGAATATAAATAAAATCAAACAGTTTTAAAACATACACGCATACTGGACTATATGCCACACGGACGTCTGTTCCTAAGGTAGACAACTTAATGCAATTAAGTAGTAATGTTAATTAATTAATTAACATTATGTATATTACGTTCTATTAAGTGCCTGTTCTCAAACGAACTGTAATTTTTAGAAGATTTTCTGATATATGATATGATGTATAAATAACACTATTACACTTATACTATATTTTTTGAGTTTTCTTTGAGTTTGACACAGTAAAATAAGATTTATATAAAGGCAAGTATTTGTCAGCAAATGTAGATTTCATACATAGTGATCTAGTAGAGGATTCCAAGGAAGGTCGATCTTTGCTACTCTGTTTACCGGATGATATTATTTCATTTAAAATATATGTACATTCATTTGATTGGCCCGTTGGCGCAGTGGTTAGTGACCCTGCCTTCCCCTACAAGGGCTACGCAAAGTCTGCCCTAACTTAGTTTCTGCAATTTACTTTCTTTTACCTTCAAACCGAAACGTCAAATGATGGTTCGTGTTACCGTTTCACAAGACTTGCTTCATCGAGGAGCAGATACGTGCTAGTTTTAATTTCATTCGTGCTAGCAATATTTAGCAAGTAAGGTGTGTAAAACTAATAGTAAATAAACTGCTCTTAAGCAAAGTAGTCAGACCCCTTTGGGTTGGCAAGGCGCGAGTGAATATCATAATATTTGCAGCGCTTAGGCTCACCGTCAGATAGGTCTTATGCTTGTTTATTATTTTTCTTGTACTGGTAGGAACTACGTGCTTTCCGTTGTTTGTTTCTTTTTAACGTCTTATAAATCGACGAACGGCGGCTGTACGCAAGAAAAGGCATGGCTCAGTGTCACGTTCCGCCTGAGCCGATCGTAAGGCATGATCTGCCTTAGCAATCGGCGTTCAAACAATCAATATTACACTATTATGTTTCAAAATTCTGATTTGATTCTGACTTACACAATCTCACACTGATCAAGGACAAAAACGTACAAACATTTTGAGCTATGCCTGGCTCCGGCATAAAAAGAATATTAGTAATTAAAAAGGGGCATTCAAAAATACCCATCAATTTTCTTTGTATCTTTACATACGAACAATTCATACTATTTTTGATTACCATGGACAAAGTCATAGACCCAGACTGTACACGCTTAAATCATATTTTAAACCACAAAAACAGCCTAAAATTTTTTACCATATTAATCAAAAAAAGACGCATTGTAACTTTTTAATATATTAAATTGTTGTCGTCAAACCAATAAGAAAGGCAATCTATCCATTACTTCTTTAAACAACTGAGCTTATTCCCTACAACTTTCCTATACACTCCCATTCACTTAATTCTGCCTCGGTAACGTAGTTCCTATTAAAAAGGCAATAAATACAAAATTCGTGTGTACCAATTTTTTTTCAACTGACGTCGTTTACGCGAGTATTGGGAGAATACGCCCGCATAACGCATAATATTGGTGGGAACGGGTGTGTTTTCACATCTAGATAATAGCTCAGAACATAAGATATATTGGTGTGTGAACAATATTGGTTTTGTATGTGTTATTCCTTAAGTTCACTTTTTAGAAAGCGATTTTTTTTTTAAATTATAATCATACCTAAGACGAGGGGCGAGACTTTGAGAAATCATATTATATTTAAATCCAAAAATTTAATAATGCAATTGGAATCTTCAAGACCCATTTTTTAAAGTCTGTTTTTATATAAATGTATATTTTGGTAAATATGTATTATAACTAAGGTGAACTTAAATATTTATCTGAGGCCCTAGCACGAAAATTTTGAACCGTTCGAGTCGAAGATTTAGATGATATACATAGTTAGCGTTTCATCGAAAGTTTTTTTCTTCTTAAAGAGAAATAAGACTATTTTATTAAACGTGCCTCAGATTTATGTATTTTTGGCAATACAGAATATTCCGCATGCGCGAATAAACATTTGCACAAAGCCATGCAATAATGCGTATTGTATAGTGATCACTAACACTCACCTTCACTGCCAGTGTTCCCTCCCCTGCCTAGCCAAATCTGGTATGATCCTACTAGTACATTTCTCATTGAAATAGGTAATACTTAAACGAATATCTCACAATAGCTGTCTGTACTAAAATATAAAGCTGAAGAGTTTGCTTGTTTGAACTCCATAATCTCAGAAACTACTGGTCCGATTTGAAAAATTATTCCAATGTTAAATAACCCATTTATCGACGAAGGCCATTTTCAGTCAAAGTAAAAAAAAAGTCAGACCTATTTATCATCACGCTAAAATTGAATATTTTTTGTACCTAATTTTACGCGGACAAAGTTACACACAGCTAGTCTGGTATATAATGGACTAGCCCGTTGGCACAGTTCCGCTCCGGGTATTGCGGGTTCTATTCCCGCCTCGAGTCTGGGTGACTAAGGTTTTTTTTCTAGTTACTCAATTTCCACCACAGGCAAAATGCCCGTGCCATTTTAAAGTAGTATATAATGTTCATGAGCAAGAGGTACTGGTACCCAAGAGGCCTTTGCCCAGCTGTGGGAGAGAAAGGGCTGTGGATGATGATAATGCCAATCGGTCATCTTAACTCGTTCCACAGCCAAATCCTTTCCAGTCTAAGCGGGCCCTGGTAAATAACCGGTATAGCGTTTGGAAGAAGAAGAAGATATATTATTACTAGCGGACCCGGCAGACTTTGACCTACCCGACCAACATCTGTCGTTCGCCTACCTCACCGACCGCTCTGCCCCAGCATTTTAAATCTTTCATATCTTCTAAGATATTCATTTTCAATAAGCTGTAAAGGGCAATATTGATCTGCATAAAATGACCAAAGTATGTAGTTTATTTAATAGGATAAGGATTAATACGGTATGCTTTAAAATAGCATCGTAAATAGTTCATCATTTTTTTGTTATATGTGTTACGGACAGATGATACAAGAACGGTATGGTGGCGTCTTCGATCGTGGACGCCGTCGGACGGACTGATCCTGGCTGCTTTTGCGGAGTATCACGTCTGCCCACATTGTGTTCAATTCAATGACGGCAACTGGAGTAAATTAATGTAGATCCTATAGTCAAGTTTTAGTGATTTACTAAGTAACAAAAGTTCTAAATAATATTATAAACCTATATTTCTATATATATAGATGAAATAGAATTGTAACATATTGTATTTTCTCTCAAACACGGTATTTGAACCACAATTGCAATTCTGAAATTTTTTCTTTTGTCTGTCTTCTGTTTGTAACGGCTTTATCGATTTTGAGGGGACTAACACGGGACAATGGAAATATTGAATACAATGAAAATGTTTTAGAAGTTTTCCTCTATATTACAACCAAATAATTCTGTACGTAAGTAAATTCGGTGCTAACCACAAAAATATTTGCACGTGAGTGAATCCTATCGTCCATGTTAATGGTTTTATAAATTAGAGAAACTCTAATAAAATTTTATTGTCTGTGCGACACGAACTTTTCAGTCCCTTTCTACTTTCCGCAGAAAATAAGCCAATATATTAATCTTAGGGAAACGTGAATAGTCAACCAAATCGGACATGTCGTAAACAACGGCCAGGGCAGAGACTAGACGAGACGAGACAATCGCAACCGAATCCACTATATTACGACAATTTCGATGCAATTTTTTGAAATACCATAATAATTAAAGAGTCGGAAAACGATAAAAAAGCTCATTTTTTCGTTCCACAAAATTCAAGACTTGACTCAAATCTTCACTGTTTAAATTTTAATATTACATAATAATTGTCACTACATATTATAATACTAATATAAATAATTCGCTGCATATGCTATCAGATAAATATCAATTAATGATAAAAATAACATATTTAATTATATCAGTTATGTGTTTCTCGATAATTTTTATATATTTTATTATTAAAATAAAATAAATATGCTTTGAACGCGATCGCAGTACCACATGACAGGTTTGTGTGCTTGTAATATACTTATAAAATATCACCTTAATCGCTCCAGATGTTAATGATACCAGCAACTGAATATCAAATTACCTCAATAATCACCTCGATGTCCTAAAGTCCGCAACCGTGCGATTTTCTAGGAATTTCTTGCATCGTACTACATCTACGTGCAACCAGATTTAAATTGAAAATATATTAAGTACTTTTCTTCTTAAAGCGTAAATACTTTTAAATTATAAACAGACCAGCTTGAACCCGTAACTTGGTCTGCATAGTTTTTTCGACATTCATGTAAATTTCAATCCCTATTTCACTCCTTTCAAAATTTATTTATTCCACAAACGTAGCCTATGTCCATCACCAAGGCGCAATCTATATTTAATCTTAAATTCATCAGAATTGGTTCAGCGGCTTGGGCGTGAAAACATAAGAGACAGAGTTGCTTTCACGTTTATAATATTAATACTAAGAATGCTCCTTTAAAAAAGAGCAGAAAGAACGACAATAATATAAAATTTTAAGAAAAAAGAAACCGGCTACAAATCGTCCGAAGAGGACCATATTGCAATTTAAAAGAACAATGATGTGTTATTTTATATAAAAATTAGTACAACTCACATATGAAATAAACCAACAACATATACACAGGACAACTCTGTGAAAGTTCAAGTAGACAGACCAATAAAACACGTTATTATTTTACTCATAGAATAAACAATATAGTTCAAAGACCACTAAAATAATTAAAAAATAATACGATGTAAGCTCAATCACCAGAGAATTTACGAGGATTAAAGTACAATACAATAAAGAAACTTTAAAATCATTTCAGCATAGATCACTTCTGAACATCGCTACACAATCACAATCACTGCAGAATTTCTGAGATGATTAAGGACAATACCAAACTCTTTAGTAATAATCTCTTTTTATATTTATCACTGCATAGAAGCTTGCAGAAAATTTATCTAAATGACAGAAATGCGTTTAAGATTTCTTATAAACTAATACCGATATATTAAGAACAGTACAATACGAAATAATGTTTAAGGGCGCTATAGGTTTATATCCGACGAACAACTGTCGGCGAGGCGCGGCCGCCCCGGGCGACTCCAACAAGCCCGGACTCGAAGATCTTCCTTTGCGGACCTTCGCTCCCACCTTTCATTCCTCGCCGAAAAGCCTTCCACTCTGGTGTTCCTTTCCCACAAACGCATTCTTATAATAACTTTATAATGTGTACTAGAGATTGCCGGCTGGTCGAAATTCGCCCGCAAACCCTTTTGCATCCAACAGCATATATTGTGATATTCACAAAATAATAAAATTTAACAATGAATATAACATACGGTTGTCGTGGTTGTCACGATTACGCTTTGACATCATCCAATACATGTGCGTGTAATGTGTTAGTCATTTTGCATTAGGGTGCGTGTGGTTTTATTATAATATTGCATATTGTAAAAAATATTAGCATTCGCGCAGCTTTCTCTATATAAATTACAATCCGCCTTCCTCTATATGAATTACAATCCGCCTTTCTCTATATGAATTACAATCCGCCTTCCTCTATATCGAACCGATTTTAATGATCCTTTCCTATTGCAAACATGGTGGCTTTGTTATTTCATCCAGTTCTGACAATATAATGTGCTCGGGGCTGGGCGGCCGGCGACTACAGGCCGTGAAGCGAGTACTGGTACAGCGGTTCGAGACGGAGCAGTGCCATGCGCTTTGTCGCTTCTAGACTCTACAATCATGGTCAATGTTAAACGCTCGACAGCTTTGTTCCTGTTACCGAAACTCGCCTTAAGCTAATTAACTACCTGATTACGCATGCTTTTTATGTACTAGCTGTTACCCGCGATTTCGATTGCGTTCAATTTAATGATTTTGCTTGCTTTTTGTTTCTACGAGCAACCTTAATTCGTTTGCGTAAATTAAATTAAGCTTCCCTAAAAAAGGGGAAACACAAAAAATATTTAATAGGTAACAAACGCCTGCTTATTATACAATATAACTCACGAACACTTTAATTGCTCTATATTTATTTTATTATTTAATTCATAATCAGGCTATTTATATATATATCTATTTTTATTAGCTTTTATAAGCTGAGCCTTTATATTGATGATGGATATTTTATTCTTTAGTATATTATTATAAGGAATGTATCAATACATTTAGTGGTTTACTGTTGATTAAATGATTTTGATAGAAAGTAGACTAAAGTTTCTTAACTATATTATATTAATATGAAAAGTGAAAACTCTAGGTAATTTACAAATATTTCGAGGACAGCAGACTATGAAATTATGCACAATTATAGATTATATACATGATAGTGTATGAATGCTAATATTTTTTTGTAATATGCAATTTTTTTTTTTAATTAGCCTACAATGTCCTACTGCTGGTCAAAGGTCTCCCCACTCTTAGACCACTCTCCTCTATCCAGAGCTAAACTAATCAATATTATTTTATGTAATATGCAATATTATAAAAAATATATTAGCACACCAATGCCAAATGAATTACACACACATGTACCAAAGTATAGAAATGTCTATGGTAAAAACATTAATCAGAAAAATTCGAGGAGCTTCGAATTGCGGTTTAGTTGATTGTTCTGCCACTTATATAGGCAGGAATATACGCCCTTCTATGCCTAATATGGCGTATAATTCCTGAAAACCAGGACGCCAAATGCGCCTACCAATAACGCTAACCTTTTTTTAAATTACGACCGGCAAATTTATTTATTTTATTACAAACAAAAGAAATATTGAATTATCTACTGACAAGTAAATGATGCATTTTTTATCTGTATTTGAGCTGATCGCTAGATTATAAGTAGCTGTCGCTACGACCAGCTGAAAGATGGTTAACTCATTCTAACGCTGGTTTATATTTGATATTCGACTTCCTCTGTATTTCGGAAGGCATGTAAAACAGTGAGACTCGATTGATGTTTCTGAGTGATGTTAGTCGTGAGGTTGTAGAGATCGTAGAGGGCGGGGGAGAGAGAGCTGAAGCGGGAGGCAAATGCTCTTGCAAATTCGGTCCGCCGAGGATGGCTGTTTCACAGAGCACATTGAAGGCCTAAATGAGGTAAACCCTCCGTTTTGCTCGCACCACACGAAGCCAGGTTAAGACCCGCAATAAAAGTGTAATGGAAAACCTGATACGACAAAGTATCATAGAGGCGTGTGATATTTGCTTGTGCGGTTTCCAAAAATTGAATATGAATAGTGAAAAAAGTGCTAAGAGGTGTCATATGTATGCAGATTGACTGTGAATTGAAAAGTGTCTATGCTCAAGAATTGCTGTTGCTGGATAAGAGCTGCACAGTTATAGTCTGTCACAGTGCAAGTAAGAAAAGCTCGGTTATACATTACAAGAGAATATAAAGAGGTACGGAACCCTAAAAATGACCAAGGGCGTGTCAAGACACGCTTATATAGAGGGGTTTCGTATCTGATAAGCTATAAACGCATTTGTTAAATAATTTCAAAAGCTGCGCAAAGTTTTGTAGTACTTTGTAGTCTTCAGGGACAAAAATGTACAAACACTTTGAACTATGTCTGGCTCCGGCCGATCTTTGCAACCTCACGGCTCATATCAATCAGTGACATTAATCGGGTCCCACTGTTTTACATGTCCTCCGAAACTCGGAGGAGGTCGGATATCAAATATAAACCAGCGTTAGAATGGGTTACCCATCTATCATTCGGTCGCAGCAAGAGCTACTTAACCTAGCGATCGACTCAAATGCCGACCACTCATTAGGCCACGACCTCCTCAATTAATATTTGAATATTATTTAATCGATGTAGTACATGAAATCTGTTATTTATTTGGAATTTCATTAGAATAGTTCAGCCCATTTGAAAATCGGATTAAAATCCTTAGTCGGGAAAAATCTATTCTGTAATTAGGGACACTTTGCAAAGAGCATGTTTTGAGTCTTACTTTTGTCTGTTGTCATGTAGTATATATTTAGAAAAGTAAGGTAAATACATGCATATTAAATGATAGCAAGAAACATAAGGCAACAGCTATGCTAAGTCAAGGTACATTGATAATTAACATTTGAAGAAGTTCTATTCCCACCTCGAGTCTGGGTGTATTATCCATATGTATGTATTTATATATTTCTAAAAAAATAAAAATATTTGTGTATAACAGGCGGCTGCTATCTATAACACAGGCATTAAGTTATCTACCTTAGGAACAGACGTCCGTGTGTCATATAGTCCTGTATATATTCAAATGTGAAGCGAAATCTTTAGGTATCATTTTACGAAAATTGACTCAAGAGAAGTATGAAATTTGGCGCAATTGTAATTCATATAAAGAAAGGTGTACGAATGCTAATATCTTTTTATAATATGTAAGATTAAATTATTAAAATAAAACCACACGTATGCCAACGACGACTTACTCCATTTACACACAAATGTATTATTGGAAGATGTCCAGGCGTAATCGAGACAACACTATGTTATTTTAATTTTTTTTTTATATATATAACAAGGGGCAAACGAGCAGGCGGTACTCTCAAGTGACTACGGACGCCCATGGACAACTGCAACACCAGGGGGAATAATAACTCAAATTAAATTTATTTTAAATCCAATTTGTTGGAAAATAATTATAATACGCGTATTTGCCAAATGCAAAACAGGTCAGTCAAAGGAACTTTACCCCTTAATGTATTAGAATTAATCCCCACTAGTTTTCATACGCCGGACTTAAATATGAAAATTGATTCTTTAAGAGTAAACGGCAATATACTGACTGATTCTTCTAGTTGAGACACCTCTTTCAGCCACTTATAAGTAACCTAAGTGTTAGTTCTCGACTGTTTGGCAGCATAATACCGTAGAGGGTTTTCTTGAAGGTCCCTAAGTTGTATCTGATTTTGTGCATCTACAGCCGTATCAGCCATGTCCATGAAGCGGGGACACCAGCCTTCAGGGAGCTCTAAAGTATGTAACCCGACTGGCCCGTTGGCGCAATGGATAGTGACCCAATCTTCTACTCAAGTCAAGGGCTCGATACCCGATAATTATATGTATCGCCATGCTTGTAGGCTAATTGTTCCTTCGACAACAATACCATCACTTGACGTGACAGCATTGGCGCCCCTTCACGCCGATCTCATGTGAGTTAGAAATACTAGTACCCGGACGCGTCGACCCAATTCGGCTACAAGCGTGGCGCTACCTCTAATTAGAAAGACAGGAGTAGGTGAAAGGGATGGAGAAAAAGGATATAAAGGAAAAGAGAAAGGATGCGGACACTACTGTCACGGAAGGTATAAGGGCTAATGACAATAGCAGCTAGGGCACACTGGGCTCGCGTACCCGTAGTGAATCGGACCAGTTAACGGACAGATAAAGAAATTCACCCCCTGGGAGTAGAACGACTTTACAGATAACCAATTTTAGTGGAAAACATTGGACACAACCATTTAAATCTAAGTAAAAGTCACAACTATTCTGTGATAAAAATTACATCTTTATAATTTCAGATCCTCAGGCATATGCATCAGCTCCGCAATACGCGTATCCACAGCAACCAAACGCGTATCCACCGCCACCAAACGCATATAAAAACTTCCCTCCCTTCTTTTCACCTTGCAATAATTGGCTTCTTATGACCATTGCCGGCAAAATGATCGGTAGAATTCTACTCCGTGTTTTTCAAGTGTTCCTTCTTGTTGAAGCCTATACTCTGAGTCAGCATTTAAAAGGTCGGTGTCACGTGATCTTTCAATGAAAAGACTAGATTTCTCACCATTTTTCTTTAACTTCGAAGGAATTCATTATTTCGAAGGAACTCGTTACGCAGTTCTTTGGCGAAAGGTGATATTTTACTTCCCGATTCCTTCAATCCTGAGGATTAACCACGCATAAGCTGTCTCCATTGGGTGCGGTAATAATATTTTTTTTTATATTACAAGCAGCAAACGAGCAGGCTGTCCATCTAAGTAGTCACTTGGGTAAAGCACTGCCCATGGACTTCCATACAACCAGAAGGCACTCAAACGCGTTGCCGGCCTTGAAACAGGGTCCTTGGCCATTTATATGTATAGGCGACCCAGAAATTGGTTTGTGCCCAACCCATTTCCACTTCAGCTTTGCTGACTTCTTCCCTACATCCATTACCCTAGTAATGGCACGCAGGGTGGTGTTCCGAACTCTATCAGTTAAGTAGATTATAAGTCATCTTGTAAAAGCGTAACAAACAAATGTTTGGACATTCGCGTTTCTAATATTAATTTCGAATAAAAGGACAGAGTTTTGTGTTTTTATTCCGCTCGGTACCACGTAACTACGACCGCCTGAATTTAGTGATTTTCTAAAGTTTTCAAGGTTTTTACTTTTCTGTGACGAACCCTAATTACATTTTAAAAGTAAAGTATTCTATGTTGCTCCTTCAAACACCAGTTAGCAAACAGACAGACGGACATACAAAAATGTTCTAATTTGTGTTTTAGGTATGGGTGTCGTTTAAGTAGTCATATGTGAAAAATATTAATTTCCAAGTTACAAACAGAACATTCATTTTTTATATGTATAGCATATTTGTTACAATACAAAATAAATTAATTAATTACAATCAGTGAAACAAAAATTAAATTAAAGTCTCATATGTTTTTAAAACGTCTCTACATTTAAAGATAGTTGCTTCTGTGAACTTTTTTAAATTCTTGTCGCAAGGCAGCTTTAAATGGTCGTGCTTCTGCGAGTATATTCCCACAAGCTTAACATTGTTATGGGAAATGAGCGTCGCTTTGCCATTGTTTTGGCGCGAACGTCGTTTGACCACAGTTACGACGAAAACAATTAATTTTTTTATTTAGGTCAAAAGCACGTACAGCCACATTCATGACACAAAACCAAATGAAAAAAATAACATAATTTTTTAAATCAAAAAAGTATAAGTAAGCAAAAAGTTTAAGTAGCATTCTCGATAACCGGCAAAAGGGAAATTAAAAATAGACAAACGATGCGCAACTGACCTTATGAAGTTCTGCATCGTTGGTTGTCCGACGACCTGGCCGCAAAAACCTTATGCTCAGGAGAAAAAACACTCGTTTAAAAATTCAAAATTACGTATACGCATCCATACGATGCGAGCGCGTTATCGTCCGCGTGCGATCGACACGAAAGCTGCGGCCTTTCTGGTAGACGGCAACCCGCGCGGTTGTACTTGAACTTGCGACTTGAGTCTTGACAGGTTGCATGGCCTGCACGTATTGCATTTTCGTCAGAACGGAACATCGTCTTCTCAATATTACGCGGTCGTCCCCCTGACGTCCGCAGTGATACCAATCTTACACTTGAATCATATTAAAAAAAAATGTAGATGTAAAACAACATATTCTGTTTTTTTTTTATTATAAATTAAAGAAAAAAAAACAGGAAGAATCTACTGTTATTTCACATTTTATGGATTTTTACTTATTTGATTTATATTAATAAAAATAAAACAAATACGGGACTTAATAGGATTAACACTATTAAACTATTTTAAAAGCTTGTTTTACTAGGCGCCACGACGATAGCTGTGTCGGTGCCAAATAAACTATAAATTAAATTAACGCTTTATTGTTACGCGTATCTACACCTAACAATAATATGCATAAAATATTATGAATTAACAACTGTGTACTGCGTTATTAATTCATTATTACAGTTTGGCAATACATAATTCAATCCAACGTGTGGGTTTGCTAAGGCCGAGTTAGTGAAATTAGATGACGCTAGCATCTCAAACAATAAATATCTATAGATTTGACTACAATGCATCCATGGTTCAACATAACGCAAAGGACGGAGTAGGTCTTAGAACAATTGACTATACCATGAGAAAACGTATAGCATGTCACGTACGAAATTGTTTGAAAATCACAGAAGCATAACTCAGCTTTGGCTCGCCTTTTATTTGCGGAGCAATTAAATGGATTGCGCTCATTAGTGCGTTAGAGCGGACTAGACGTTCTTGGTCAGAAGAGATTACGTCGAGTAATTAATTTGATGTTTTGTTTGAAAGAGTTTGCTGTTATTATTTTTTATTGCTGGTCAGTAGAAAGCTGATTAGGTAAATTTCTGCCGACCAGTAAGTGTAAAATCCGATTTATCACAAACAGTAAAAACATACAACACAAAGACTTATGGAAACTGGATTCTATGATAACGTGTGTAGAAAAACAGGTGCTGGTAAAGAGTATCAATTGTTTTACAGTGTTCTGTTAACAGTATTTATATATTAAAACGTTAAGCAAAAACTTTCGGTACCATTTTACAAAAATTGGGCTTACGAAAGATTATTAAAATTTAGCACTGTAATAGTCTTTATATAGGAGGGTGTGCGAATGCTAATGTTTTTATAAAATATGCATTATAAATATATTAAATTATTATAGTAAAACCACACGCACACCAATGCCAAACGATTTATAAACACAAGTATACATTTTGCTATATGATGGTGTCATAGCGAATTCATGACAAAAGTATCTACGAGTATATTAATTGTTAAATATTACAATAGATGTTGTACTAAGTATGTGAAGTGCAAATCTAAAGATTTGTAGCCGAATATTGCCAAGCCAGCCATCTTTAATATTAATTTATATTAATAAATTATGTATTATGCTTTTTAGATTCTAAAATATGACTTGTCTTCGCTTATAGACACGTTTATGACTAATACTGTACCGGTTTATAATCGGCCATCCTCTGGTATGTAGGTTAAAGGTACGGAGTATATGATGTGGGCGGAGATATTAATTTATTATAATAAATATATTCAATTATAATACTTTCTATTCACGTTTGGCTTTGTTTTTGATTAAAGAGACAGGTATACTTCCAGTTGCTTCAAAATATATAGTTGTCAATATGATGTTTGTCATTAAAAAAAAAATGTGATACGCTTGACTAGCTGTACCCCTCTACTTCGTCTGCGTGGGACACTCTTATCACTTAAGGATTTAAAAATAGTTTTATGGTAGAGAAAAGAACCCCCGATTTTAAACAATTCTTCATTAGTGGTCCACTCCTATTCGTCTTAGCGTGATGATATATAGCCTATTGCCTTCCTGGATAAATGGGCTATCTAACACTGAAAGAGTTTTTCAAATCGGACCATTAGTTCCTGAGATTAGCGCGTTCAAGCAAACAAATAAACTCTTCAGCTATATATATATTAGTAAACTTTATATATATTAGTATAGATAAATATAGATTAGTATAAACATAGATTCAGAAAAAATTCATTGACTCGACAATTTCCTTATTTTTGAAGGCGGTTAAAATAGTCATATAATGACTTCCTGTATTAAAAATATGGAAATATGAAGTCTATTATTAGAATAATTCGGGAACTAATAGCCGTAAGGCATTTCGAACACTAAGCGACAACAACCGAGGGTAGTTAATTTGACGTTAAAAAACTAATGCCACAATCAAAACTAAATCTAACTAGTTGTTACCTGCGACTTTGTCGGCGTAACGTTACGTGATAAATTTTAAGAGTGATGATATATAGCCTATAGCCTTTCTCGATAAATAGGCTACCTGACAATAAAATAATTTTTCAATTCGGACCAGTAGTTACTGAGATTAGCGAGTTCAAGTAAACGTACAAACAAACTCTTCAGGTTTATATATTCGTATCAAAATCGGCTATACTGGCTCCCAAATTCTAACAGATTCGTTTCCAAAGTAACTTCTAAGTCTAAGTAAATTTTCTGTCATCATTATCAAGAGATAGAGTCTAGAGAAATGATTATTAAAGAGAAAAGTAGAATGAATGCATTTAAACTCAAGGCCAATTTTTATTTGATAATAATTCTTCTTCTTCTTCTAGACCTTTTCTGTTACTTAGGGTCGGCCCTTCTTGTTCGCTTCTCCATTTAGCCTGATTTGAGCCATTTCTAGAAGAGCTTCTTTAAGGTATTTTTCGACCGTTGTCAACCAAGTGGTGGGTGGTCGTCCTCATTTTTTGATAGTTGGCAAGTCTTAAATGTTGTAAAGTTTATATTTGATATCCGACCTCCTCCGTGTTTCGGAAGGCACGTAAATCAGTGTGACCCGATTATTATAACTTTGTGATATTAGTCGTAGGGTTGTAGAAATCGTGGGAGTTACGAGGATGACGTCTGATGGCAATCGGTTATCTTAACTCGCCCCAAAGCCGCATCCTCTACAATCTAAGCGGATCCTGGCATTTAACCGGGATAACGCTCAGAAGAAGAAGCTGTTACATAGACATTAGCTTCTACACAAACATTAGCAGCCTTCTTCTACCTGGCGTTATCCCAAGGTCAACCAAGGCCCGCTTAAATTGCATAGGATTGGGCTGTGGGGTGAGTTAATATGACCAACTGCCTCCTGCCATCATCCCCCAAACCCCACAATCTTACGAGTAATATCACTCTGTGACATCGGAACCCACTGTTTTACATGTCTCTCGAAACACGGAGGAGGTCAGACGTTTGAAATCCAGTTTTAGAATTGGTTTATATACAACCATATATCCCCGAAACAAACGGACATACAAATAGACACAGTCAAAAATGCTTTAACTTGCGTTTTCGTTATAGGTGTTTGTTTGCTTGAGCGCCCTTATCTCCGGAACTACTGTTCCGATTTTAAAAATTCTTACAGTGGCCCATTTATCGGGAATTCTATAGGCTAAATACAATCACGCTAAAAGTAAATCTTATTATTTTACCTAATTTTAGGCGGACGAAGTCGCGGGCATAGCTTCTCGTATATAGATATAGTAATATACAATCAGTAAAAAAAAAATAATTCGACGTTACAAGCAGTTCCTTCAATTTTATTTGTGTGTATGGATAGATAAATTTGTGAAACCGAAGCACTATGAGAGCTTCTGGGCCATGGGGGATTACATAAAGGGTATCCGGTATCTCCGAAACGTAAACTCGTCGACACGTGTATTCTACCTGTCCTAACCTATGGGCACTGCTGTTAGCAAAGTGCCACTTGTGGGAATGAATTCTTGCACGTCGTTTGAGAAAAGGCAAGGTCACTGCCCACTGCGCCAACGGGCCAGCCAAATAGTTGTATAGTATAGATAAGCAGGCTTGAATCTAGTATTCAAAACAGCCGCTGTATCACCGATGTCATATAAAAAAAACTGGCACGCCTGGAATGCCGACAGAAGTGAAAACTTGAACATTTAGAGGTGTCGGTAACTGTGACGGGGTCGTAAATTCAGTGGTTTTTTTTCCTTTTCCGATTCCGGGGATGACGATAGAAGGCAGTCAGTCATCTTAATTCGACCCACAGTCTCATATGGAGTTCTTAAAAATCCAGGGCGACCACGTAAATCATGATCGAAGCTAACAAAAATTTACTGACATTGAAACCTGTTCAAGGTCATCATGAATTTAAGCTGAGAAGTATGTCGATCACATCAGCTTTCAAGTGAAAAATTCGCATCAAAACCGATCCATTCCTTTAGCCCACTAAACGGAGTCCTACTAAATTTTTGGCCCGGGAACTATAAAATATGACAAATTACTGCCCACTGCGCCAACGGGCCAGCCAAATAATGTTAGTGTAGATATATTTCTTTATGTATTTGTCCTCCAGTGGTCCACGTATTTGGAAAGCACCTCACTTCAGTAACAGTTGGTAGGGCCTTGAACAGAGACCAGTGGCACAGCGTCGTGGTCACCATAGACGTCCACGGGGCGAGACTTATTGCTAAGGTCGATCAGCTCAAAGAGGAAGTCTACTTAAAAGTACGTGAAAACATAACCTTCTTCTTCTTCTTCAACCTAGCGTTATCCCGGTGAAATACCAGGGTCAGCTTAGATTGTAAAGGATTTGGCTGTGGGGCGAGTTAAGATGACCGACTGCCGTATGACGTCATCCTCGGAACCCCCACGATCTCTACAACCTTACGACTAATATCATAAAGTGATATTAACCGGGTCCCACTGTTTTGCGTGCCTTCCGAAACACGGAGGAGGTCGGATATCAAATATAAACCAGTACTAGAATGGGTCATCCATCTATCACTTGTAGGACATATATGTAGTTTTTTATGATTTTTTTTGTTCCTCTGGGGGAAGATCGTTCCACAACTTGCACGTACGTGGGAAGAACGATCTTGAAGCACACAATTAATTTACCCTTTCCTTGGAGGTGGTTAAATGTCATCAAACATTACACAGGAATGTTTAATAACATTTTCAGTCGCAGTTTTCTCTTATTTTTTTTTTAATTAAAAAAAAAAAGTTGTACTACTTATGTAGATCTCTAAAGAACCTACGTAGCCTTTGTTTTCAATTGTCGATTACATTATTATAATGCCTATAAGGGTTCCGTGGTACTACAAGGAACCCTTATAATTTCGCTCTGTACGTCCGTCCGTCCGCCTACAAGGTGATCTCCCGCCCCCCTAGCATATCCAAACTAATAGTCGTAGAGACTTGAAATTTTCCTGGAAAACATTAACGTTTAGAAAATAACGGGTAAATAAGGCCAAAAGTGATTACATGACAGATTTAAGAAATAGATAGATCACATTACTTTCAAATCCTTCTCTTTCATGAAAGAGCCTTAACTTTTCTTCTTTGAAATTTCAGCGTTTATGTGGAGCTATTATCTATATGTATATATTTATTTATTCTACAAAAAAAATGTGTATAAAAGGCGTCTGTTACCTATAACAAAGGCATTAAGTTGTCTACCTTAGGAACAGGCGTCAGTGTGTCATATAGTCCTGTATATATTTATTTATATATTATTATTCTGATAATTAACCCTTACGAAACAATAAAAATTTTTCAACAATAACAGTTTTTTTCTGATGAGAACTATATATAGATATATGTATAGATGTTCCATTTCTAAACCTTTATACTTTTCAGGGTGACAAATTCATCGATTTTGGAAGACCACCTCTATGGAATTGTCCCATGCCCGAAGGTGAAGAAAATACGAGAGCACCAGAAGTTCAAAGAGAAACAC
Organism: Charaxes varanes; assembly: GCA_024363005.1. Taxonomy (NCBI): domain Eukaryota; kingdom Metazoa; phylum Arthropoda; class Insecta; order Lepidoptera; family Nymphalidae; genus Charaxes; species Charaxes varanes. The sequence continues at coordinate 3,678,665 of JANCMC010021608.1, forward strand.
CCTCCAGGCACACAGGGCACGAACACGTGAGTATAAAAATCTTACCTATTCTACTTGTTTCTTTAGAGAAAGTCGGAAATGCAATTTTTATAATTACCTAGCGGATCCGGCAGACGCTGTTCTGCCCGAACGTTGGGTAACTCACAAATTGCTATGTTCTGTTATCCTATAATATTTTCTCCGTTCCCGTTTCCTTTCCCTTTCCAGTTCCATAATGCTTCACTATTTTGGCTTTAATGCCTTAAACATGAAAGATAAATATATGCTGTCGCGGGCTTTTACGTAGATGTATTTAAGATAATCATTTCCATCAAACACTGTATACGTGTAACTCGTCGTGTCCACTACATGTCGCGAACGCGTACTGATATATTTTGGCCATATCATGCGAAGAGGAAACGAAAACTTGGAGAAGTTAGTCAAGGTTGTTTGCATAGAGGGCAAAAGAGCCAGAGGTCGTTCCTCTACTCGATGGACCGACCGATTTACAGAAGCCACCACCTCAAAAAGCTTCTACCAGGCAATTAGTCCGACAGTAGTCAAATTGTTCGTTATGAGATGTAATTTTATTAGACTTCAGCAACGCTTTTAATTATTTAAAATCAGGTTTGTGTATAACAGGCGTCTGTTACCTATAACACAGGCATTAAGTTGTCTACCTTAGGAACAAACGTCCGTGAGTCATATAATAAAAAAATAAATCTTTGAAGTTTTTGGCGTGTTTTGAGATATGGCCAATATGAAATAAAATGTTGACGAATTTAATGACCATCTTTTTGACAATCAATCAATATTTTTCTCTTATCATTTTGCTATCAGAATGACACGAATCTTTTAAAATATCATATCATTTAAATATGATATCATTCAAATATGAGAAATACAGAACTGATTATAAATTAGTCCAATTAAAAAAATATTATTCCACGTGATTAATTAGCAATTACCGCGTGAAGTTCGTGGCGTAAATTATTTAAAAAAAAAAATTTAGTAGAAATGTCAGTTCTCTTTACTATAACCATCTTCAGTGTCAATTATCCGAAAAATGCGTGTAATTTCCGACACCTATTGTATTGTTAGTTTTTTAAAAGAGGTTAGTAAACATTGAAGTGGCGCCTCCTCATTTAGGTATTCGATGGACATTTTTAATATACAGAGATGTTACCTTTACGTTGTCTCCATGGTCGCAAAGAAGCTTTGGTGCATATATACTTTGAGAAATCTATATGCTTTCCCAAAGTTTGCTAAACTGACGGCGTCTTGAAAGACAATTTGTAAAGTGTAATTTGAAACTCCGTTCGGTACCGTTCGTTGTTTACTTAATATTCTTCTTATAAAACTAAAGATTTTTATTTGTACACGTTCGTTGATCAAATCTGCGCCACTTTGTCAAATATCCTCCTTTGGATATAGATCCACTCGTCTCCTTATGCCGAAGCCAGACATGGCTCAAATTGCTTGTATATTTTTTCCTTGAAGTCTACAAAGTTCTATAACACTTCGTGCAGTTATACCGGAGCCAGACATATGTAGCTTAAAGTGTTTGTACATTTTTGTTCTTGAAGTCCAGAGCTTAGTGCCGCTTCAAGGTATGAATAAATAATAAAGATATAGGACTATATGACACACGGACCTTTGTTCCTAAGTTAGACAACTTAATGCCTGTGTTATAGGTAACAGCCGCCTGCTATACACTTTTTTTTTTAAATATATAAATACATACATATAAATATACACCCAGACTCGAGGTGGGAATCGAGCTAACGACCCCCGGAGCGGAAGGTAGCGTCATTGCCCACTGCGCCGACAGGCTAGTCGTTCAGCCAGGGTCCGCTGAAATTACAGAGAATGTGGAATATATAAATACAGACAATCTCACGACTAATATCACCCAGTGTCATTAGTTGGGACCCACTGCTACATATCTTCCGAAACATCGAGGAAGCCGGATATTTGAAAACCACTTTTAGAGTAGATCCACTACCACTTGGGCGGTGTAATAATTTGGGGTGGTGGGTTCGATTCCCGTCTCGAGTTTGGGTGTATTATCTATATGTATGTATTTATATATTCCCATCTAATATATCACTCACCTTATTAAACGAGACCCACTGTTTTACATGCCTTCCGTAACACGGATATTCGTAAACCAGTGTTCGTGGTCACGTATCTGTCACTCGGCCGCGGTAAGAACTACTTAACCCAGCGATCCAATCAAATGTCAGTCGCTGATTAAACAAAAACCTACTCTACTATATTAAGCTCCTTGGTAGTAGGTATTTAAAAAAAAATGGAAATTGCTGTTTTCTTTTAATTATTAATTATTTATACATGCATAAAATTTCGTAATTTCTTAAAATTCGTGTGACTTAATTTATGGCTGACCTTTTAGAAGAACATAAAAATATTCCTAGTGTTATGTTTTTAAATTTTTTTACCTCAACGCCTCTTGTAATTCTTTCCTTCCCGCTTGAGCTTCAGCCTCCATACTTTCTATAGCTCTATCGATCTCCTTGTCTCTTTCTAACTTGTTCTGTGCTGTAATCTCCGTCACTTTCTTTTTCAGCAACGTTTGCTGATCAATTTCATAATCCTTCTTGTACTGTTCAAATTCTTCTTTTAGCTCGTGGCGTTTTTGTTTGAGCTGTTCCTAGAGTTACAGAACACTTTCCCTGTTACCTCCTCAAATATATTTATAGGTATGACGACTAATTTTGAAACATAAGTTTATAGTGTTCTATAATTGCCATAAAATTTAATATTTCTGCAGAAATTATCTCTTTTTTTTCATCAAATTCACTCTTAAACACTGGAGGTTGTCATGACGTCACTTTATGTTAACAGTGCGTTCCACTAAGCGTCACCGCGTCGTTTTCGAGGCGACAGTATTGATCGCAGTCGTCTAATGTCGAATGTAAATGAGCACTTTAAACCGTTGCGATCGCTTATTGGAACACACTTATAATATAAGGTAACGCCATACGCTTTGAATAAGAAAACTTTACTAGGTAAACAAAGCACTGCAGTCTTATAATACAAGTAGAATAATGTATACTTTTAAAATAAACTCTAGACTTAAAACTTAATACAAAATGCTAAGCAGTGCAATATACCTAAAAGGAAACCTACTCAGTAAAATTACTGATTTTCAGATATTTGATGGGTGATTTTGCAATCATGGCGGATTGTTGTATTTTGTAGTTTACTTTTTTTGTTAAACCCTGTTAATTTCGTTCGCAATATAAAAACAAATACGTTTGTTAAATTTCATGTATCCTATTTTGTTAGATAAATACATAATTTAAATGATTTTTGGTTACTGTCGTTATGACCATTATACCAGCTGTAAACTCTTTATATATCACAGATATATGAATGCCATTCATAACAACTAACTACTTGAACTTACTTCTAATTGGTCCTTATGCTTTACAATCTCTTGCTCCAACTCTCTTCGTTTTGTGTCTAGTATTCTCTCTTGTTCTTCTTTCCATTTATCTTAAAAAATTAAAAAACTATTTAAATATAAAATTTTATAATAATAATAATAAGAATGAATGTTTAAAAGGATTGTTTTATTACAATATCAATTTAGGCAGTACTTCTGTGGATTTTATAAATATCTCTTTGTGTCTTTCATTTTAGTCTTGAATGTGTCGCAAACGTAACCAGTAGATAATAAACAATTAAATAATGCTTTAAAAATACTTCAAATTTTACTTATTACAATTTTACTAAAGCACACATTGCTCGAGAACTCATAATTGGCACGGATACGAAAAAATTTCATAACAAATACCAAATTCAAGTTTCTGCGTTTTTTCTCTCTCACTAAGCTCGTTGGCCACTCTCTCGTTCTCCGCTCGCATTTCGGCTATCAAACGAGTGCGTTGCTCCTGATACGTCAATTCCAGTTCCAAAATCTGTTTCTCCATTCTGAAATTCATACATATTATGTTGGCTCAGCTCATATTGTAGAGTTGTGTGTTCAGTTATAGGTGATATTCAATTTGATTATTGCAGAACCTTTATAAAGCTTCCTAATATCAAAATATGAGCCTTAACAAAATGACGTAATAATTTGATCTACATTTTTAACACCTTCAACCCTCATGCACA